>ML977605.1:148859-312614 GCA_010015725.1 Amniculicola lignicola CBS 123094 | reverse complement strand
ATTATATTCACTTTATTAGCCTATAATAAAAGTTAACCCTATATTATATAAGGATAGGAAAAGGAGAAGAACTTATATTAATAGTAAGTGCCTATATAAGCGTATAATTGCTAGCCTATCTAGTAGGAAGGGTTACACAAATTTAATTATTAGTAAGTTAAACTATAAGAAGATTACCTATAGGGCTAGTAGGGATAAGCTACTAGTTAGCAGGGAGCTGCTAGTTAGTAGGAATAAGAGCCATTATAAGAGATTTCAAAGTTCTGCTAGGGGTTAGTACATCATATAAAAACTTAGAAAGGAAAAGGCCTATAATTATATATTAAGGATTCCAAAATAAGGATAAAGGAAAGAAGAATAAGAGAGGTCTTAGAGGGGATTATATATGGAGTATACCTCTATTTACACCTTACTACTCTGCCTATATCTCTATATACTAGAGTAGGCTAAAAACTACTCTCTATTAGTATCTTCTATTTATATAAGTATTATAACACTGTAAGATACAGCCCTAGTATTATTATAATAAACCCCTAGTAAATGCTACTATTACGTAACATCGCTCTTAATCAACTAATAGATACTAGCCAATAGTACCTATAGAATCCCTTAGTATAAATACTATACATTAATAGCCTTATTACTACAAGATTAGTACCTAACTACCTATAGAGAAGACCTGTATAGACTAATAGAGAAGGCCCTAATAGGAATACCTATTATATATAATAATACTGGAAGGGGTAGGGAAATATATAATACTAGTAGTATCTCAGGATTACACAGTAATAAGGATCCTAAGAAGGGGAGTTAAAAGTTGATACTATAATTATATAAGCAAATATTAGGATATAGGGGAATTATACAGCTGGGACTATTAAGTAAGTAACCTGAAAATAAAAAGTTGCTAGTGTCTATATATAGATAATAAAGGGGTGATGTATTGCCCTTATATAGAGTTATATAATCTTATTATATAACGCCTATATAAAGGCTTAGTAGGGGGTTATATACAAAACCTCTATCCCAGCTATATCTAGATAGATATAAATAATACTATAATCTGATTAAGTATTACCCCTATTAAGCCTGTACCAATACATGTGTATAGAAGATAGATTTCCACCTTTACGCTTGCGTACCTTATTATACACCTATTACACCTTATAGAAGGAAGTCTATTTAACAAATTATAAATTAACTACCTCCTTATATTAAGGAGAGGAGAAGGATTTAAATTATAAGGTATATTATAGTAGGTAATTTAGATTAGGGTAAAATATATATATTAAGATAAATCCTTAAGGAGCCCTTAAGGGTATATCTAAGAATATATAGGATAGGTTAGGTAACTAGGGCTAGTCTTAGCCTAGGGTACCTCTAAGGGTAATCTATAGGATCTCTATTAGAGCCTATATAGAAATATCCTTAATATAGGTCTAGGTCTTATATAAGCTAACCTAACCCTAATCTAACTACTCCCTATTTACTACCCTATAGTATTACTATATACTAAAATATACTATAAAGTATCTTATATATATTAAAGGGTAATAGAGCCCCTAAGTACTATATTAATTATTATCTTATGTTTATCTGCCTAGTATACTTCTCTACTTCTCTAACTATACTCTTGTATATATAAAGCCTTATTTAAAACAGCTACCTTTTCCTTGAAATACTTATCTTCATGCTATTGTAGTTATCTATTACTTAGTTTAAAGTATTAGGATAGGCCAGCTATTACTTTCCCAGTAGGGCTAAGTCCCTAGATCCCACGCTGGTTGCTTGCGCAAGTAATCAATTAGATCCTCTCTACACAATCTGCTGTGAAAAAGACGACACCTGCCTCCCTAACAGCCTCTGCTTGGAATTTTATGGCTTGGATAATAACGGAGATTCAGCAAGCGCGTATTACAGAAAGTTGTGCCTCAAGTCAGATTGGGGGAAGGGTACCTGTCTTAACGTGTGTACAGTAAGCGTTCGTTGAGCGTCCTGCGAAACCCAGATTCTAACATAAAACAGCACAGGGATGAAATATAGCCACAGATAATACCTTGTGAAGGAAGCAGTAGCTCTGAAAAATGGTGTTGCGGTTCCGGTCAAGAGTGTTGAGGCCCTGATCCCAATTTAACCCCAGTATATCTCTCCCAGAGATTTGAAGGAGTCTTCAACTCAAAGTTCACTCCCGCCGCCAATTTATCTCCCCCAACTTCGACTTCAACCTCTCCCACAGACGTAATTACTGATCGGATAATCACTACTCTGAGCAAAAACGCAAATCCTACAAACACCCCACAGGCTTACAACTCAAATTCAAGGCTGGAAAAGGTTGCAATAGGTATAGGTGTAGGACTAGGCGTGCCATTCTTACTAGTTTCCTGTATCCTAGTGCAGATGATAATAGCAGGTAGAGGATCTAGCAAAAGCAGAACCAGGTCGCAGAAAGGAGCCAGCCCAGATATTTCAAATCTCCCAGAGTTCACACTCCCAGTGAAGAACTCAGTCAGAGGCAAAGATATTGATAGTCATGGCCACCCAAAACCTTCCTGATGCTGCTCATACTAGATGTCGCACTGTATCTAGCTATCATATGCATATCTAGCGTAATTCATATTATCTCCTTAATATACGCAGTATCTCACGAATTTGGTTCGTCATGTTCTACTCACTGTATTTCCAATCATTCAAGCTTCATGTACAATCGACGTTCTGCATATTTTCTTTCCCATTCCTTCTCCTCCCCAGCAGCCAATCCCTCCAGCTCCCCTGAACCCCAAAAAGAAAAGAGCAAAACATGAAGACCGCCGACAGAAGAGCCAAGCCCATGCTGAATAACCAGAGTGAAGTGCCCAAGCAATCGACAAGGTCTAACCAATATGGGCAAGTCTACCGTCAACCTCTAGCTCGGTAACGGTTCCAACTGGACCACCTGCACAATTCAACTTGTGATAGGGGTCCCTGGGCAGCCAAGCTGACCATGGTGCACTCTGAGAATCACGAGTGACGAGGCGTGGGAACATACCACGAAGCCCGCCCGCTCCCTGACAATGACTATCCATCCCCACGCCCAGAGAACAAACATGTGGGAGGGCCGACTCTCACAGACGATGCCACATTCCTCACCCTCCTCATCTCTAAGAGGCTATCATATCACATCACACCAGACCAAATAAACACTGTAGAACAGTTTACAAAAGATGATTGAATTCCACCTGCAATATCCCTACTACGCTAATCCAACGCCTTCTCCATCCCAAATTATGCCCAGTCTAGAATACTCTACTGCAACGATGTACACTCAAGAACCACCCGGATGCGAATTGCTCATATAAATCTTTCATGACCCATCATCACTCCCGCCCCATACTCATCTCCCAATATTCCGTTCCCATCATCACTTTTCCCCATCTCTCACTCCGTTCCTCCCCGCTCCCCCAACCCTCCTCCACACTAGCTCAAATCGAACCCAGCCCCTGAGAACACACTATACAACAACTTCTCCTTCAACACCCCCTTGTCTTTATACATAGGCAACTTCATCAAATTCACACAAGTACTCGTACTCGGCAACCTGGACTGATCACTCCCCGCATCTCTAATACTGAACCTTGGAACCAGAGACGCAAAGCCCAACAGGGGCGCTCTGGGCGTGCTTGTTACGAATTTCAACACAGCTCTGCGCTCTCCGTCGGATAACGAGTGCATGACCTGCCAAAAGAGTTGGATGGTCGGATGTTCCAGGCCGTCGTCGCCAATCACATATGTACCGCCGTATGCCGTGTTGCGTCGCAGATCTTCGACGTCGATGGAAGTTGAAGTCCCCCCAACGAGGGTCTGGAGTTCTGAGTGATTAAACATGCTGAGCCACGAGGGTTGAATCATTCCACTCAAGCCTCTCAAAAACGCCGCCGTCTGGGCATATGGTTGTTTCTGCAGACGGTAGCGGGCCATGTAGCTGATGTATACAAGACGGTTTTGGTTGGTGACGGGGCAGTCCGCACCGTTGAGTTTGAGTTCTGTGGTTATGGCTTTGGTTTTCTTGGGGGAGGTGGTATGATCAATGACGATAGAATCGCTGACGGTGAAATTGAGGCCAAAGTCTTCCACGTCGCCGGGGTAGGTTTTGAGCTTATGGAGGCCCTGGTACAAAGCTTCGTCGAGGTCGCGGACATCGTTGAGACCGGGGCGGTAGCTAGTTTCGTTCGGGGCGGAGCCGGTGCCACCAGTCAACGCCCATTTGCGCAAGAAGAAGGCAGCAAAGTTGACGTCTACGAGAATTCCCTCGTATAGACATTTGCCGATGATCCGACCCAGAAACTCATAGCGCTGTGAGAGTTCTGACAGGTGAGCACGAAACTCCGCAGAGTTGTCACGGAAGCCTGCTCGCTTGAGAGCCTCCCTAAACTCTTCCACTGCCGTGGGATTTGGATAAAGCAGATGCTGCTCGTTCGCGATGAACATGTCGATAGCGTCAGTAGGCATAAAAGCCCTGTTTGTGACACTAGTGAGGAACTCTTTGGTAACACCACCACCGTCAATGCCGGCCTCGACAGCATCGAACTGGTCAACGAAAGTGATCTGAATAGGCTCTTTCAGACCCGAACCTAGAGAGTAGAACTGCTGGAAAGCATCCTCGAATTCGTGTTCTCGTCGAATCTTCGCAGAGTGCTTCTCAAACTGTTGAGGGGCATCGGGTCGACTCATCACTCTCCACCTCCATGCCTCAGGGTCTGCACTGCCTCTCCGCTTGGTCATATCCAACTTGACGAATTCGCGGAAAATCTGCACCCGGGTCGTGAAGGGAATGAAGAAAGGCATGTTCTGCAAGATCTCCAGACGCGGCGCTACGGCTTGCAAGTACCTTCTCCTCGAAGCCTTCCGTTGCTGGCGTTGAAGTCGTTCTATTCTACGTTGCTGTTGGGATCTACCAGTACCGATGAGTTGAGGTGTGTCGTCCAATTCTTCTTCGTCATCAATGTCCTCGGCATCTTCCTCTTCAATTTTGTGACGGGACTCTTCTTCTTGGACGACTGCGGGAATGAAACCCGTCATGTCGAACCTTGATGTCATGAGCCAATGATCAGACGGAAGGAATGTTCGTCGTGAGTCGCGCTCATAGAGAGATCGAAGAAGGCCGGTGACAAGGCCTTTGACATAGTCCAGACTGAGACCCGCAACCCCACCAACAGAAGGTTCCTCTGCTTGCTTCTGGGGCTGCGGCTCGGAGATCTTCGGGTTGAAGAAGCTGAGCCCAGTACTACTCGATTCTGCTTCGTCGGCCACGGTAATGTCTGCAGCGTTGAAGTACAGCGTGAAGCCGAGGTTTTTCAAGAAGGTTGTGAGATCTTTAACATCGTCCAGAGGCAGCGCGTTTCCGCGTGCCTGTCCTGGAGAAGCAGCCTGGCCACCTCCAAAAAACTCCTCATCGTCCATCATACGGAGGAGGAAGGTGTACAGCTCTAGAAAGACGAGTATCACGCGCCATTCATCCGCAATTTGAGCGCCGTGTTCCGCTTCCTGGTTCGAAGACTGCCAGAAGATTTGCTGTGCCGACCTGGTAGATACAACCCCATTCGTAGCGGGAGTTGTCTTGGGTCTTAGAAGGTCGATAGCTGCCCGCGAATCGCGCAAGATGGTCTTTAAGACAGATGACCGCTTGGCGGCTTCCCAAAAGTACCGTATAGCCGGCAGATCCCTGGAAGAGCCTTTTCCAGAGATCGGGCCCATGTACAGCCATAACCGGATCTCGTCACCCTGACGCGGGAAGAACCGAAGCAGCGCGAGAGCATAGTTTGCCAACTGTCTGGCCTCCTCCACCTTCTCTGATTCTGACACGTCGGAGGACGACTGCGAGGATCCAGTCAGGAGGTTGCTGATGCTTTCCTGATTGACCAGGGAGAGAATCTGATCCCGGGAGAATTGATTTACTGCCTCCACCTGCTGGCTGGATGGTGTCTGGTCAGGAGAGTCCGAGTCCGAACTCTGGCCGTCGATGATGCTGACGGGGAGCGAGTTCAGTATCAACGCGACGACGGTGACGAAATCCTTGTTTGCCGCATATGCCCCGAACTTGTGAGCATATCGGTGGAAATAAACAAAGGTGCTCAGTAACCGCACCCGGCTGTTGCGGTCATCCAGGCCTGAATGAGAGAAAATCCCTGGCTTTTTGAAAAAAGTGGCCAGCGCATTGGCGAGAAGCTTGTAGTTGGTGGAGTCAGCCAGCATGTCCCGGAGCCTCTGACGGATTGGCGATGTGGAGTCAGTGCTGAGGATTGGCAGAGGGAGGAAGATTTGCCCAAATGCTTCGTACGCGTGCAGTGTGTATCCGGTCACTGTCTTCAGCGGGGCTATTATAGTCTCCAGAATGATTTCCAGGCCGGTGTTTGAGGGCTTGGCGTTTGTTTGATCTGAGAGGGATGGCAACTGGGAAACGACGGAGGCAAGTGTGCGGTAGAACTGCTGGGCATTCTGCGCCGTCTCAGCGGGCGCCTGGACGGCCAGAAAATGGAGGACCTTCACAAAGTCTCCCGTGTGCGTGTCCTCGAGTCTCGGGCTCGTGCAGCTTCGCTCCAGCACCGCCAGCACCATCCGCTGTAGCCGCAAGTATGTTCGTGGCCATGGCCCACTGGGAGTAAAGGCTTGTTGCCGCGCCGTCTCGATCTGCCGGAATCCGTAGCGTCGTATCCTTGCCAGGTCCTCCGGGTTCCGCGTGCTGGCGAACTTCAACAGCCGCTGCAGCTGCGTGAGCGCCTGCTCTTCCGAGCCATACGGCATGGCAGGTCCCGAGCCGGGCGGGGAGCTTTCAGTTGCGTCCCATTCCCTGCGAAGCACGGCAGCCACGTCCTGTCGCCCTGCATGGCCTCGCCATACCCGCTGGATGGTCTTCGACGCCTGTAGCCGCTCCCGCTCCTGTTGTCTCTGCAGCCGCTCCTGCTGTGCCCGGTCCAGAGCCGCCTGTGAGCCTGCTCCTGCGCCCGTTGCCCCGAATCCCGGCGCCCTGCGGCCAGAGAGATTCACCTGGCGCGGCCGACGCGTGTTTCCGCTGAAGGTCTGGAACATGGCGGGGGCGCTGGCGGGGTCGACGGGGGGGGATAGATAGCTGGAGACGGTCAGATGTGAAGTTTGAATGAGAGCATCATGGAGATCGACCGGAGGCCGTACATGAATTCGCCAGTGACAGAATATGCTCTCTGACTCGTGGTGGGGCTACCAGTGAACGTGAGCCCGCGAGCCCTCTGCGGCGATGGCGTAGGAGTCCGGCCCGCTCATGCAGCTGTCGATGCACGGCTGGAACAAACGATGTTTCTTGAGTAAATGTGTGAGAGAGGAGCCCCCGCACAAACTCAGTAGAGAGATACTCGCAGCTCGTCGCGGTTTGCCGTGCTTCTCGCAGGTTCCAGGGGATTAGGCTCCATGCTTGTAATCGTCGTCCCACGTCGGAGGTGTTGCTAGGTAATCGCCGAGATGCGGTCCGAGCTTGTCACGTGCCATGGGCAAGACCAGCCATTCTTACATGCACGTACCCGATGTACCAGGTTGCCCGGCGGTACTTACATTTCCCATGGGAATGGCCCACTCTATACACAACCAACCGAGGACACGAAACAAATCACGTATATGTCAGACTTGGTATATCAAGGTATCTTCGTATCCAGCTCATTACACGTCCAACCCACCTCTACCACCCACATATCTACTCCCTCGAAATGCCAGTGAAAATGACAGAGCATCTAGGGGTATGATGCAACCAAGAATTCCGCAACGCCAGACCACCAAGTCAATCCCGACCCCAATCCAGTCCAGTCCCCCAAGCCAAGCCACCGACACTGCCAAATCTCACTTCTCCACAGCCAACTCCACCGCATCCTCGTGAGCCATCGGGTCACTGTCGTCCTCGCTACTGCTATCCTCAATCCCCTCGAACAGGTTTGAGAATCGTTCCTGCCCACTTCCCTTCGTCTCCTTCTCATGCACCTTCCTTTCCCCATCGTGTTCGTCGCCATCCTCATCGTCCCCGTGGTCCTTGTTCGCTTCTAACAGCGCTTTGCGTTGTGCCAGTCTCGCTGCAAATTGCCGCCGAGCCCGGCTGGGAGGTATCTGAAGTGGCGGTGGTACCGGGTGGCCACTCTTGGACTGCAGTGATGAGTTAGCCAATCTATCATATCCATGGTAGACGTAATCGCAGCAGGACGGAATAGCCAAAAAAAAGGAAAGAAATTGGAAACCAAACAAGAATGTACGATTGAGCTTTGTATGAACAAGGAAAACAAAAATCTCCAGACCAGTCCATCCATCATTGCAGTGTCGTTAAGCGAGGAGATGATACACAAAAGAGACTCTATAAATACGTCTCCACACGTGCGGGAAACGCACATGTAGTGTACTATACAATGATGGATGATGCGCCTCGCAGCATGCCAAAAGACAGCTTCACGCCCTGATCATAACATAAGGAGAGGAAAACGCACCAACGCGTAGACATTGTGGTGTCGGGCATTTATCGGTAGTCCATCTCGACGTCTTCAAATGAGAGTTCACCCACTTGTTCCGAGTCACTCACAGGAGTGTGCCGTTCGCGATCCGCGTCGCCCTCATCCATTTCCTCGTCTTCCTCGTCGCTCGAGTTGGTAAATCCGCTCAATAATGCACCTCCGCCGAAAGTGTATCCACCGCCCGAGTTGTCGTTGTTGGTTAGCTCCATGCTATCGAGCCCGATGTTGCCGTTCCCGGAGAGGCCCGCGCTAGCCAGAGAGTTCGATCCACCTTCGCCGCCGAAGCCAGATGCCGCGTTGACCGCGTTGAGGACGGCTTGCCTAGGACCTACACTCATATCGGGACGCACGCCACCAAGAATTGCATTGTCGCGCTCCCGGGTTTCGGCAAGTGTTTGCTCCACATAATCGATCCATGTCTGACTCATGACTTTGTCAAGTACCGAAGGTGACAGAAGCTCTGGCGGATGCCGTTCTGTAAACTTGAGAACCTCTTCTGCTATAAGGGTCAGATGACCCATGTACCCAAGCCGCAGGTTAGTCTCCGCCTGAGCCTTGTCACTCAACTGCTGGCCCTCAATAATGCGTTCCGTGATGCGGCCCGTATCAAACAGGTCTATTGCGAGACCCCGGTTATAGCCCCGGTCCATTGGCCCATTAAACACTTGCTGAACGACATCATACACAACGTTGTGAAGGAAGTTGTTCCATGGAAAACGGAAAAAGAAGTCCTGATTATCTGTTAGAAGACTCTCGTTCTGATATGAGCTATATGGGCTTACAAGGATAGTCGGGACGACTTTGTTCTCAACGAACTTCATCTTGAGGAGGTCGCCAACTACGGGTGAGCCGTCGATATCGGCCTCGTACTGCGGTGGATATGGCGTCTCAATGCCGCCAAACAAGACAGACCGAGCGCTACCCGTGTCGTCAATCGGGGTCACCTCGGATCCCTCGCTCTCAGCTACGTTAGATGTGAAGTGGGAGGTGTCGATTTTAGTTTCTTCAGCCAAAGGCTTACTTTTGCTGGCAAACAGCGGCGCTGGCTTGTCGTCTGGGTGTGGCGAGAGAGCTTCTGGAGGCTCCAAGCTTTCTGCCGGAGGGGTTTTGTTTAGTTGCTGAGTCAGAAGTGATGAGCGATCCGTCGATTCGCCTTCTACGACTGGAACAGGTGTGTTGTCTGGTCCGTCTTTCATGACAATGTCATTATGCAAGTCTAGGCCACCCACTTTAGCAGACAGGCCCGCAGACGTCGGAGATTCTGCATCGTCGCCAGGTTTGGGCGTAGTAACCGTGGACGTAGATGTTGTGTCCTTTGCTGGAGAAAGAGGTTCGTCAACTAAATCGTCATCTTCTGGGACTTTCTCGGACAGCTTCTCGCCTGACGGCGACTTTGGTGAAGGCTTATCTGCTGCCTCTTTCCCAGAGCCACCGCATTTGGATTCCTCCGGGACAGTTTCGGAAGCCACTATCTTCTCAAAATCGTCTTCGGAGTTATTCTGAACCTCCAGACGCTTCAGCTCCTCGGGGGATTCGCTAGAAGGGGCGCGGGCGTGGTGGAACCCATGACTATCAACACTGGTGGAAAAGTCACCCGTATTGAGGTTACTACTGGTGCTAAGCGTCCCTTCGGCCTTTAAGCGTTCCCGCTCCGCGTCCCTTCGCTTCACCTCCGCCTCACTGCCTCGCTCGTTCAACAATGCCATGTTGCTGCAGTGTAGTAGTTCGGCCATGAGTTCGCAAGTCTTGAAACGGTCAAAGCCAAGTGGTTCAATCTTTTCTCCAAAGGCGGTCTTCAGCTCGCGCCTCCTCGTGCCAGTCGACCCATCCTTGTTGATAATCGTCTGGTTGGGGTTGTGGACAAGCTCCATGAATTGGGGTATGTGCTTAGCAAATTGGCGGAGGAGCGTGCCGAGGTAGATGGGGTCTGAATTCTTAGGCACAGGCCCGATTTGATTCTCGAGGTCGTAGTCTGAGTTATTCTTCCGGATGACTTCAATCACAATACCCACACCAACAGTCAGAGGGTTGCCGCCACGCAGCATTTCAGTAATAAGGGTCTTAATGCAGTGGTCGGAGACAAGCTGCCGCGTCAGCTCGTTGGGGCCAATAACCGACTGGTCCTGCGTGGTAGCGTTGGCGGAAATGGTAATAATAGCCTTGATGAAGTCGCCCGCTGACGTCTGTGTGGAGGCGCCGTGCTGGGGAGATAGATAGGCAAGCAATTGGGGGATGAGCGCCTGTGTTTGGAGCCACTGCAGAAATATTAGCCATGTACGATGGATAGCACAGAGAAGAGCAACATACGTCGACGATGCCCTGGCCTCCTTCGCTCTTCTCGAGACTGATGATCTTGAGGAGGAGGTCCATGACCACGGGGCAGTCGACATGCTGCAAAATGTCTGGGACCACGTTCTCGGTGGACTTGAAGAATTCCAGCATTTCCTCCATCTTCCGGTCCAGCAGGGACTCGTTGACTTTGGTAAAATATCCGGCCTGCACTGGATCGAGTGGCGCGGGCTGCTTGATGAAGGCCCAGAAGCTGCGCAGACTGTCCTGGTTCTCCAGCACCGCCTCGGATATCGACCACACCTCGGACGACAGGATTTCGCATGCTACGTAGGCATACTTCATCCGCTGCTTCTCCTCCTTGCTCTCCTCGCCATCGCCGGCCTCGGACTTGGTGGCAGACACGGAGCGTGCTCTTCCAGCGACTTTGCCGAAGAAGCCCTCGCGGGAGGCGCGTCGGTTCTTCGTCTCGCTGTCGCCGCTGTGGTCGTCGTCGGGCGCCCCGCTCGGCCTGGGGGCGACGACATAGCGGAGCAGACGCTCCAGGACCGCCTCGTCGCGGAGGTACTCGATGAGCTTCGAATTCTGCTGCTTAAGCTCTTGGATGAGGTCCGACTCGTCGAGCAGCTCCTCGACGGTCACGTCGGGCTTGTCGAGGATGCTGTCCAGCGACGACAGCTGGGCGTAGCCCCCAAAACGCCAGAACATGGTGGGCAGGCGTGTGGGCAGGTCCCGGGGCGGGGGTTGCTGGGGATGCGAGGGGGACGAGGCGAGGACTCGAGGCAGGCCGCAGGCGGGCCGATGTCATGCGCAGGTAAAGCACGCGGGACGACGAATCTCATCAGGGGAGGAATCAGGGGAGGAATCAGCGCCGGGGGACCTGCATTGGGGCGGAGGGGTCAGCAGAAGGTCGTGCGGCGTCGACGGCAGTGGTGAGGGACTGCCGGGCAGCTCTGCACTGTGGGTGGTTGCAGCGCGGCGGGCAAGAGGTACCTAGCAGAAAAAGCACCGGGCAGGCGGCGGGGAGGCGTGAGACTGCGCAGGGCGGGGCTCCATGCACGGGGGCGGCCGTGGACGGCGTGGACGGGGTGGGCAAGGAAACAAAAGCGAGTTGTGCGGTTGGGATGCGTATGAATGCCGTGACTGTGGGGGGAATATCAAGAGGGCTTTGGCGGGTGACAGCACAGAGCGAGCCCGAAGCGGCCGTGCACGACGGGCCGCTGCTCACCAACAGGGCACGGCGGGCGCAAGGCGGGCGCACGTCAAGGGCAGGCACGGCGCAGCGTCACGGATGGCCAGTGAAGAGTGGGAAGGCACGGCGGCATGTTGGGCGGCTGCTTCTTGCCCTCTTCTGTGCACGCGATCCCGCGGGCGTGGCATTCGAGGCAGGCGCGCACGTGATCGGGGGCTGCGAGGAAGGGACGGATGACGAAACGGGCGGCCCGAGCTTCCTCCGCGACTGCCCCGCCATCCACTCGGCTCGGCATGGACCGCGCCTGCCTGCTGCTGGGCACGGCGGCGCCTGCGTCGACATTGCCTCGACATTGCCTCGACATTGCACGACGCTTCCTCCTCTGCACACGGCGCCTTCCTCCACACCACCGCGCCCCGGGTCAAGACTTCCTCCCGCGGCTGCCTCCAGCCAACCACACCACCATGAACCGCCTCTTCGGCGCCAAGAGCACGGCGCCCAAGCCCACGCTGCAGGGCGCCATCTCCAACGTGCGTTCAAGTGAAGACGTCCCAGGGCAACCGCTGCTAACCGCCCCCAGCTCGACACGCGCATGGAATCCCTCGATGTGAAGCTCGCCAAGCTCAACGCGGAGCTCTCGACATACCAGCAGCGCCTCGCGAAGATGCGGGACGGCCCAGGCAAAACCGCCATCAAGCAAAAGGCGCTCAAGGTCCTCCAGCAGCGCAAGATGTACGAGTCGCAGAAGGACCAGCTGCAGCAGCAGTCGTGGAACATGGAGCAGGCGGGCATGATGCAGGACAACCTCAAAAACACCATGACGACCGTCGACGCCATGAAGACGACCACCAAGGAGCTGCGGAAGCAGTATGGCAAGGTCAACATCGACAAGATCGAGAAGCTGCAGGACGAGATGGCCGACCTGATGGACATGGGCAACGACATCCAGGAGAGCATTAGCCGCAGCTACGACGTGCCCGAGGAGGTCGACGAGGACGAGCTCGATGCGGAGCTGGAGGCCCTTGGCGACGAGGTAGAACTGGAGGGGTACGGCGAGTCGCAGGGCATTCCGGGTTTCATGATGGACGACACCGCACCCCCGCAGTTCATCGACGAGCCTCCAGAGCCTGGCAAGGTCAAGGAAGCCGCGGGATGAGGAGACGGTAGTTTTTTGCCTTGGCAGAAGGCCCCTCATGTGGCTTTGGATGTCAACGTCCCATTTGACCTGGCGTACCACCATCCGCCCTTGAGGATGCCACACTTTGGAAAGGCTTTTTGACATAGCATGCCCTCACACAAGCCACATGCATCAATTGGAGCCTGTGTGGTGCCAAGGTTGATGATCAAACGAACAGGTTTGCATTTTATGCAGGACGCAAGTTGAACCTGTAGACATTGGTAGGCTAAGGCATGGCGGCGAGGGTCGCCGTTCGGATAGAAGGCAACCACCTGCATGATTATTTCTCGAATAATAGAGTATCAATACCCCGGTCGTATCCCAAGATATTTTCTTCCAAGGTTTTCTTTGTTGCAGGTGCAGGGCCGAGGCATCTTTGTCCGTGCTCACGTGACACAGCGATTCATTGTACTTCCAGAGCTCGCAGGTGAGCCATATCCGTGGATTTGTACGCAGTCACCCGATATCTCTTCCAGGTTGCCCCTGCCAATCAACTCGAGTACCACCTGGGCAACCTTGGAACCCTCTTCACGAGATCCAATTTGTGAATCACTGGCAACTTTTACATTTTCTGTCATTTCAAATTCATTTCTTTGTTTGATGGTTGCAATATACCCACTAGCAAGTCATAAATGGTCCGGATGGAGCTTTGCCTAGCTTCCAACCCCGTTTCGATATACCTAAGTAGGAATCTTCACGCCCGGGAGGGGAAGGGGCGGGCCGTTTGCTGTCTGCGGCACCTGCACATGGTCCGATTGGCGGTATCTTTATATCTGCTGAAGCTCTGACTTAGTTCGTGATCCAACTGCTCAGATGCCCCTCTCCAAGACTCAGGTGGTTATTCACCACTTGACCACGGACCACGCGCTGTTGTCGACGTCGGTAAGGCCTTCTGACCTCGGACCATCATCAGGTCTTTCACAACCCTCTCATATGGGCACCTGAGCAAACAGCACGACCCCACTCTCGAATACAAATCCCCCGCTAACTTTCCTTTTCCTTCCTCTCTCCTCCTCTTCTCCCACTCTCTACCCTATCCCACCCACTCTCCACAGAAATCTTTCCACCGCGCAAAAGAACCTACCAAGGATGAAGCCCTACGCTCTCATAGTCCACGCCCTGTGTGGGCTCGCCATTGGTATCGATACTGGCCAGGAAAGCCAAAGTAAGTCCACCCGTAATCGCTCTTCGTAGTTACTCCTTCAACTTCATACCCCCCTACTCGCCAATCACAACATTAACCGTCATATAGCTGCCGACGACGGACGCAGCATACAGATATCTGTGGCGAGTCTTCAAGTTCACAATCTTCCACCCCAGGTCGAGAGCTGTGCATGCCCCTCCCACAGCACGTGCAAAGAGCTGTGTTTCACTGCCAATGAGAAGGAGCAATGCCACTTGTCATGCGTGCCCACTGGAGACATACCCGGTCATGGAATTCAAGGAACTGATCTCGCAGTTAACACTGCCATTGAGAAATCCTTGGCCGAGAATCTGATTGCCACTTCGACTTCTTTAGATACAGGCAATCCCGATGTCCGCACCATAGCTTGTGCAAATCTAGAATTTGGGCTTCTTGGGTCTGCTTCTCAGTGGAGTGCCTGCCTTCGAACTCGATGTGCAGATGCCTACATTTGCAAGTGTATCTATTCAGACAACGCTTGCAGGCCTTGCAGGCCAACCTGTATCCCATTTCGCGCCAGGCGGGCAAAGATCACAGTCAATTCAGACAGTCCTACTGAAGACATCATTACCAAATCCCTAGATGAGCCCCTATTACAACGAGCCACGGACGACTGGGAAAATCAACCCATGGGTCCCCATTCGGCAGATGCTGTAGGTGGTTGCCGGGACCCCTGCCCACCTGGTTGTACATGCGCCGCAAAGTGTATACCAAGGGTTGGATGCCACCGAAGTTGCGTGAATCGAAATAGCTTCGCCTGCAGGGCCAGTGCCGCTTTAAGTGACAACCTGGATACCCGCAGTGCCTCTTTGAACGGGGACCTCGATGCTCGGTCGGAATCAGGTCTGTGCAAGAATTGTCCCGTTACGAGCTTTTGCCATTGTATGACAACTCGTGGAAAGAAGACATGTCACTGCTCACCTCGGAGGACCTTGAAAGCCAGAATTGGTGTGCCCTTTGGAGACATCTCTTTCGAGCAGGCCGAGCAGGCCCGCACGGTTCCGTCCACGGACATCAACATTTTGGATGCTGGCCTCGATGCTCGTTCCGAGTTAGGGCTATGCCAGAATTGCCCCGTCATGAGCTTCTGTCATTGCGTGACGAGCCGTGGAGAAAGGAAATGCTACTGTCTTCCTCGAAGGGGGTTGGAGGCTATAACCTTCTCCGCGAATACCGACATTGAGGCCCGTTCCGTTGAAGCATCTGCTATGGCATGCGGTATTTGCCCTAGAGAACTTTGCCGTTGTGAGCCCTTGGACCGAACCATCAGATGCTACTGCGCAAGGCAGGCCTCTGACGCCAATTCCGATACACACTCAGAAAATCTTACTTCACCCGCGGCCCAAGAATCTCCAACTATCACCAAACGCCAGGATTTGCAGGGCACAAATACGACTACAAATCTTTCTGTCTCAACTACGGCGGCGAACTGTAGGAAAACCGGATGTCCGCCTGGCGAGTGGTGCCGATGTTGGTATGTAGGCCGCTTTTGGAATTGCATATGTGTCCATGATTCGACTGAAGCAACTCCCAATGTCTATACTCCGCCAGGAGGTTCTGATCTAGCCGAGCCCCTGCAAGCCTCAAAGGTCACCAAACGCGAGGACGAGCAGGTCACAGAACAGGCACTGAATCTGGGTACCCGAGGCTATTCCCCGGGCTTGTTCCTCTGATCAGGACTGTCCACCGGGGTAAGTATGCTATTATCCCTGGCGCAACCGCGTGGCACAGCCGTATTGTCGCGAGCCGGACCCAAGAAACCCGCCTCCTCCAGGTTTCTAGGATGTCCAATGGTAAACGATGCCTCCAGGGCCGGTCTTCAAAATGTCATGGCATTCGGTGGAACTGGTTGAAAGCGACGGACTCCGGTTTGAGGTGGCATAGGGCTTAGGTTAGAGTGACATTTGAGAGGGTATCTCTCTACTATTGGATCAAAATACAATCTTTTCTCTTCTACTCTGGTCCATCTGAATCGTTAGCCTCTGTGCACGTGTGTTGTTACCAGGATCTGTGAAGAAGTGCCATAAACTCTTTGCACTATTTGGTTGTCAGTTTGAGCTCGTATTTAGGCTCTCGTCTTTCGAATGTGGATCCGGCAGTGAATTTGAACTTGGTTCGACTGGAGTGGTTGCACCTTCAAATTCCAAGATCCACCACATTTATGGAACGATCTATTGTTCAAAGAGTTTGTGAATCTATGTTATGCATGAAAGTAACAGTACCAGTTTCTCGGTAGTACCTAATCTCTAAAATAGCGAGAACGCTCGACTTGAATGTTTATCCGCAACTCCGTGACCGATCTCCTGCCAGAGCTCACCCTGCCTCTCCTTGTATTCCTATGTTGATGGAAAGAAGTCTAGTGCCTTCTTAAACTCATCTACACTCTTCAGTTTCAACATCTCAACAACCTTGCGTATGGTACGCACCAACCAACTTCTCCACGAACTACCCATCCCGCTCGCCTCAACACAGTAGAATAGCGTCGCCAACACGGGTTCTAGACTCCGTCCCCGCGGCCACGCATGATACCCTCCGGTATCTTCCAGACATTCTCGTACCCTCGTATATAGCGGTTCGTAATTCCACCGTGTAACCATCAATCCAAGTCTCATCCGCACATGCCGCACCGTGGTCCAAATGAAAAGCGGCAACCCAATAGCCCACACCTTAAACATGGTCGTAGCCTCCTGTCCTGCGTTGCCAATGGGAAGCGTCGCCTTCCACGGCTCCTCGAGCGGGAAAGTGAGGACGTTTTCGAGTGCTTCGAAGTACAGGTTGCTCACCGTTCGCTGGTCGACGCGCTCGCACCATTCTGGGGATGTGGCTAAGGCGATTTCATGGAGCTGGGCGACGGTGTCGAACACGCAGGCGCTGTTTTTCGGGAAGCGTTTTACGGTTCGCCAGGCGCGGAGTTGGGCGTCATCGAGGAAGGGGAGAGTGAAGGGGGTTGGGGTTTGGAAGCGGGGGGGAGGAAATGGGGGAGTGAAATGGAGGGCGCTGGATAAACAGTATGCTGTCCTGTGGGAAGTCAGTTAGGATTGGAGGGATGGGCGTGATGTGGGTGCAAGATGGCACACCATGTGAAGGCTCGCCTGAGCTCGAAGTTGATTGCGTCGAGGCCTCCGCTTGCGTCGATCAGTCGTTCCAGTGCTTCTAGATGGCTCCGTGCTTCTTCCCATTCGCTGTCTACGGCCTTTGCTGGTCAGTATTCCTCTAAGCTACTGTGAAAAGCAGGACCTACACATCCAAATGCCAACATGCTGACAGCGAACACTGTGGATTGGGGGACTTTGTCTCTACATGTGCCTAGCGTTTCTTTTACCATTCTGACCGTTTCACCTTTTGAATTTAATGTGTCCCAACCTGACTGGAGGAGACCCACTTTCTTGTCTTGGATCAAGGAGATGACATAGTTTTGGGCGCATATGGAGGTTTCGTCTTGGGAGGTGTGATACCCAAAGTCTAGAGCAAAAGGCTGTTTGCGATCTAAATTTTGAAGAGATATTAGCTTGTATGGTTTGCACTAAGGATCGTAGCTCAGGACATAGGCAAGATTCACACCGAAACAGAGGATACTGACTTGAACTGATACTATCCTTTACTTGCCCTCCTGGAAGCGGCACTGCCAAAGAGAAGCCCGAGAACAGGTATCCCATCTCCGCAGTCACGAAGAGCCCCTCCTCCTCTGCTAGATCCATCAAACCATCTGCCTCCTGAGAGGTCGAGCGAGACGGCCTTGTCCGTCGTTTCCCCTTTCTTCCATCCCCCTTTGGCGAGTCCCCTACTCCCCCCGTCATCAGACGCTCTTGCTTCGCGAGGTAGTTCTTCATAACATGGCTTCGGACTGTCTTGAGCTTCTGCTTCGCTGCAGTGTCGCTTTCCTCGCCGGTATTGACGATGAATTCGAATCTTGGAGACGATGCTGTGGGCGGCGAAATGAAGTTTGACACATTGGGCCCAGCATGTTGACTTGGAGGAGATGTTCTTTCTTCAGGAGAGGATGTGGAGAGGGCTGAGAATGTATCTTGGTATGGTGAGTTGGACATTGTTGGACAAGCAGTGGAGTTGCTACCGACTTCATCTCTATTGCCGCTGATCGTGCATGACCTTTATACTCCAGAAAACTTGTAGTTCCTGCATGCTGATGATACACCCGAAGTGGCCAGAAAGCCACATCGGTTTGGAAGCAGCACGGAAAGGCGCCGGATTGGACCAATTATGTGGGGCTTGAATATCGTAGATGCATCTTGTCAGTACGTAGGATGCCATGCCCGGAGCATTCATCAGCCTTCTCGTATACGTAGTGACAGCACGCCTAGTTGAGTGGGATGAGTGATACTGGACTTTAGCGTAGCTCGATTGACCACTCCGGTATTAAAAACATACTTGATGCATGGAGGTATGCCATTGTATTTGGGAATATCATGGAATCCACCGTGAGGATGCCGATTATTTTCAACTTCAGAGCTAAAGGATGAGGCTTGGATGGAGGGAGGGGGGACAACCCCAAGCCTTACCATGACATACGAAGAGGAATGAACAAGCATTTTTAGAGACTTTTAGAAATCAGTCAAAACACTACGGGCTTCTAGAAAAACAAAAAGAACAATTATCGACGATCTGGCGTAAGGGTTGGTCTGCAAGTGTTCGTCAGCGGGGCAGGCAAGGTAAAAGGTCGGACTTCGACTCGCTTCACAATTCTTAGCTCGGGCTTGTCTAAGCCAACACTTGAGGCTGACAGAGCCCTGTTATCTAACACTATCTAACACCAGGAATATGGCATCTAATGCTACCTAACAGAGGCTCTACCAGCATCCGGAAACGTGGCACCGACCGCATTCGGTTGGTTGCCTTGGTCCACCATGTTCTCCTCGCGCTCACGGCACGTCGCGAACTTTAGTGGATTCGTCGGTCCCGGATCTTGTTGGTACAACGGTGCCTCCCCAGACCCTTTCAATGTACACTTCCAGTTTGAGATGTTAGATCCTGATAAAAGCCGTGGTACACCTTCAAGTTCACATGTCAGAAATGAGCAAGATTGTGCTAATCACACACTTGCATAGTAGCGGTCCACAGGCATTGGAGTACAAGAATGCATATATATTTAGAGCACTCGGCGACGCCTTATGCACATGGCTGGAGCTTGGACTTGCCGCATGCACCACGCTTGACTTTGCTTTTTGAGCCTCATTGATGGGGCGTACGCCTCAAATCCAAAGTCTCCACCCCGCTCCACGCCCACGTGTATATGATGTCTTGGATCCTGTGTAGACCTTAAACCAGACGAGGCTCATGATAATGTCTCAGTCATACCCTATACTGTTTAGTACTGACACCATGCCGCCAGAACCTGATGCTATGAGCCCACCGTTTTCGGGAATAAACCATCAATGCACGCAAGCAGTGAGCCTCTAACATTACAGAACAGACTACTAAGATTGCTTGTTATACAACCCGGAGAAAAGAATGGGCGGTAAACCGAACAAGAATGACGGAGATGCTGAGTGGTCCGGGCCGAAGACGAGAAATCGCCGAAACATCAGCCGCCAAGCTGCAATTGGCCGCACTACGAACCAGACAACTGAGAACAAGTCACCCTCTTGGTGCCATATCCAATCGAGGATCAAGATATGAAGTTGCACAGAGAAAGGTTTGGCTGTTTGACTGTTGGGGTATTTCGGAGCATTCTCGCATCCCGACGGAGCAGCAAGATTCCGCAAGGATGTGACAGATAGGGGTATGACGAGTGTTGAAGACAACCAGAAAATGCCCAGGCCATGGCCTGACCAAAAGGTGCAGATGGGTGAATGTCACAGCCAACAGGGACGACGTCGAAAGTAGGGTTGGCCGGAACAACTACCGGGCCGACGTCGGGCTTGGTAACCCGTCTTGCTAACTTCTCGAACTTTCTGCAACCGAGCTTCTGTATTTCAACTTCACAGAAACTCCCCTCGCTGCTGCCTGCACCCTCTTCTGTTCGCTCGCCATTTGTGTAGCTTTTATCTATCGCTACAAAACCTCCAGTAAGTTGTGCACTCTTCTCCACAATGATAACCCCATATCCTTGAGTGATGAAACACCAGCTGGCACCAGTCCTAGAAGACTTGTACTCTTTTGATGCGGAAAACGCTTTGCGGGAGCATAGCTCCTTGTCCTGACACCCTCGCCCAATGTGCACCGTGAACGATCCTAAGCATGACGGAGCAGTGCTAACGGGCGCATCGCAGATTTGCCGTTGGCTCAACAGCAACCCCGCCTACCACCACAATGGTTCTTCACAACCCGAACAACTGGCATTGGGTGAACAAGGACGTCTCTGGCTGGGCTAGAGAGTACTTGGACAGCGAGCTCCTCGTCATCTCCGCCGAGCAGGATGGGGTGACGGCCAAGGTCGACAAGATCATCAGCATGGACGGAGACGTCGATGTGAGCCAGCGCAAAGGAAAGGTCATCACTCTCTTCGATGTCAAGCTCAAGCTCGAGTACTCTGGTACGCCGCAAGCCAATTTCGACCCGCACGTCTCCTCAGCTCGCTGACCGGGTTTGCAGGCAAGAACAAGGAAGGCGAGGAGGCGAGCGGCACCATCTCGGTGCCCGAGGTCGCCCACGACACGGAGGAAGACGAGTATGTCGTATGTTCCCTTCGCTCCCACTACTGTAATGCGTTTCATGTACCATGACGCCAGGGCTGACTCGTCCGCAAGTTTGACGTAGATGTCTACTCCGACGCCAGCAGCAAGCAGCCCGTGAAGGATCTGGTGCGGTCAAAGATCGTCCCAGAGCTTCGCATTCGCCTCGCCAAGCTCGCGCCCGCCCTCATCACTCACCACGGCAAGGATATCCAGCACGCTCCGGACGCAAATCCTTCAAGCAGCTTCCCCAAGACAAAGGTCTATCAGAGCTCTTCCGTCAACAAGGGAGACTCTAAGCCCTCTACTACTACTGCCCAGGCAAGCTCAGGGAAGACGGTCAATGTCACCACCATTACAGACAGCACCGAGTTCCGCACATCCGCGGCAGAGCTTTTCCAGACCTTCACAGATCCCCAGCGCATCGCCGCTTTCACGCGTGCCCCACTGAAGAAGTTCACTGGCGCTCAGCCTGGAGGCGAGTTTGAGTTGTTCGGCGGCAACGTGACCGGGGAGTTTACAGAACTCGAAGAGCCCACGCACATCGTCCAGAAATGGCGACTCGCGCAATGGCCACAAGGACACTACTCTACCCTCTCCATTTGGTTTGATCAGAACGACGTGGATAGCGTGACTGTGATGCGAGTGGAATGGACGGGTGTTCCTGTTGGTCAGGAGGAACCGACCAAGGTCAACTGGGGCGAGTACTATGTGCGGAGCATCAAAATGACCTTTGGCTTTGGCACCGTGCTCTAAGCCACACCCTGACACGGTCTTCGGTGGCAGTTTTGGAGTAACAGGCGTTTGGTAAGCGGCCACAAGGTGACATGATATGATACGACCCACGTGAAGATTGCCAAGGTAGATACCACTTGCAAAAGATAGACATCAATTCAAGACAGCTCTTGGAGTCTAAGATCTCAATTCAACCAACCTTTTTGGGTTTTCATGTTGTGAACTGCACTAACCTCATACGTTTTAGCGAGCTTGGCATCCCGGTTGCGGCTTCGTGAACTATAACCAACCCCAATGTTACTCCAGACGGCATAAAATGTCCTGTGGTAGGCAGTGAAATTTCTTTCCAGTATCGCAACATCCAGAAGTCATCACCAGTGATGCCCGCACATCTGATTACGTACCCAATCCAACGCCTCATGTTCCTGCAGCTTTCCCACCTGCCGGATGAGCTCTAGTTACGCGTGTTGAATGATGTCGCAGCACTTTTTGGCTATCTAAAGGTAGTCGAGGTGCTATCAAGCTTACCAAGGCGGCGCCATGATCTCTTAATTGTCTCCCGCACTTCGGACCCTGGCTCCTTGCGGGGGCACTCCGCCGTGCATGTCTTCGTATCTCCTCCAACAGACAGCCCCAGAATGCGACGGGGAAGAAGTCACGCCCGACGCAAGGGGCCTGACGAAAAGCCAATCTCCCAATTGCGTGCTGCCCAGCTCATCATGCACCGGTACTCTGGCTACGCCGGCTATTTCCCTACACCTGCATCGTATTTATTTTTTTAGATGATTTTCGTTCGTTCGTGGGATCCAGTCTGCATCATCAGGATTTCGGCACCCAAACTGTCACCCGCTTAGCCCCTGCTAAGCTACCATTCGACATCATGTTATTAACCTGACATGGAAGGTAGCTGCTATCTACCCGTCCACATGTGGGGTGGTAAAAGCTACCCTGGAGCTCTTAAGAGCTTTCCCCGCTGGCCATATGTGGTCGAGTTCTTTTTTGTAGCTTTCTCTATTCACACTTTCGCGATACGTGCAATTGCAAGACAACTACAGGTCAATTGCAACCAGTCGGTGTAGACGTTGCTTGTCTCCCTATTAGTACTGGTTCTCCTCGACAATAGCCATGAAGCAATATTTGAGGCTCGCGTTGTTGGCTGCTAGCGTTACAGCACAATTCGTCCCAGCACCCACCGACCTCATCAAGAAGACTGGCTATGCGGGAATCGATGTACGGTATAAGCAGGTACCAGCCGGCATCTGTGAGCTGGATCCGAATGTGAAGAGCTACTCTGGTTACGCGGATATTGGGGAGAACCAGCACATTTTTTGGTAAGAGTAGCAATGACCCGCCAAAGACTTTTGAGAACAAATTACTAATCTGCGTAGGTGGTTTTTTGAAGCGCGAAACCAAGATCCCACGGAGGCGCCTTTGACCGTTTGGATCAATGGCGGACCAGGCTCATCCAGCATGATTGGATTGTTCCAAGAGCTGGGCCCTTGTGGTGTTGGTATTGATGGAAAACCATACAATAACCCTTATTCGTGGACGAATGCTAGCAACATGGTATGGGATCTCCAGCGATGGTATTTCCGTGGTTGACATGTTCGATAGCTCTTCATCGATGAGCCTACCACCGTTGGTTTCTCCTACTCGGTGCCAATCCCGGGATACAAAAGTGGCGGTGATATCATCCAGCTCCCAAACAACACTTGTCCAGATTATGCTGAGCTATCTGGAGGCTGCGCCACCTATTCACTGCCAAATCTCACGGATACCGTGAATACCACGGAAGCAGCTGCACCAGGCATGTGGAAGACGCTGCAAGGCTTCATGGGCGCCTTCCCTCAATACTCGAGGAAAGAGTTTTCTTTCACGACGGAAAGTTATGGGGGCCATTATGGTCCAGTGTTCAACGGTATGTCTCTCTGTCCCGGTAGACTGTTCTAGTTCATTGCTAACTCTCCACAGAGTACATCCTCGAACAGAACAAGAAGAATATCAAAGGGGCCCACAAGATCAACCTGAAAAACGTGCTCATCGGGAATGGATGGTTCGATCCATTGATTCAGTACCAGGCGTACTACAACTACTCCGTCTCCCCCGGAAACACGTACAATTACGATCCATACAATGCTTCCGTCAAAGCCGAATGGTACAATGCTCTCTACGGAAAGGGCAATTGCCTCGATCAGACAAAAGATTGCTATCGCACGGGGGAAAACTCCATCTGCTCCCAGGCGGACAACTTTTGCTACTACCATGTCGAAGCCCCATATGACGTCTACTCCAACCGGGATGAATACGATATGCGATTTCTGTCCGACGATCCGTTCCCGTATACCTACTATATCGACTATCTAAACACACCAGAGGTTCAGGCCGCGATTGGCGCTTATCAGAACTACTCCGAGTCTTCGTCAACGGTCAGTTATGCGTTTGGAACCACGGGAGACGATGATCGCGAGTCGGGAACTATCGAAGCATGCAAAAAGCTCATCGCAGCGGGCGTTCAAGTCATGCTGTACTACGGTGACGCGTGAGAACCTACTGTCCCTCATTCCCCAAAACAAGTCTGCTAATGGAAAGCAGTGACTACAACTGCAATTGGCTCGGCGGCCAAGTTGTTGCCGACGAAATCAGTGCCCCAGGCTACTGCGACGCAGGTTTCGTCAACATCAGCACTTCCGACTCTATCGTGCACGGGCAGGTCAAACAAAGCGGCCTCTTCTCGTTTGTCCGCATCTACGAGTCCGGCCACGAAGTACCCTTCTACCAGCCTCTCGCCGCTCTCGAAATCTTCTCGCGGGCCCTCCAACAAGTTGACATCGCGACGGGTAAGAAGAAGGTTACGGGCAAGTATAAGACGGTGGGGACGCCGACGAGTACGTATAGAGAGGGGAATGCGACGGTTAATGACGAGGTGCCAAAGAATGCGACGTATAATACACGGCTGAATGGGCCGGATCCGACGCCGACTTGGGCGCCGGTGAGTTTGGCGAAGAGGGAGGTTCTAGGGCCGAGTGGGAGGGAGAGGAAGGCGAGAAGGGTTGTTAAACTTGCAGGACGGCGGCCGGGGATGGGATCGTGATGAGAAGAGGGGTTTGAAGCCTGCGGGGGATCAAGTCATCTCTTGGGATGGAAGTGTTGTCGTAGATCAGTTGAGAAGAACTGAACTTGGGCTTCACCATCGACTTGGCAACGACCAACACGCCAGGTATCTAAGAGGGCAGATAATATGAAGAGCCGGACGGTGTTCGGCAGCTAGTTAGGACACAGATGGCGAGGATGAGTTTTGAATGTCGCGTAGATGGCCATGAGAATGCGAATGTTGGTGGGATAACGACAGATGCCAGGTCCCTAACAGCATGTCCATGTCGCAACCGACCAGCAGGAGATTTCACGTTGGAGCCCGATGCTTAAGTAGGCGTAGAGTGCGAGATGTAGGGCCGTTTGTCCGGTGCTTGTAATATTCCCCGTATGACAGAAGTCATGTGTTGGTGTGCGCTGGCTCAAGTTCTGGTGTAATCCACCAACGGACAAAGAGTGAGGTGACGATGCACGGTGGGATGACTTGGTGGAATGACTTGGTGGAGAGAGACAGGTCGTCGTCAGTCCAACCAGTATGATTCCATCTCGAGGGGTATGAAATGTTCAATTGGCGACTGGATGGACGCTGTCGGCTGGCCAAGATATCGCCTGACAGACTCGAGGAATGGTCGTCAGGCCAAGGCGATCAGAGTTGCGATTTCGTGAGTAGTACGTAGCACAGGCGAGCCAGGCAATTTCCAGTAGCGATCAAAAGGAAGGGGAGAAATGTGAGGACTGTCTGCGTGGTGACAGACTCGTCCACGAGGAAGCAGGTGAGACGTCATTGGTTCCAGATTTGGCGACGGCGATGGCGATGGCGAAGGCGCGGGATGACAGTGGATGGTCGTCACAAGCTTGCACGTGCTGCAGCCTCACATGCCCGAGGACATGGGAACCGGGCTGGAGACAACGGTGCGTGTATGTATCTCCAAGGTGGGATGCTGCACGCACGGGATGCTGCACACTCGGGATACTGCACGCACAGCAGTCTATACTCGTAGACCCCCCCCCCAATGCCCCTGTGCGCATGAGAATGGCGACGCGAACTGGTCCCTGCGCAGCCCTGCCGACCCTGGCCCAACCTCCAAGGAGCGGGAGGAGAAACAGGCAAGCCAGCGCATCGCAACCACGCTCCCATTCACGCTCCAATTCACGCTCCAGCGCCCCAGGCCCGCAGCAGACCCGCGAGCAGCACCCCGCCGCCCACCCATTGCGCCTCCCACACCCCTCTGCGCGCCCGTCTTGCCCCTCCCCGACCGTGTGCGACACCGGAACTGCCCCCCGACACCTTTTCCCAGCACCCCAGCACCGCGGCGAGACCCCAACACGGCCGCGTGTGCCCTCGTTGCGCCTGGTGATGGTTGCTTCCCCTATCCTGCCTCGATAGGAGGCTCGGGGCGGCTTCTCCCAGCACAGCGACATTCGCGGCCGCACCTTTGGCCTCGACGCGACAACTCGACGCGGCCGACAGCCTCACGAACGCCATCGCCCGCCCACATGGCGCCCTCCCACATGTTCTCCTACCTGCGGCCGCACGCTAGGCGCAATGCCTCAAGCAGCGCCCTCTCCCCCGAGCCCGCGAGTGCCCCCGCGCAGCCCGCCCCGTCGCCGTCGATACAGGCCCCCGAGTACTTCACGTCGCTGCGACCGGGCGCGAGTGGCAGCCATGCAGCCGAGTCGCCAGTGTCTCCATACCCCCCGCAGCTGCCGCCGATCCCGCGTGTAGCCTCTCGGGTGGGCCGCTCAGGCAACAGCTCGGCCGTCGCCAGTCCCCAGTATCCCATGAGTCCGCCATCAGGACACCTTCCCGGGCGCATCCAGCCCGCGGAAGAGCCAGGAACGAGGCCCCCTACGCACCCCCAAGACCGCCTGTCACCGAGCCATGACACCATGCGTCCCTCCTCGCGGTCGACCACGGGCAGCCAGCCCGCCGGCTATCGCTCGCCAGCCCAGAGTCTCGCGCAGGTGGTGGAGCAGGCAGTCCAGGCCGAGGCGCATCCAGCGCCCGCATCGTCGACCCTGTCGCCGTCCATGGTGTCTGCCAACTACTCGGCCAACTCGCGCTCGCAAACCTCGCTGGTCAGTGGCATCAGCGACAGGATGACGGGCGGCAGCAGATCATCCACGCCCACCACATCGAGCAGCTGGACCACCTCGCAGAGAACAGGAAAGTCGCGCCTCAATCTGCGCAACCCCATGTCCCTCCTTATGCGACGCCGATCTGGCCAGACGCTGGAGCAGCTGTCCGACGAGGCCTTGGTCACCCAGCGCTCGCCCTCCATTGTCCCGCCAATGCCCGACGACTACGATCCGAGCATTCGCGGCCGCATCGTGCACGACTTCAGCGCACCCCGCGTCAACCGCAACTTCTCGTACAACAACGCGTATGGAAGCGAGCCGGGCGGGCCTGCTTCCGCAACGAACCCCAATCACGGTCGCGTCAGTCCTCCGAAGATAGAAAGAGAGCATACGCCAGTCTTCCGAGAGCACTTCGACGACGACACTTCATACGAGGCGTCGCAGGCCGCCATTAGAGCGGAGCAGCTTGTGAACAAGGACTTCTTAGCCAGGAACTCGCTCCTCCCGCCGCCAGACAGGTCCCCGCCCCCTCCGCCTCCGCCAAAAGATTCTCCACCACCTCCAACTACTTCACCGCCATCCGTGCCACCTCCTCCGCCGCCTGACCAGGCTCCAGCCTTTGAGGCGTCTGTTCTGTCGCCAGTCCAAGAAGCCTCCAGTCCTATAGATGGGCTCGTGGAAGTGACGCCCCGGAAGAAGAAATCAACCAAGACTCCTCCTGCATCTAGGTCGCGAGCTACCTCCATCACCGATCCCTCCTTTAACCCCGCAGGTCTGCCAACACACCTCACGAGTAGGTCCTCGAGGTTTAGTTTTCAGATCGCCGGAAATGACTCGGCCCAAGAGAAGGTGTTGGAGGAGGGATATAAGCGAAAAGCCGCCGAGAAAGCATCGAAAGAAGTCCGCATGTCGACAAACACCATCGACGATGAGTACGACGAGTATGGCATGGGCGACTACGATGACATGGACGACGGCGGCTTTGAAGAAGACATCCCAATGGTCGGGGAGTATGATAACTATGGAGATGACGGGCTTGGCGATGATTCCATGTCCCCCGGCATGGCTGCGTTTGACTTTTCACAATTGTCTATCCATCCAATGAGTCCAGCGCCTATGCATGGAGAGATACAGACGCCTATCGATGCGAATGGGAATGTGATCGGATTCGCTGTCTCGCATCCCATTCAAGACTTTCCTCCCCAATCAAATGGTGCAGACTCCTTCGATGAACCACAGGGGCTTGGCCTCCTTGGTTTGGATGGTGGGGCAAAAGGACCATCATCCTTTGCGCCCACCGGAAACGTCGATATGGATACGATGCCCAAGTCAAGAGACCTGGACCTTGGCCTTGGCCTTGACGACGACATGTACTTCGATGATGGTATGATTGCAGAACAAGGGGATGTGGATGCAGTGGAGTTTGACGAAAATGTCTTCGACGATCCTTCGCATCCTTTCTTTGAGAGGAAAGTGAAGCCTCCACCGCCCGAGGAGCTTCGCACCAATGCTCTCTTCTCAAATCCACCCGAAGTCTTGTCAGAAGCGGGATATGAGGCGGACGAAGATGAAATGATGCGCCTCATGGACAAGACTGAGCCATCACTTGCGCACAAGACATCTGTAGCCCAGCAAAACATAGTTCCAGATACTACCAATCTCAACGCATACCACAGCGCACTTGCCGATGCCGCACATCGGGCCGAAGCGGAAGGACGGTTCTTCCGCAAGGCAAGCGTTGATGTGGGACGACCTAGTTCTGATATTGACGACTCGTCCTCGCTTAGCAACTCCCGTCCCAGTCTTGTTCCCGATGATGGCCGATTTAGCCAGGAAACCACTGGCTTCCCGCCTGAAGATGATGGCTTCGGCATGGATTCCAGCTTCTTGGACGACTATGATTGTAGCGATTACGATTCTGCTCTTGAGAATGACCCGATGATTGCTGCGGCAAATGCAGAAGCCCTCGCCAACGACTATGAAGGAATATATGGTCAGGAATTTGGATTCTATGCCGCTGCTCAGGGTGAGTCGACCAACGCTTGGGGTGGCTTCTTCGGTCCTTCGGGACTTGGTCGAAGTGTCAGTGGCAGAAATGCGGTGCGCGAGCCGAATCTTACACCCATCACTGAACGCAGCGAGTACAGCACGAGGAATTCATTCATCAGTCTCAACCATTTTAGAGATGGACAGCAGCCGATTCAAAGCCCAGGTCTTGCGCAGTTGGCACGGATGAGTCCGTACGGATGGCCTGATGACGACCAAGATATGACAATGGATGCTCTCATGAAGCTACGCAAGGGAGCATTTGGCAGCACCGCAAGCCTCGGAAGCGGATCAGGGAATAGTCCGCGAAACTCCAGTCCTATCGGCATGCAGTACTTTCCCCGGAATGGGAGCCCGATGACAAACCACCCCCTTGGCACCGACCACATCGTAGACAGCGATGACTCTGCACCAGTAGGAGGCTCGTATGATGGTGACGGCGACGAAGATGATGAAGCTCTTGATGCCGTTAATGCCGGCTCAGAAGACTTTGATGAAGAAGACGAAGATGGAATTGATTCCCGAGCTGATAGTCCGACACTGACGGCTTCGGACTACAACACCTTGTCCAGTCCCACATACGGTCATGACCAAAAAGATATTCCGCCTCTCCCGCTTCCGGTCCAGGGTCTAGCTCGCCAATCCCATACCCATTCCCCGCTTACGCTGCAAACGGGCTTTCACGCCCCGTATCCACACCACTCATCAGATACGAATCTCTCCTCGCCCGTCCCCGTATCAGGCGGCGGTTCATCCGCTCCACGCCGACAGAGTATGGGTTTCGCATCCCCCATCTCGACAACAAGTCCAATGACGCCTAGTGGGGGCGCGTGGAAGGCAGGGCATAGTCGGAAGGGGAGTGCGGCGGATAGCGTGACATATGTGCGGGAGCACGACGAGTCAGGGGGTGATAGGTGGGTGTTGGAACGGAGGAGGACGGCGGAGAGTGGCGAGTTGGAGTTGGTGGGGAGGGAGATTGTTGAGGGGGGACGGATCTGATGGGAGCGTAGCATTTTCGGTTTGTGAGGTTTTTTGTCTTTTGAGGCAATTGCATTGCGCGGCGTTTTTATCTGGGTTGGTTTTTTTGTTTTTGTTTGGGAGAAAGACGACGGAAAATACCAAGCATGGTGGACATGGCTGAGGCGCAACAGAAAAGAATTGTGAAGATGGAGATGTACGTGCATGCGTGAGAGTAGTATGGACTGGTAGAAGCATGCATTGTAATCAGGCATTATCAATGGCATTTGCATCCCAAAGACCCGGTGTTGCTATCATATTATGTATGACCCGTGCGTGATATGATAAGAGAGTAAAAAAGATAGTTCTGTGAGCTCTGTGCTGTCGTTTGGGTGTCTGAATTGGGGTTAGTGGGTTCCATTAGCGCGAATAGTTCCTCCTTAATCTCAACGACATGTCTTCCTCTTCACACTCTTGGTCACCTATGTGCAGTAATAGCATTCCGAATCAGCGAATCATGTCTTTCACACTTGGTGGACAGCATGACCTCTCCAGATACAATTCTCATGCTCCGGAAACACTTTCGACGTGCTTGTTGCTACCTTCTGGGACGGACGCGTCGTCTCTAACAGATGGAGATATCTGAGCTGGTTGTTCGAGCATTTTAATCACTCTGGGGAGTATTACTGCCTCTGTTGACAAGACATGCGTTTCATCGTTATGAGCAATGGCTACCACCCACTCGACACATATGCAACGGGGTCGTCGAGATGCATACCATCTCGTTGCTCTTTCGAACCCTTTGGTCGAGATACTGACCACTACTCCACTATCACGAGATAGAAGAGGGGTACGAGATCTCCAACTCCCAATTTAAAAGACTGGTGCGGGATCGCCTCTCTCACCCTTTTGGGAGTCTGTTCACGGCTTTGAGTATTTCTGTCTCACCCTTCCTCGATTCGGAACTCTGTCTCGCTCCTTCGCTATCTTCAACAACTCTTTTGGTAAGTACACCGTTCTGCTTGAGGGTTTAGAGTGCAAGTTTACTTATCTATATAAATTCACCTCTTCGCCCCTCTGGATCACTCCCCTTCTCGCTACCCCTCTTCTTATATACTTCTGCCTAAGAGCTTTGGAGGCCTGTCCCTCTAGATAAACTTCTCCTCTCCCACCACTTCTTCTTCTCAACCTCAACTCTTCCCTCCACTCCCAACTCTGATCTCTCCGCTCCTATTCCTCAAATATTTCCATCTTCGCTCGAAGGTAGGCTTGTCAGATCTGCTCTGCAAGCTAGATCTCAGGCACCTGAATATTTGCTTGGAACTTTGTGGCCTCCACTCGCCTACCTTCACCTTTCGTCACATTCAGTGTGTCGGCTCTGGTAATTTGAAACCACAGCGTCTCTCATACGCTCGAATCAAAACTTGGCACGCTGTCATTAAATAGAGATAGTACCGTTTGGTGACCCGTACCATGGCATTTCCTTATGCTAGAGAGCAAAAGGAGGTCATACAGCAGCCGACTCCGTCACGGCCATCAGAAAGCCCACCTTTCGAACCAGCATGTGAATCAATCGAAGAAAAGAAGACCACTTTGGTATCGACTCCCCTTCCGGACCTGGTGGGCCAATCGACCGTTCAAGTGGCCCCTCAGGTTCCCGAAGCTATGTTTTCAGGCAATTCCGTCCCGCTGACCAACCCGAATGCTGTGAAAGAGACAGAGAGTGGCACCAATGTCGATTTGGGGAGTTCGTTCTATATTTCCAAACTCCGGGAGCTTCATGAGAGTGCACAACAGCGGTTGGATGGAATGACCGGAACAGCAACCAGTGCTACCAGTGGGTCTACTCTGACTCCAACCATCCCTCGGAAGCGAAAAGGTACGTGCTCTCCAATGTCTCAATTTCAGTGATGGGTATGATTTGCTAACTGTAAACCAGCGTCAGAAATGGGCACAGATTTCCCAGAAGAAGATGGTGATGATGCCGACGAAGGAGATGAAAACATGTGTGTAAAACCGCACAAGCCTGAGCTCGAAACGCTGCCTCGTCTGCCAATTTACCATCCCGCATTTGCGTTGGCGGAAGAGACAGCGCAGCGTACTCTGAAGACCTTCATCGCCTACATCAAAGGCAGTGGATACGAGGACGATGAAGCAATACATTTGCTTCAGGAACTTCAGCAGCGCTCGCACATTCCCTATGGAAATGCAGTCCGCATTGGATTGATTGGAGAAGCTGGGGTTGGCAAGTCGTCTACCATCAATTCTATTCTTGGAGTCGCCAATTTGACAGTCGAGGCATGTAATCCTGTAGACGCTTAAATGAAATTGAGAATTAACACAAGATATTAGGGCGATGATGGTGATAGTTGCACCTATGTCGTGATTGAATTCAGGCAGGCATCACCAAATCAACTTAAACCATTCGGCGCCGAAATCGAATTCTTCGCGCGCGAAACATGCCTCCAGATGGTTACGGACCTCTTCAAGAAATACATGCAATACAGAAAGACACTGGAAGAGTCGCCCGATGAGGTTACCGAGACCGAGACCGAAGTAGCATCAACGGCCCGAGAGTGCTTCCAACAGCTTTTTTCAAACCATCCAGAGTTTTCAGATGAAGCGACCGCCGATGAGTTCCTGTCCAGCGCTACATCTGCAACTGATCCTGTGATCCTCAACCGACTCCTGAAATGGACGAAGAATATTCTTTGTACTTTTGTCCCGGATGGAAAGACTACTCTAACAATTGAGGCAAACACAGCAGCTGGACTAGTGGAGCGATTTCTGCCATTCACTCGAACAGTCCCTTATAGAGAGTTCAACGGACTTCCACTAAATTTCTCTCCTTGGCCATTAGTCAGACTAGTCCGGTGAGTACTCTTTGTGGTCAATTTCAGAAAAATTGCTTACAGATTCCCCAGAGTATGCATAGACTCTCCCATCCTTAAACAGGGCATCGTCCTTGCAGACCTACCGGGTAAGTAAAGCCTTTCATATTAGCTGAACATTGACATTGACTTCCTCAGGACTTTCCGATATCAATCGGTTCCGTGTTGATGCTTCACTGCGCTACATGCAAAACTGCGATGTAACCATCGTCGTGGCCAAAATTGATCGACCCGAGAAGAGTGCTTCCTTGAAGAAGTACATCATGGAAGCTTTCCGTCGGCGACGAAGTGGAAGTGTCATTGTCGCCATTACACGGTCAGATGATGTTAATCTCGAGGGCAAGACGAATTTTGAACTGGACCCAAATGATGAGGAACGTCTTGCAGCTATCACACAGAATCATGCTGCCCTCGATAAAATGGTTGAAGCAAAGCGGGCGGAGATCAGGGCGAACATGCAATCTGGCAAACGAAAGATGAACAAGAAGCTGAACGCGCAAATCAGAATGATACAGTAAGTTGCAAATGCTCCATCCTCGGTCATGATAACTGAAATAGACAATAGAAAGCGCAAGAAGGCCTTGACCCAGGAGTAAGTATCCACCACCCTCTCCTTTGAATATCTTCTAACAAACTTTAGACGACTAGAAGTGCGTGTCGCAGCCCGAAACAAAAAGGTTGCAGCCACCATTGCTCAGAACTATCGCATGGATACCCGAGATGATGCGCGTGTTCCGATCTTCTGCATTTCGAATAAAGCCTACATGCATCACATTCGTGGATACGAGCTCGATGCTCCGCCAGCCATGGGTCTTGTCGAAACTCAAGTTCCCACGATGCGTGCCCATATCTATGCATTGCCATCGATCGGAAAGTTCGGGACACTGGATTATTTCTGTAATAATTCAATGCACATGCTGCTGAGTGTCATTCAGATGTCATGTTCGACCTCGACGTTAACCCGGAAGGAACATTTGCTCAGGATAGTGAACAAAGCAAATCATGTATGATTGTGTTTTCTCGCAGGCTTTTGCAGTAACTTTACGCTGACTGCATCAAGGATATTGGCAAAGAGATTACTCGATTGGTCCGCAAATACCTCTCGACAGAGGTTGCGGTACTACTCACGGGGATGACCAACGAAGGCCAAGGTTCCATGGGTTGGAACTTCTCACGGTCGGCGCGAGCTCTATGTGCGAAATACGCAAAGGTAAGTTCATCTTGTTTGATACTGATAAATCTAACTGGTGTAGTACCCCCCATCAGGACATCGTGCATTTGTCCGCAACCGAGGTATGGACTCCCATCAAATATTTGAATCAAAAGTACTGACGTATTTCAGGGCACTACAAGACCAAGAAGGTGCCAGAGGCAAACTGGAACGACGAATTCCTTCTCCCGGTTCGCAGCAGCCTGGATCAATCCTTTGGGAAGCTTCACGATGAATGCGAAGTGACGCTCAAGGCAGAAGTTGCTCAAGCCATCAAAGAGATCATGGCGTCTCTAAACCTACAGCTTAGAGGTAAGTTTATCAGCTGTGAATCTGTAGTCCGGTCTATTGACCATCATGACTGTAGATGATCCACAAGCATTGGTCTGTAATGCGTACAAAGACTGCTTCCTCAGCAATCTCCCTCGCCACGAAGCCGACATTGCACGAGAGATTGAGGGCTTCGCAAAGGGCCTACAGCGATACTTTCGGTACGTGGTGGGATTCCACATTTCTGCATCCCTAAACTAACATCCACCCACAGTATCATTAACCGAAGGACGACTACCACCGGCGATAATAGCTACATCGACAGCGTCATGAAATCCATCTACGCAAACTCGGATATCCGCGCCCCCACCCAGAAAGGCATGTCCACACACAACGACCCACCTTCCTCAAAGTCAAGTCAACAACACTAACACCCCCCTCCAGGCAAAACACTGCACAAATCGCGCTGCGAAGTCTTTGAAAGCCACGTCACCGCCGCCGACGGACCCTTCCACTCCCTCTCCTCCATGGTAGATTCGAAACTCAACCAAGCGCTCTCACAATCCGAACACCGGCTGCAGAATGGTGTGGGCATGGTGTTTGACCAGATTCGCCGCGCGTTCGATGTCATGTCGCAGAGGAGGGATAACGATAGTGTCGAGGGACAGCGATTTCGCAGGGAGTTGCATGGGTTGGTGGAGGAGGGGAGGAAGATTGTGGAGGGGCCGGTTAGGCGGGGGTTGGAGGCTTGTCGCGGGTTCAAGTAAGGGGTGGAGGGGATGTGGTGGAGGTGAGGAGGGGATGATGGTGGCTTTGGGAGGAGTTATCAATATCGGGGCTGGGGGGTCTCAGACATTTTATTATTTGGGGTTTACGGAGGGGGATACAAAAGCGGCACACTAGGAGAGCATATGGAGACAACAGGGTTTATTTGGGGTCAGGACTTTGGCCAAAACACAGATGTTGGACAGGATCTCTCGGACACATTTTCCTTCATCATTAGCGTAGGGGGTTGGGCATGAGAAGAGATTTATTTCCGATTCCAAACGCCGGGGAAAGGGCTGCGAGAGATTTGGAGATTTCGGTTATAAATTACGTGCTTGGGGATTCTCCATCTATTTTAGAGACTGGGTTTGGAAAACGTGGATACTCAGTGCAGAATGAATTACACAACAAAAGTCCTTCCATCTCCTCCTCGAATACAAAACTCAATCCCATTACCATTGCCCAAATACACCCCTCAACAACCCCTCCCTAGAATCCAAAGCCGCCCTCCCATACCCTCCCCCTATATGAACCCAAACGGACCTCCCCGTCCCCCTATCGGCCCATCCTTCGCCGAGAGATACACCGCCAAAGGCATCACCATCAAAACCAAAAACGCAATCACAATCACAACCACAACCACAGGATGGCACTTTGTATGGCGACGCTGTAGGTTCTCTGCCAGCTGATCAAAGGCAGCCCGGTGGGCGCGGCGCTCTTGGATGACGCTCGCGTTGGCAATGCGCCACCTGTTGGGGGTACGGAGAGGCGCAGGGGGAGCGTTGGGGTTGTTAGGGTTGATAGGTCTAGATGGTGCTATGTTGGGGAATGCATACGGCGAGATTGTCGATTTGGGTGGCTCGCCGACGGTGGAAGCTACCGTATGGTGCAGATGAGGCGGTGGAACCGTGCCATCATTTTCCCTTGGTTTTGTGTGCTTACCTCGACTTCGGAGGGCCAGACCGAGACTTGGTTCTTCAGACCTGGGGGTGGATTTCGCGCTTTGGGTCACGGTCGAGGACGGACGGGAGGACGCACGTTTCCAATTTGGGGGCGGATCCCAGCTCGGAATGTAGTGAGAGTCTGGGGACGAGGAGCGTGGAATGTATTTCTCGTCTGGAGAAGTGGGACTGTCGAGGTGTGTAAGGTGGGTGGGGCAGTCCACGTCTCGGACGAGCTGACCGCCGATGTGGTTTTGCGTGTTGTAAACATCTTTGGCGGCGTAGCGGGGCATGTATGGGAGAGGGGAGGCCGTTGGGGGATGGTCGGTAGTTGGTGTATTGGGGTGAGCTGGGAGGTTCGATATGTCGGTGTCTGTGTTCGCGTCATTGGGGACGCGAAGAATCGAGGGAGTGGCATCGGCTTCCTCATTGGGGACCGTGGGTCGAAGGCTGGATGCGGGGATATCTTGGAGGCGCTGTGGGGATGTTGAATGAGGGTCATTGGCCTTTGGCGTGTCCGGGCGAGGAGTAAGATCCTGCAATCACCGTGAGATGGTAGTCTTATAGAGGTGGGCATGTTGGTATAGAGGTATGGTATGGTCAAGAGTGGAGGGCAAACAAGCACAGGGGGTTGTCATGAAGGAATTGTAGTTGGAGGTAATTCATGTACTTACGTCCAGAGGGATATTGTCCCAGACTTTGTCAGTACGCTCGCCTTTGTACTCGGGCGACTGAGCTGCCTCGCGTTTTAGAGGGCCACTTTCCGGGCGACAAGCACTGCTTTCAGACATGCTGGATTAGTCTCTCCTCGTGAATAAAAAAGGATGAATGAGTTGGATTTGGATGAAGAGCGATGTAGATGTTAACAAAAAGACTATTCCGGCATGCGGACGAGGCAAGCGATTGGACGTGTGTGGTGATTTGATGAATAGCACTGATGCGGAGAGAGCATGTGATCTTTCCATGTTGAGCTTGTGGCAGGAGCGGCTGGGAGTCGGATGTAAACACCATATCATCGTCGATGCTCCTTCCTTGCACTTTGATACATGTAGATGGAGAAAGCACATCCGCGAGACACGTGATCATATCCCAACTCCACCATAAAGCACCGCTGGAACATATCTGTCTATATTAATCGTGTGCATTGTCTATCATCGAGTCTATGTTGCGCCAAACCTGAACGCTAATCCCAAGATCCCAAACAAAAGCATCGCCCGCTCACCTGCACAATGCGGGTATTACCAGCTTGCTATCTGCTTGGTCCGATCGAAACCACCCCGGAGCTGTGTCTTTGGCTTGACAACCTTGCCCTGGAGCACCGTATACTTGATGACGTTCTCGCAGTCCTCGGGTCTGATTCTCGCAAGCCAGATACACTGCCCGGCCTCTGCGTTACCCTCCTCCTCTTGCGCCTTGTTTACATCCAGCACCACCTCCTGTCCCTTGTCGTCGTCCACCTTCAGCTTTTCGAGCGTCTGCTGTATACCATCTACGCGGGCGTTGATCTGCTTGGGCCGCTCCACTGCATCCGCCCGGCGGTACACCATGACATTTGCCGAGAACTTGTGCCCGCCCACGTGGCTGATGAAGTAGATGCCCACGCCGCCCGGCCGCTCATCGTGCATATCGCGGTACAGCCCGAGGGGTCGGAGGTGGCGTTCGAGCTCGCGCCGTAGCAGCGGCGCCGACTGCCCACATCGCGCGTCTCTCGTCTTCTGGCTGCAGAGGAGGATGAGGTATTTGTGGGGACATGGCCGCGCTTGCAGTGTCGATGGCGCGGCTATGGTAGCGGGTATTGTCGGGGTAGTTGCGGTTGAGGGATCCGCGGACGATGTCTCGGAGGTCGGCTCGGTGGACGGCTGTGTGGATTCGGGTGAGGCGGCCGGCGCTGATGCGGACGAGAGAGGCGTGGTGTTGGTGGGGCCCGTGTTCACGTAGTTGGTTATGAGCTCAGGCGTGTTCGCTGCTGTGACGTTGTCGATGTACTGCCACGACGGCAGCAAGAGGACCGACGTGCTGTGGTCGGAGTGGTCGGGGACGGGAATGTTGGAGGCCGAGAGCATCAGTTTCTGGAGCGCAGAGTTAGCACAGGCGCACTCTCCCCGCCAGTCGCCATACCCACCCCGTTCGATGGCTTCACGTCCCCCCGGTCAACCGCCTCCATGATGCTGCCCTTCTCGTCGGCGACATCGCGCACCCAGTCGGTCTTGCCGGTCGCGACAATCAGATGCGTGCTCCATCCCTTGATGTGCCCAAACAGCTCCTCGGTCTCGTCGATGGTGAATTTGCTCGGGAACTTGATGGTGCACGTCGCGCAGTCGTGCAGACAGTCATCGCCGTCCACGGCGGGGTTGGTGGTGGGGAACAGCCCGTCCTCGGTCCTGGCCTTCGAAAACTCGCCTGGCCGCGCCAACGTCGGGACTGACACCGACGAGCTGGTCGGGCTCAGCTTGTAGTACAGGTTTTTGAGAGTCGCCGTCATCTTATATGCATTCAGCGGTTTGTATGTCGATTTTTCCTTTCCGGGAGCCATGGTGTCCCTCGGCCCTCGAAACTTTTATATCTGATTGATTAGATCGCCAAGCCGCGGAATCGAGGCGCTCATACGCGAAAAGCTTAGGGAGCGGCGCGATGTGGCTAGCGACTGTGCAATCGCCGGCACTTCACACGGGTTGTCGGAGAAACGTTTAGGAGGGGCGGCGTCAAGGTGAGGCGTGGAAGTACGGCAGGCAAGAGCACGAAAGTAACGCGGATACATCACTGCACATTTACGAGGTAGCCGGCCTTTTGAGGGCCACAGGCAGTCATCAAACGAGCATTGGCGTGGCTGGGAACGCTCGGCCTTCCATCATGTCCGACCGTTGTTCTCCGAATCCCACACTCGACTCCCGTCGCCGACTCAGTTCTATTGGACAGTGAATTCGCAATTCGTCCGCAAAAGACCGACACTCGCACTCTGCTCCTCTGGAGATAACACACGTTACACGGCGGGGTACGTCACCTCTGCAACCACCGCGGAGGCCTCGAATATGCGCCAATGAAGCTCAGACTACTCACCGGCGCACCTTTGTCGGCCCATCTCGACTTCCGGGAAGAGAGCCTCTCGCCTCGAGAGGAGTTGGTTCCAGCCGTCAAGGCCTTCTTGCATGCAGAACTGGAACCTGGCCCTGAACCAGGCGCATCACATCACGTGAAGTGGCGGCGTCTGAATGCTGCGTCTACAAAGTTGAGGACTGGATGGTCGCAACCGTATTTACCAGGCGGGGACCGGCTCGAAGGTACCTCCAGCTTCTCGTTCTCGATGCCGGAGGTAGAGTCGTCAAGCGGGCCAATCGATGAAGAGCAAGACAGCACCTTGCTCGATCCGACATTGCCAGATCTGGACAGCGACTTTCTCAGCCAGACGGATGCCTTCCTCGAACATTCCCTCATTCTGCACGACAGTCTCTTGTCCTCCCAAATCGCAATCGATATGGAAGTAGACCACACTGTATCCTCGGCCTCGCTGCTGACATCTTTCAATTCTTTCAATTCTTTCAGCACCGAATTCAGCGACGATGTCGAATCTCAAGGTCCCTCGATTGTCCTCCAACTTCCCGACAACTTGGCCATCACATCACTTGACCATCTCCCTACCGCCAACCATCTCCGGTCCATTCTTCCTCAGACTCCAACGCCAACCTTCATATGCGTGCTTACATCTGCACCCGAGCGCCGAGAGGTCCTTGTCAAGAAAGGCAACTACAAAATGCACCTCTTTGAGATCACCGTAGCAGACGACACCCAATCCAACTTTTCTGTGACCTTCTGGTTCCGACCAGCAAACAGCTCTGCTATCCAAAGTGCTGCACAAGCAAACTTGCGCAAAGCTGTAGAGCAAGTCAAAGTCGGCGACATTCTTCTGCTCCGCAACATTGTCCTCAACACGTATCGTGACGGGGTATATGGCCAATCGTTGAACGGCTCAATCGTCCGCGCCAGAACCACGATTGAGGTATTGATGAGCCGGGATGGGCTGGTCCAGGTGCACCACATTGTTCCTGTAGCAGCGGAAGAAAAGTTTGTCAAGGTAAAGAAGTGGGCCAAAACTCATGTTGCGACCGAGTATGCATTGTCCAGGAAAAGAAAGACGGGGGCTGAGGTTGAATCAACATCGAAAAAGCGGGTGGGTAAAGGGTTCGATTATGGCGGTGATAGTCTTCCGCCAGACACTCTCGAAGCAGTATAAACAATTCAAAAGCGATTCACATCAGTCTGGGCTCCTCGGTTCCCATGCAGGAACAGTGCCCAAAAGCTACCTACATTGTCTCCCGAATGACATGGCCCACGAGGTCATAGGATTTAGATCCCGTTCAGCACGTGGCGATAGTGAGAATGGGGCAATCTCGCATGAATCTCGTTCTAAGTACGATGTTTGATCTTGTACGGAGATTTCAGTGCCCTGCAATATGTATGAGGCTGCTCGATGTGTGAGGTTTGTCGCACTACCCAAAGTCGGTCCGTGCGTTGCTCCTTCCATCCGCTTCATCTCACATGAACCTCAACCTCACTCGAATAAGTGAATCTGCTTATTCTCTCCTTCCATTCTTTTACCGAAACCCACGAGATGTTTGCGGTGTTTTCAGTCCTTTGACAGGTGCATGAGAGGCTCATCTCTCATCCATGTCCAATATCTGCCCCGTGAGATATATCTTTGCTCGTAATCGTCTGTTGAGCACTTTTGATCAAACTATCCCCAATCGTATTAACCCTTTGGTCCAGAAGCTAACAGGCAGTTACCAGTCTGATGAGACCTTGCTGATCGCATCTTGGTATTGAAAGTCAATCATCTTCCCCAATTCACAGCTATTTGGCGTACAATTTCCACACACGGTTCACATTTGAGAGATCCACTAACAGCACTACCTACACAGCCACGACTGTCGTATGTGGTATGTTGGAAACATAGCATCTGTCCACCATTTCGTTCCTGAAAATGGATCTGCATGAACATTCATCTTCTGAAACAAGGATGCTGATTGGCTCTTGCGCTGACTCTCATCTCCTCCAGGGCTCAGTTTATGTGAGAATGTTTTGAAACGACAATCTGCACAGGGATAGGCATAGAAACATTGCGCATCTGCCGTCACTGCCACCCCACCCGTACTGTGTCACGGAGAGTCTGCACGAGGTCTACACGTATTGGTGGGGCGATGGCCACTTGCTCATCCTCTCATCTCGTAACGTTCCGTGGGAGACTGATATATACCGGATGGCTTTGCCTTTTGACAGGCGCGGTCGTGGGTTTTGTCTGCCCTGCCTTTCGTTAACTTGTTTATCCAGACCTTCGTTCTTTTGATTCGTTATCACGCTCTTTTAGAGACTGCCACCACGTTCACTCTTTACATTCTTTTCTGGCGCTAGATCGCTATGAAGTCATTCATTCCATCTTTGGCGAGTATCGCCGTATCATTCATTCTTCTAGGAAGCGCCCAGAGCGTCAACGTCACTGATGATGGACCAAGCTGCACTGTCGCGGCCACCGATGTCGACTTCTTTAGCGTCGTCGGTGTACAGGGGTCTGGAGTACATCCGCGCCTGGAATTGCGAGAACTGGAGAAGGACGCTGAAATGTGGAATCTTTTTCTGATGGCCTTTGCGAGATTTCAGGCGGTGGATCAGAAGCGAAAGCTTAGCTACTTCCAGATGGCTGGTATATATAACCCTAGCTTCTTTCTTGCTCAGACGCTGATACAGACAGCAATTCACGGAGCTCCGTTCTATCAATGGGATAACTCAAACGGAACAGGTACTATGGGTTACTGTCCTCACGATAGCAACATGTTTGCCCCTTGGCATCGACCGTATCTTGCAGCCTTTGAACAGGTTCTGCACAATATCGCCATGGAAATTGCAAACGAATTCCCAGAAGGAAAAGAGAGGGAAAATAACCAAGAGTCTGCTAGCAGACTCCGATTGCCTTTCTGGGACTGGGCTATGGATCCACCTAATGCAGCAGAGGGTGTCATGCCTGCGAGTCTTCGTACTCCGACTGCTAGCGTTGGACTCCCTAATGGAACGCGCACGGAGATTGCTAATCCGTTGTATCAATATGTTTTCCATCCTTTGAATGGATCGGATTTTGCAGTCTTTGTGAGCTCAGACACATGGAATTACGTTCCGACCAAAACTAACAAGGCCTTAGACCGAACTTCAATTCAAGAACTGGAAAACGACTATTCGATTTCCTGAGGACTATACTAACCCTAACGCCACTAGTCGAAATGATGAAGTAAATGTCCGTTTCGGCACTACACAGCCCAACAATAAAGGTACTTTGTACAAATTACTCACAATCTACCAACCATTCAATGAATGGAGTAACCGCGCCAATGGAGGGAAAATCGGTAACCTAGAGACACTGCATGACGATATACACAACACATTTGGAATGGGACACATGGGCATCCCAGAGGTGTCGGCTTTTGATCCTGTGTTCTGGTTCCATCATGCGTAGGTCTTTCTCCACTGTAGATGGCAAGCCAATGCTGACAGTGACAATCTAGGAACGTCGACCGTCTAGTAGCTATCTACCAACATAGATACCCAGATACCTATGTCGAAGCAAGTGCCCAAGCAGTAGGCACCTTCGCCATGGCCAAAGGGAGTATCCAAGGCCCCGCATCTCCTCTCGCACCCTTCCACATGAATACTCTAGGCGATATGTGGACATCAACCACGGTCCGCAAAACCGAGTCCTTTGGCTACACATACCCCGAGCTGGTCAACAATCCCAGCAACGACACGCTCACATTCGCCATCAACAAGCTCTATCAGCCCACCACCCAAGGCTTGAACAATAACAACACGCTCACAACCAACACTACGGCCGACGCCCCTGTCCTCGGAAACGAGTCGACCAGCAGGAACAGCAGCAGCACTAGCAACACCACGCAAACCACCCCTGATGCCGTAGACTGGATGGCCGAAATCAACCTCCCGTCCGACATCGGCATAACCTACGCAGTAAAAGCCTTCCTCGGCGCGCCGAGCAACAATTCAGCAAACTGGGCCACGGATCCGAATTTCGTGGGGCAGGTGGCTTGTTTGGGAAGTCCGAGGATGAAGAGCAAGGTGGTGGTTACGTCGAATATTGGATTGACGAGGGTGTTGGCGGCCAAGTTTAAGAAGGGAGAGTTGAAGAGTTTGAGGCAGGCGGATGTTAAGGCGTATTTGAAGAAAGAGTTTCAGTGGAGGATTATGAGTGTGGTATGTTTTCTACTTTTCCCTTTCGCTCCCTTCCCTCTCCATCAACAAACACAGCAGAGGGACCAACCCCTCGTCTTGAATATACGTACTAACACCGCCCGCAGGACAACAAAGAAATCCCCCGCAGCTCCCCACCCGCAGGCCTCAACGTAACCATTCTCTCCGTCCCCGTCATCCTCCCCAAATCCAATACCGAAGTCCCCATCGTCGAGGTCAACAAGTTTGTCTACCATCCCGATATCAAGGGCAGGCCCGAGGTCGATGGGTGCCAGTGTGAGACGGGGAATGCGACTGTGGCCGTTGGGAGTGGAAACGGAACTGTGGCTATTGGAGGTGGGAATGCGAATAGGACGGCAACGCTTGGAACGGCCACGCTTGAGACCGCCACACTTGGGACAGCCATGCTTGGGACATCAACACTTGGCGCAGCGGAGGAGACGAACGCACTGGTGACAGTGACGCTCGCGGGTGGAGAAGTGGTAACACGGATTCAAACTGCCACGGTCGTTGAGACAGTTTATGCTACTGTAGTTGCGCGGTGAATGGAGAGATACGGGCGGTTGGTGGGCACTATCACAGAACCGCGACGACCCCATCTCGACGGGATGAGGTGATGACTTAACGATGATGAACTAGGTTTGGAGTCGACTTGGAACTGGACATGGAATTTGGGGCGCTTGGATATGGTATCTGCAACCATAACAAGAAAACATCTAGACAAAGACGTAGTAGCATGCTGGTCATGCGCACTACTGTAAAAGGCACAATGGAGCTGATTTCCATCTTTGAGTAATGCACATAAATGGTGCAGAATAGTGATGCAGTTTATCACACATGGTCTCTTCCGAATTGAACGGAGTCCTTGTCTCTGACATTATTAAACTGCTTTCGTCATGACAGTCTCTTGATTGCTTCCATCTGCATTAGAAGTTGCCACAAACAAAAGAAATACCACCCATGTCTCAGTCACCTTGTCTTACTATTCCCTAATGTTCTATATTTCAGTTTGCGAAGCTCGCGGTCCTTCACGCACCTGTTTGCTATCCTTTTCGCCCCAATCGCAACCACTATATATCAGGCCCATCCCCACTGACCTTCATCACACTCCACACTCCACAATTCACCATCACACACAGACCTGCATACATACACACAACCATGGCATGTCTGACGGAAATTCTCAGCCAGATTGCCGAGCCAGCCTCGTCATCACCAACCACCCCCCTCCCACCAATCTGCAACATCTGTCTAGAGCCATTCGCATCCTCATCCCCACCCCCAAGAGACCACCCCTCACCCTTCCACATCACCGACCTCGCCCCCATCACCATCGCCACCGAAGCTGCCGACCCCGAACCCGCCATCGCCCTCAAACAATGCGGCCACGTCTTCGGCTCGCACTGTCTAGCAACATGGTTCCAAACCGCGAATACGTGTCCCATGTGTCGAACCGAAGTCTTCCAGAAACCCGAGCCTGTGGAGCCAAACGTGCATTTCTCGCTGGGGGCATATGTATTTGGGGGGATTGAAGTCGGGAGGTCGGAGTTTAGGGACGGCGTGAGGATCGGGATGGTGGGGACAGCGGATGAGAGACTTGAGGGGGATGTGGAGGATTTTTATTACCTGGAGGAGAGACTTGATGGGGGAGAGGAGGAGGGGGGGTGGATGAGGCCTTTGTTGAGGAGGGGAGAGGGAGAGGATGAGATTTTTGATTGAGGATTTAGAGTAGAGAGAGACGATGTAGGGATTGTTGAGGGGAGTGGTAGGGGAGAGGGCTGATGGGGGTCAGGAGGAGAGGGGATGGGTGCCGGCTTTGCTGAGGGGGAGTGGTGGGGAGGGCAATGTGGGGGAGGAGGCCGGGCGTAGACGGGCTGTGAGGAGGTATGTTGCTTGAGCGCAATATGCAATGGAAAGATGGCAATATCAACGGCTTGATAGCGATGTGGGGGGTGTGCTTATTCTCGTGATATTGGTGCCATCGTGGTGGCCTTAGGAGAGGCCATTCAGCGTGGCGGGGACTCGGGTTATCAAATACACAACATCTAATGTCAATCACATGATACTTGAAGCACACCTCATCTCCCCCACCCACTACTCTCAAGCCACATCTGAATATCCTCGATGTCAAGCGCCTTCCCGGCTTCACCCTCTCCTCTCTTCTTTTTCTTCTCCGGTTTCTTATCTCTCCTCTCCCCCCCTCCTTCCCTTTCCACCTTCTCCATCTCCATCTCCATTTCCTTCTCCCCAGTTTGTCCACTCCTCTCCTTCTCCCAACCCTCACGCGGCCTCCTCAGATCCTCTGTAGCCCAAGCCGTCAAAACCGGCAACCTGCTCCCCAACTGCGGCTCCACATAGGCCTTCCTTTCTGCCTTCAGAGTCCTTTCTCTGTCTCCTATTTTCTCCCCATCGCCTTCATCCTTCATTTCCCCAATGTGTCTACTCCTTTCCCTCCACTCCTGCCTCAAATCCTCTGTAACCCAAGCCGTCAACCCTGGCAGCCTCCTCCCCAACTCTGGCTCCACATAAGCTTTCTTTCCTGCCCTTGAAGACCTCTCTATCTTTCCCACCTTAGCCTCATTACCTACTCTCTCCTTCGCAGTGGAGCCAGTCGGCCACACTCGCAGCGCGAGCGGCGTTGTATACCCCGGCCCCGTATGATCCTTCTCCTCCCTAAACATCTCCGTACGACAGACGGGACAAGTCGTCTGGCCAAACTGTGCTACCCAGCCGAAAATACAGGATTGGTGATATACGCAGGTTTCCCAACAGAGGTCGTTAGTGTAGGCGGGAGCGGTGGGGATGAAGTGTTGGTCGCAGAGGGGACAGGTCTCAGAGGGGAGTAGGGGGAGTTCGCTCGGGAAGAGGGAATCGTAGAAGGTTTCGCGGTTGGGAAGGCGGGGCATGGTGGGTGAGTTGTTTGTATGTTTTTGATAGTGGTGTGTCAGAACTGCTAGAAACAGTGGACTTGATCGGTCAGTGTTTGTGGGCGAAAGGTAGAGTTGAGTAACGCAGACTTTGCTTTATATTAAGCCACGGAGAGATCTAGATTACGAGAGTGACGCTCCAGTACTACTAGTACTGAGTAAATTCCCCTGTGCATATGGATATGATTAACTTAAGTATTCAACGCACCTTCAGAGTGCACAAAAAACCTGATCTTGGTGAATGGGCCATATATTGTTGTAGTACGCCTAGTTCATATTCACCTATCCGAACTTCATTCACCGATCTTTAGTTGGAGCATCTACTGCATTAGTGAAGCAAGATCTGTCGCTGTTTTAAGGAATAACTATATATGTCAATTGCCCTCGAAATAAACAAGATTTTTGATATGGAGCAAAGACCCCCATACCTGCACATCAGTTCCAAAGCGTGAAAATTAGCACGTATTACGCATACAAACCCGAAATCTCCCATCTGACACAATACAGTACCAAATCCACAAACCCACGTGTCCCAAAAGTTTCATGTTCTCCACAGTCCGCTATCCTGCCTATACCTCCACATGCCCTCCATTTCCCATTTTTTTCCCCTACTCTCTGCTAGCTTTCTAGTTGTACGCATTCTACAGACAGGACGATATAAGGTATGACGACACGGCTTGACTCTATATGCGGGCTTCTCAGAAGCGTAGACGGTGAGGCAAATAGGACACTCTGTTAACGGGGATGAAGTGATGACATTCCGATTAGGTGAAAGGGTGGTTGGAGGGGCGGGTAGTGCACACGGTCCAATCTTAAAAGGCATCTGAAGAATTGTCTTTTGTCCGGTGGTTGACTCATGGCGTAGAGTGCTCTGTTATCGTGCTAGCCAGCCGGATTGTGGGAGTTGGTGCTTCCTAATGGAGGGTATTGCGACATACTTGGAGATTAGGTGCGCAAAAGAACGGTGCAAGTTGGATGTGCTAAAAGGTTGTCAGGATTAAGCTGCACACAAACCGTGACTTCGCGGATATGCTGCCGTGGATTATTAGGGAATAATTATGGAAATTTATAAACTCCATGGGCAAATTGCCCTTTTTGTACTCGACCCGTTGATGGCCAAGGAGCTATTACCCCAAAATGCCTGTCCTTACACGATAGTAGACTAATAATGTTTGTGTGGACCTACCTCTACCAAGATTGTTCATCTTGTGTATATCTCGGACACCTTCGCCCAAACGACGCATGGTCGTTGAAGCACAATTTAACAATTCAATTGCATGTATACCTCATCAACGCCCCAATTCGCCCTCGCCTCAGGGTGAAGAGAGGCAATAGTATTCAATGCTAATCTCCATTCATCACTCATCTCAAACCGCTTCTCATCACGTTCACCACCGCTTAAAAGGCTGCACAACCCCTATAAGCCCGCATAGCCTCTCTAGATAGACTCACTACCCACCCACTACCCAACATGTCCAAACTGACCAACAAGCGAACGTTCCTCAAGGCATTCAAACACCTTGTGCCCTTTCCGCCTCCCTCAGCCAACTGTCCGATCTGCCTCTTCCCATTCATAGACCTACGAAACCTACACATGGGCCCCAGCAACGCCGCCTTCGGCAACAGTGTCTGCAAAGACATCTTCCACAAAGATTGCCTCCTGCGCTAGTTCGAATACGAGGGGAAGAACACCTTCCTAGTCTGCCTCGTGCCGCTCTTCCGACAAAGCGCGGATCCAAACGTGTACGAGCAATATGCAGTGAAAGGCCGTTCCTAGCGATGCTGATAAAGAGTGTTACTTGGGGATCGATGCAGTGTTCGGTGTGCGAGCAGAATTTTTATCAGGTTGATCCGCCGTAATATGTTATTCCTTGTAAGCATGAGTTCCATAAGTTGTGTATTGGGGAGAGGAATTGGAGGAATTTGTTGGAGTATCCTGTTTATAAGGTAGACGCAGTCAGGGACGATGGCTTCAATATCTGGTAGACGTAAGGGAAATGAGCGAAGGCATAATTAGATATTACATAACATTTGACCTAGGAGCAGTGATACACAACCCCAAACTTGAAGATTAATTAAGTGCAACGCATATCCCGAATATGCACCTGCCCGTAACGCCACCCTTCGCTTTTGTACCTATATTTTCCCCCTGTTGCACTTCATGCTGACCACCGTGCGATAGTAATACAAGTCGTATACACCATAGCCACAAGTCCCACCACCATGACCGTAATATCTCCAATCTTCGCTGCCCTCGATCTCGCAATACCCTTGTAGTGCAAAAAAGCAGGGTAAATATACACCAGAGGAACACACGCGAAACTCCCAATCAGCGCCACAAACTTGTCGAGATCGCTTGCGCCGATACCTGCAATGACACCGCAAAGAAGAACGAGCATGCTTCGAAAGACGTTCTTTTTCCATTTTGTGAAGTTGTCTTGTTTGCCGGATCGCCGACCGAAGATTTTGCCCTCGAGGATGCGGATTGGGGGGAAGAGTTGGACAGGCGTTCCTACCATGACAGCCATGGCGTAGAGGAATTGAACTGCATTCACCAATTTGCTGTCTTGCGGGAAGTTGTTGATGAGCTCAACCTGAACGCGGCTGCCGAATGTGCCGTAAGACAAGAAGCCAACTGAAGTGAAGATGATGGTGATGATGAACATTACTAGGTAGAGCAGCTTGTTGAAGTGTTCAGGCTGTTTCATGCTGGATTGGATGGGAAGAATCAGACCGATTCCCTCAAAGGTGAAGATGGCTGAGCCAACGGTCATTGTGAAATCGCGAGGATTGAAGAGTTCGATAGTATCGTTGAATCCGCCATTCTTGACTAGGAAGGTGATGTCGTACTGGTAGATGTACGTTAGGCCAATGAGAATGAAGACGTCAGCTAGGAGTGCTGCAGGACCAAGCTTGGAAATGTTCCGAATGAAGGACATGGGGACCAGAGCGATGAGTTGAAGGCCTATTAGCGCATTGGTGGACAATGGCTCTGTCGTTGTTGATGTAACAGCATCGAAGAAAGAAGAGAGATTGTCTGCCGTGAAGATGAGACCAGCACAAACAAAGCCAATTTGTGAGATGGTGATAGATGCGAGGATGAGAGATCGAAGCCTCGGGCCGCCGATCGCCTCACCAATCTCTCCATAACCACCTCCGTATCTTGACCTGCACTGAAGTAGCAAGGCAAAGCAGAGAGAAGTTATCAATGAAACAGCAATCAGGGTGATGGAGGAGAACAGCATTCCTCCATTCTTGAAGGCTTTTGGCAGAAACATGATCCCCGTTCCCACGAATGCCTTGAGTAACGTGAAAAACGACTTCATGTTCGAAGCATCGCCCTGAGCTCGTGTACGCGTACTCTTCCTTCGGCCAAGTAGCGGTCGCCGTTCTCCCACCTGCTCCTCTTCGGCTTCAACATCATCTTCCAACGCAGATTCATCGTCTGATTCTTCCAAGTCTTCACCAGCAAATTGACCATACAGTGCGAGGAATGAGATGAAATCTTTCGTGACGGGGGCAGTAATGTAGCTCAAGCTCCTGCCTTGTCGTTCCAAAAATTGTCTTCTGAACCCTCCAGGTAATAACTGATTAGCTATAGGCTGGACATCGTCATTTTCTGATTCGTTGAATTCGGTAGGGTGCGAAAATGTTGCTGCTCGTTTCATTTGGTTGGCCCGCTTAGCCCTTGCATCGATCCGATACAAGTCGCGGTGGATATCTCCACCTTGTAGTCGTAGGGAAGATTCTGCGTCTGCAAGGTCTGCTGAATTGATTGATCGTGCATTTTCAACATCCTCTGGTCTTGTGCCATCAAAGTCTCCAGAATAGGTTGGGTCCAGATGGGGGGACAAGATCCTGGCGTCCCGGAGATCTTGCTGTGGGTCTCTTGGCGAATCTGTCATGTTGAAGAAGTCTTTTGGTAAGCGATCGTGAATCCGGTTGCAATGATCGAGCTTGTATCAAGAGAAACTTTGTGGTGAAAGTTGGTGTCTCAGGCCGCAGAAAAGTTGGTGATGGTCCGTGATCCTGACATCATCTGAATGAAGGTCTTTGACTGTCACAAAGACCGCTCTACACCTTTGGATGAGAGCAAAGTGGAGAGCAAACGATTGAATGAGGTCACCTAGACTCTTCAAGAAAAGAGAAAGAAGAGAAGAAGTCCAGACACGAGACGTGCAGAAAAGCTCATGGAACGTTCAAGATCGACAGTGGCTTGGCAGTTGTGGGGAAAGCTAGCCACTTTGGGAGGTCTAACCTCTTTCAGAAAGGCTCGCTTTGTGACGTCTCCCCACGTGGAGTGCCGAGATATTAATCAATTCACTTTCAACAGCCTTGGAATTCACCCATTTGCCCGCTTTGAACACGTGTAGTCTAACGTGAGTGCAGACGAATATAAACTGCCGTGAGCGATTGTAAGTCCTCGACTCTGTTTCTGCTTCGTCCATCGTTCTCGTCCTCATGGCTCCTCCAGGTGCAATCCCCCAGGGATACGACGGTGTGCCTTCGTCGTTCATGAAGAAGATACCTGTCCCTGACGGGGAAGACTCGAATACCCGGGCGATCACGATATTTATTTCGTACCTGCTTCTTTGCTTCTCATTGACTGTCTTTATCGTCTTAAAACTTCTCAAAACCTATGTGGTCCTCTCCAAATCTAGAACAGCGCGCCCTCCACCCCGGAAACATGTCGTTCTCTTCACACTCTTGGCGGTGTTGAGTCTGGTGACAACATGGTATCACATGTTCGACTACTTTCAGTATTCATACAAGCAATGGCTCGGGTGGCGCCAACATTATGAGCTTTCGCCAAGCCAGAAGCATTGGGGCCTATGGCTTCGGAACACTTCCCTTTTCCGAGAGGCGTGGGAGATCACCGTGGTTGGGTATGCTCGATATTGGTGGACGCATCAAATCTTCTTCTTTGCGTGTGCACTTGGCTTGGATCTCGAGCGACTAGGTATGTCAACTCGAAGCATCTGCATTGGGCGATTGAGCTAACAGTCCAGGCGTACCACGGGGTATCAAGCATACCTGGGTCTTTATGCTTCTCGGCCAGATTGTCGCAATCAGTTTTGCAACGAATCTGTTCCTCCTTGCCGTTATTCTAAGCCCACCAGCCGTTATCCCTGCTCCATCGGCCGGTACAAACCAGAAGAAGTTGCTCGGTCCGATCATCAGTCTTCTCGCCACACTAGCCACAACAATACCTGCATACAAACTTGCAGACGACCACTACTGGCATCACGACACCGATTTCATGCCCATGCTTCTTTTACCGCACATCGCCCTGATGGTTCTTCCCGTTGTGCGCGGCTTCTTGCCCGCCAAGGCCATGCATGACTATACCCCCGGCTTTACCGACACTGTTTACAAGTGGCTCTGGAGAGCAACAGCCAGCGGGGGCCTCACACTTCTGGCATGGCAAACACGACGAACGTACAACTACGGCGGTGCGGGAGGAATTCTCAGCGCGATATTTGAGCACCCAGCTGTGAGCAGTGTGGGATGTGATGTCATCTTTTGCTGGCTCACGTGGTACTTCTGGTGGTTTACGCAAAAGGATGCCGAAAGCAATGCTCGTGAGTTTGACGAAGGTGGCGAGCGTGATTCTTGGGCAGGATCCGGAACAGCAATAGCGGGAGGCGAAGTCAAGAGCGAGGTGCGCAGACGTTGAAAGGAGGGGTTTCGGTGCTGATCCCGTGGGCTTGGATACGAGGACAGAACCAGAAGAAGTCGACCATTTGAAGGGTGTGAAAGGTCGGTGAGCGTGTATGTTCGAATTTTGCGGGATTTATATCCCTCTCACATTAAATTTTTAGAAGGCACAAAAGCAGATAGCCGTCTAACAGTATCGAATTTCACAATGCAACACTGAACCCTTGTCCGTAGAATAAAACCAATAGCGTACTGCAAGTACTACAACCCTACAAATTGAGGCTCAGCCCAAACTTCTCGTATCTATTCCCTTCTGCTGATTCCTGCATTGCCTGACCCATGCATCTCCCACATCTCCCTGCCCCTCATGCATGTAGCCTCGGGTGCGGCGTCCGGGGCCCTCGAAGCTTAAGCGGTGCCACCCGGACGAGGTTAAAGCTTCTTTGCATCAAGGCGTCACATCAGTCACGTTCACGCAGCTATGAATACCCCAATCCAGCTACGCTCCTCTCGAACGGGCGAAACACTGCGCGCGGAATACGGGCGCGGGCAATTTATTCGTTGGGTAAGAGTGGTTCGGTGGGGATCGGTTGCACTCAACGTCATATGTATCTGGGAACGTGAACATGGACTAAGCTGATGAGTGGGCTTGTGACCTGTCGATACGAAGGTGCGATTATTTATGTATGCATGGATTGGGTCCAGAGGGGATTAGTATGGAGTGTATGGGAGTTTTCTCGGATGGAACGGGTGGTATGGGGGTAGTGTGATGCGGGGTTGAGCTTGAGGATGGGGTATATATGTATCGTCGTGTGCTGCCATGAGGTTTTCCTTTCCGTCAGTAGAAACCTGTACATCTCAAGTCTCTGTACAAATTTTAGAAGTCTAATTCCTAATTTGTCTACATCTAGACCTCTTACCCCAGTCACTCGCTACCAAAAGCTAGAATGAAGCTCCTCCTCCCAACTCTCGCTCTTGCCTTCGCGGCATCTGTAACCGCCCAATACGATAACCAATCCGCCCCCTTCCACCTCGTCCTCTCCTCCAAAGACAAATCCATCGACGGCGACACGCTCTCCGCCTGCCACGCCGGCGCCGCCATTGAGGTCCTTTGTCTCTCCCACGGAAAATCCGTGTCCAGCCCCAACCCCATCGCCCCAGGCATCTTCTACTTCAACACGTCCGAATACATGAGCGCGCCAGACGACAAGCCCAGCGCCGGAAAACCCGGCATTATAAACTGGACGCTGCAAGCCAGCGACTTCAATGTATCGTCTGGCCTGTCCCTCCAATTCTACGCGACCACGAATGTCGCAGTGCCATTCCTTGCTCCAGGTCAGGATGGCTCTACGCCCATGGCTTTCGACTCCAACAATAAGTTGAATATTCAGACGTATGTGGATGACCGGTGTGTACCGGCTACTGTGGGGCCGACCAAGGTGTTTTATAATTGGTATGCGTGTGAGACGTATTGGAGTGGGTATCAGTATGTGACGTTGAACTGGGTGGTTGGCGTGGGGAAGCCGCAGAATCCATCGTGTGTGGCGGTTAAGGTTAAGAGGGTGTTTATCTAGGGGTAGATGGGCAGTGTTATTAGAAGGGGTGTGCGGAGAAGGGATATACAGAAGGGAGTTTTTGACTACGGGAAGATGAGTATAATGGCAGGAGGGAGGAAATCTTACGATTATCATGAGATCTGGGAGCAAGTAATGGAAATACATATACGGAATCACTAGTCGTAATGCTAATAAAGTTGTTGAACCAAAAGTTTTGCGGGTACACTTTGTGAAAAAAAGACACAGGCCTGGAGATCTTATTATCATAGTTCAATGTGTTAGAAGTATAGTTAATGTCAATAATACGGACAAATGTGGATCATTTTGCAATGACTTTTAATCCACTCTAAGGGTGCCTCGAGTTTCGCAAGCTCCTTATGCGCCTTGAATTCCTTGCCCTGTGTGTCCAATCTTTTGTTCAGCTTCTCGACCTCGCATGCAAGTCTTTCGTTGGCCTATGTCATTTGGCAGAGGCCATCTCTGTCTGCACTTCTTCGCTCTGAGCTCGAGCTTGACTCTGGATTCTGGGTCCAGCGTGATGGTTTCTAATTCAACCCTTATTGAACGCGTTTGTATATCAGCACTCAGAAATCAGTCTTAAATAACATGAGGCCCCCTGGATCGTAGTGATGCTGGTGGGTCGGCGCAAGCAGATGCTCTCGCCATGTGTTGCTCCAGGCGTGTGTTTGGACCAACGATTGACAAACCATCCAAGGCGAAGCCAGAACCTCGAATTCTTCGTCGCATTTGGTTCCCAATACAAAGAATCTTCTCCATTATATATATGGGTTGGTACTGCGTACAAGGTCCAGGCTTCCAGGCGGGAGCCAGATATGATGGCCCAAATCAATCGCTGTTCAACACTCCCTCGTTGCGAACAACGCATTTACTAGATGGAATAATGAATCAAACCAAGCAGGGCGCGGGGGAGAGGTTGTTCGAACAACAATGGCATTTGGCCATCTCGACGTGGTGGTGAGGTGGATGGTGGCGCTCGTTAGCGTGACGGTTGTTATGGGAACTCGGTTGTTTATCTTGGCATCCGAGACAGCTCGGGCTCCCCACCCACGACCGCGTCTCTTTCTTCTATAACACGGCCCATCCTTCTGTTATAGCCAAAACACGCTGCTCGACTTCTTGCATTGGGGAGTGCCCTGGATCCCCAGCCTCGACATACCTTTTTTCTTCCATCATGGCTTCGACGACGGCAAACGTCGACCGGCCCGGTCACCGACGCAACAAGTCGTCAACTTCGGTTCTCAAGTCTATTATTGTTCCCAAGTCCCACAAGCGCTCGCCGTCGGATGGTACTGCGCTAAGCAAGAACCAACCCGACCTCCGCCCATACAATCCCCTCCCCAACATCCCGCAGAACGCGCCGTTGCTGCCACCGGACCATCCACACAACCAGCTACGAGCTCCGCGGCCCCAAAGCCAGGTCGTCTGCCCTCCGTCTCCACGAAAGTCCCAGGACACCAAAGATCGACCGTCCAAAAGCCTGCACAAGAAAACCCTTAGCTCCCTTTCGCTGCGATCGCTGAGCAAGGAGAAGAACACAGAGAAGATCAAGGAGACACAGTCACGAGACCTGAGCCGGACGCCAGGAGACACTTCGAGGCCCGAGGCGCCGGTGAAGACCAAGTCTTCAACCAACCTCGCGGCCATGTTCAATCGGGTCAAGTCGCCCAAGGAGGGCAAGCAGGTGTCGACAAGGGACAAGGAGAACAGCACACCCCCGAGCTCCGCCGACGCAGCTGCCCCGGCACAGACTCCCATCTGGGCTCAGTTCAGCTCGCAGGCCTTCGAAGAAGTGACCAACACCACCAAGGTGCCGCTCAACGACCGCCACAGCATCGACGAGGAGATCAACCTCTACACGCCGACCGACTACTCTCCCTCCAAGCAGCGCAACTTCTACGAGTATGGCCAGCCCGTGCTGGCGAAGAAGCAGCCGGCCAAGGAGCGGCCCAAATCTACCATCATGCCCGCGAGCACCTCCACGTCCATGTTCGACAACTTCACACGGAAGAGGAGTGATGATCGAGTACCACTCGGTGATACCAAGACCAAGGGCAACGCAGAGAAGCCGCGGGTTGCGACACAGCCGACGAATAGCTCACGACATATGCTACGACGAAGCAGCTCGGACAGTGGAAAGAAAAAGGACAGTGCAGCCAAACAGGCCGCTTCCCCAACGAAGAAGCCGAATAGGGTCATGGCTGCCGTTGCGGCACTCAATGGCAAGGCCCGGCATGCAAATACTGCGTCAACCTCGCCCACCAAGATGGATCCCAAGTCTGTAGAGGCAGACTTCGAGGCCGTTCTGGTATGTGACATGAATATAAGTGAGCCGGTTGATGCTAACACGACATAGGAATCGCGAAACATCCCCCCGCATCAGCGCGCCCAGATGCGAACACTGAAGCTGGAAGTTAAGGCAGACTTCGTTCGCATGCACAAGTTGGACACCCCCGTCTCCTCGCGCGTGACCTCAGCACAGTCCACGGTGGGAGAAGCCGCTGGAAAGAAATCGACCAAATCAACGCTCGGTCGATCCTCCAAGTCGCGAGATGGATCAATCGACGATGATGCAGCGCTTCAGACTTCTGGAACTGTCGGCTCCACCAAACGCGAACGACCCCGTAGTAGGGCATTCACATTCAGCAAAGCCGACTCCCCCACGAAGAAGCAAAAGGCCGACGCTCACGACAGAAAGACGTCGTCAAAGTCCAATCCAATTCCAAAGTCGCCATCGACCCGCTCACTCGTGTCCAATTCCTCTCAGAGGTCTGCATCGCAGGGCGCGAAGACCACAAGCCCAACCGAGTTTGTGATTTATCTCCAGAAGACGACTGCACCTCAAAAGGTCGAAGTCGGGAAACTCCACAAGCTTCGGCTCCTTCTGCGCAATGAGACTGTGGACTGGGTTGACGCCTTCATGCAGGAGGGTGGAATGATGGCCCTGGTAGGCCTGCTGCACCGCATCATGGAGGTCGAGTGGCGAGAAGACCACGAAGATACCCTGCTTCACGAAGTTCTCCGGTGTCTAAAGGGACTGACAACAGCCGACTCTGCCCTCAAACAACTCGCAGAGCTTGCCCCGACCTTGTTTCCTGCGCTCCTCGCAATGCTGTTCGACGAAGAGCACAAAGGCCCAAGTGACTTCACCACTCGTGAGCTCATCGTCCAGCTTTTGTTTGCCCATCTCTCTGCCGCGACGGACGATGACATTCACGCTCGAACTGCCGAGCTTCTTAAGTACCTCAAGGACCCGGTTAAGGAGAAGGAGTCCTCTACTGTACCGTTTATCCTCCAGATGCACCAGCCCCGTCCGTATCAGGTGTGGTGCCGCGAGATCACGAATGTCACCAAGGAAGTCTTCTGGATCTTCATCCACCATCTTAACATCGTCCCCATCACTACCATTGCCGACGGGGAGTCCCAAACATACGCCAAGGCCTACTTCCCCGGTCCCCGTGCCATCGTCCCCGCGGCCCCCTACGTCGGCGGTGTTGAATGGGATGCTACCAACTACATCGCCACACATTTGGACCTCGTCAACGGCATCCTAGCGTCACTGCCCACCACCTCGGCCCGCAACGCCCTCCGCTCAGAGCTGAAGGTCTCCGGTTTCGAGAAACTCATGGGCCAGCTACGGACCTGCAATCCAAAATATTACGGCGCGGTGCACGACGCGATGAAGCTGTGGGTCGCAGCGGGGATTGAGGATGGCTGGGACATTAAGCCAGTTCGCATGGGTGCGGGCGATGGAAAGACTCCTGGGAGCCCAGTCAAGAGTCCGCAGAAGAGCCCGAAGAAGGCGGAGCCGGCGCCACAAATCAAGGCGCCGAAGATGGATTTGGGGTTGGGGTTAGGCCTAGATTTGGGTTTTGAGAAGGAGATCGGAGGGAGGGTGGCGAAGAGAGTGGATGATGATTGGATTTGAGGGGAGTGATGGGCAGAGAGGGTTGGTTGATTGGAGGTGGTGTACGACAACGACATTTATATCGACATCTTCTGGATACTGTCGAGCCTTCTTGTCTTGGACTACAAGGATCGGCTTGGCGACTGCTCAGACCACTTCTTCTGCCCTGGAGTACACCAACAGAGCACTTTTGGATTGTCGAAACGCTTGGATTCACTCACCTCGCACCATCCTACCAGACAGTATTCTTCCTTATCCTTGGATACTGGATACACACTTCTCTCTTGGTTACCTTTTTGCCTCTCCTGGATGGTTGAATGGTGTCATGCTTGGATTGGTCTCTTTCGGCGTTTTCGTCTCCCTTTCTTCTTTTCCACGTTATTCCTTTTCCACTTTCCTCTTTCATCCTCTTTCCCCCCTTCTCCTTCTTCTCCACCTTGTCGTCTGCTCCCCGACCTGCATTTTGGGAGCACAGTAATGAACAACGCAACGGCAGCACGAGCAAGCAACGACTGATGACGATGATGAAACGGCTATCCTATCTTATCTTACCTTATTGCGTCTTTTTGTATTGCGACCAAAGACTACTTGAAGTACACATGGCAGATGAAAGGCGGCAGATAATGGACAGACACACAGACAGCTCGATGATGATGCGGTAGTATGAGGAGGTGGAAGTGTAGTTGAAGTTTGGTTATCTTTTGCTGTATTATATTCTTGGTTTAGTGAGTCTGGGTGTGTGGGTTTTGGATGGTATCGAGGCGTGTTTGGGTGGATGGACGGGCTGGGAGTAATGTATTGCTTTTACCTCTTGACTTTGATTCTATGAAAGGGGAGTCGTGGGGATGGTGATGTCTATGTTTAGGGACTTCTCATGCAGGGACGTCAGATTGCGGACGGCGCATGTGTTGTGTGCTTCTGGTGAACAGCACAAATATTCCCATGCCACCGTACACTGTGACACAGGCCTACATAATCTCGGGTTGGATCAAGTCCGTAACCCACTCGTCCATCCATAGACGTGAACACCTCTTCTTCTCTCTTTGTACCATGTCTTTTCTCTCCTCTTAGCCTCGCAGGGTAATACTATTCCTACTGATGTACTGGTTTCGCACATGAACCCTCACAACTTGGGGAAATCGTTCCGGGTCCATCGTTCTACCAAAAACTCTACTGGGAAACTTGTCCCAGGAGAATAACTTCCAGAATAGCTGTCCCCAAAAACTCTGCGTCAAAAAGGTCGGATCCTAGGACAGCCGGCACCTTCGTAATATCTGTTCAGGAACTGCTTACTTAGTATGCACGTCATACGTGTGTAGTAGGCGTGTATGTATTGACTAAAAAAGCGCAAAAAAGTGCAAAAAGAAATGTCGCTTCTGTGGATCGAACACAGTACCTCCAGATACCGCACAGGTGTGACAACCGAAGTGAACTTCAGTCTGGCGCTCTCCCAAGTGAGCTAAAGCGACGTCTTTCGATTGATGGTATTGGAACTCAATAAGTATCTTATAACGTGCAGCATGTACCGGCATCTCCAGCAAGGAAGCGGGGCAATCTGAATGTTAGCTCAAGTGGCTAGTTGTGTGGGCTTGGGCTGCAGCGCTATCCCCCACAAGTAAGCGCAACCAGTAAAATGGCCCCTCATCAGGGCTTGGTAAGATCCATGAACCACATCAGCCGGCTCCATCAAGGACCAGAACAAAATTCCACAAGCTTCCCGATGTAAGACCCCCTGACTACATCTAAGAGTCAAGAATATGCATGGGGGAGTTTCTGGCGCGGTCCAAGTCAACCCTTGTAGGAATGTTCAGAGTCAGTATCCCCGGCAGACAACATACTTCCTGCAGGGACTCGACACTCATCCTTGTAGTGTAGATAGATATCAGCCTGCGCATCATCATCGGATGGCGAGTGCCTGCATCATAGCACATGACTGATTGGTCATCTTGTGACTGGACATCAACTCAGATATATCGGAGGATCGATCCAAGCTTGTATTTTGTATGTGATGGGAGTCAAGTCTATTATCAGCTTCTCCTCTCGTTCTCCTGCACTCCGTACAATTGGGCTGCTCAACTCACTGGTTTCCAATTGCACGGCCGCCCATGGGCCTCATTTGGGACGGTATTCGCGCCGTTACCAATCACAAACAATTCACTGTACTCAGTAAAGATTTTGCTTTGGGATCGAATGGCCGAATGTAGACCGAGGAAGTGCAAGTCGGCGCATTCAAGAGATCCTGGGCACAGGTCACTATGCTAATATCATGTGTGGACATTGCAAACTATCAGGAGCTTGGAATCCCAGCTCTCCCCTTTCTACCAACTCAAGAACAAAAGTCCTCATGTTCCTCTTAGTGCCCATCTCTATCCAAGTACAACCAACTAACCATCAGACATGGGTTGATTGGAGAAATAATGAATTGTTTGGATATCAAAGAGAGGTCTTGGGGTATCAAAAGTCGCAGTCGCCTGTCTAGTCTAGAGACACAGACCTTCTACCCATCCCATCCTACCCTAACGCCAAAGCAATATGCAAGACCCAAGGACGTGAGAATTCCTCCACGTAACTCTCTTTCCCGCTCACGCTTCCCCAATATCGCATCCCCACCCCTGCACTCACGGCTTCCTCCCCTTCCCCTTCCTCCTCGCCCCCTTCTCTTCCTTCTTCCCCACTTCCACGTATCCACTCTCCACCTCACCCTCTTCAAGCCCCATAATTTCATTCCCCTGCATCTCCTTCAGCTTCTCCTGTCCACTGATGAAGAAACTCAAATCCCTATTCTGCTCTTCCAGATCCTTCTTCTCCGCTTCAATATCCATCGCTTTCTTTTCTGCATCCTGGGCTTTCTTCTCAAGGAACGCGATGCGAGTAAGCAGGGACTCATTAACCGTCTGCTCCTCTTTGACTTGCTGGGTGAGTTTGCGTGACAGGGCCGTCGCCGTCGTAGCCCTCGTCTTATTCCTCTCCGCCTCGCGTTCCAACTCCTTCAACTGCCCCATCACCTCCTCAAACCTCCCCTTCACCTCACCCAACTGCCCCGCCAACTGCTTCGCCTCTCTCACTGCCTCGTCTGCACTACTCGCCGCCTTGCTCGCTTTATCTACCGCGCGCTCCACTTGTTCTTCAAAGTAGGCGCGCTGACTCTCCAACTGACTAGTCAGTAAATACGCATACTCAATCCCCATATTATCCAACTTCTCGCGGGGCACCGAATCCGCCGCGTAGCCCGTCATACCGCCTCCATTCTCTTTGTCGCCCCAGCGGTGCGTCGACGCGGGCAAATCAACGAGCTTGCCGTCGGCTTTGTTCTGGATGAGGCGGTGCACGTAGCCATCTCCTGCATAGTCCCAGACGTGTTGCGTGACGACATCCATCGCGTACGTGTGCGATGTAGTTTCATAGTGGGCAAAGGCATGCGCTTCGTCGTAGCGGCCACAGCCTATATTACCACATATGAGGCAGATCCAGAGGTTAGATGTGGAGCCGCAGACGGAGCATTCGTTTTCGGCGTCATCAGCGGCGGCGCCGGAATGTAGAGTGGCGAAGGCGTCGTGCTGAGTGTAGCGGCATACGGGACAGCCAGAACCGCGCCACTTCTCGAGACAGGCGCAGTGGAACACGTGTTGGCAGAGGATGGTCAGTAGCCCCGTTGTTTCGTCCATGCGCTCAAGACACACTGGACAGGTGGGGAGCTCGATCAAGGCTGGTGTTGGGGGGGCTAGCGGTTTGGCAGTGAGAGAAGAGGTTGTAAGAGCAGAGGGTGCCGGTGGCTCAATCGGGGAGACTGTGGAGGTGGAAGCAGGTGGCAGGGGCGCAGTTGGTTGTTTGGTTGGGGCGGGCGTGAAGGGGTCGTTTGTAAGGTCGGGATAGGAGGGCGCTGAGGGCGATGTCGAGGAGCCGGTTTGGAAGGTGATGGATTTGAGGAAGACGACGTGGCAGTACTCGGGCTGCCATCCTTGGTTAGCATGTGTCCCAGATACCAAGTGGAAAGGGGTCTCGCCTCCATGCTATTGAAAGCCTTTCCATTCCACTCCTTTCTCCACTCCCTGGCCCTCGTCGCCTCCTTGAACTTCATCAACACCATGTACTTGTTCGCCCTCTGCGTCCTAATCAGTCTAAAGTGGCTCACCGCCTCCCTCGTCTCCTCTCCCACAAAGCCCAGGAAATCCGAGGGCGTCATATAACTCGGCACCGCCAGTATACACAGCGTCGTGCACTCCTCCTCGTTGAACAAAGTCCCGTCCCCTGCTGCCGCCGCATCATCATACAACCCCGGCGTCTCCTGTCCATCACGATACAGATGCACCACCCCCCACCCCGCCTCCGTGTCCTTCAAGTCGCTCGGCACAAACACGCCCTTGGTCGCCAGCCCGCCTGACATTGTGCCCCGCGCTGGATGTTTCAGCGACTTTGCGCGCGGCCGCACATTCCCCTGCTCTTCCCCACTCGACTCCATATCAATGCTCTGAATCGTCACCGAGTCGAACCGCCAGTCCTTCGGTCCCGCAAAGCTCAGCGCCCTCTTATGGCCCGGCCTCTTATCTTTTCCCGCCGGTACAGGGCTATCCCTCAGCTCCGTGAAGCTCGGCCTTGCGCGGTGACTGAAGCGGCGCGAAGCGGCGGGGCGGGCGACGAGTGGGACGTCACTGCTCGAGGCAACGGTTTTGAGGAGAGACTGTTTGTTGGCGCTCGAGTTGGCGTTGGCGTTGGCGTTGGCGTTGGTGTTGCGCGGTGAGGCGGCGAAGGTGGACCACGACGACCACGGCGTGGTGTTGTGGGCGGGGAGCTTGGAGAAGATGTTGGTTCCTGGTGGCGGGGTGAAGGTTGTCTCGGGGGACGAGCGCGACGGGTAGAGCTCGAATCCGATGTGGAAGAAATAGGCTGGCATTAGGAGGGCGTGTGGTGATGGTGCATGTCTAGCGAGTGTGATGGTCAGTCGGTGGAATGGTGTGGAAAATTGTTGCGGCCGGCTGTTTGTCTGTTTGTCTGTTTGAGAACGTCCAGATGTTCGCTAGTGGCGGTGCGGAAATGTGGCACGGCACATGGGCCGTCACAATCTGTTCATGGATCTCTCGTAGGCAAGCTGGTGTCCCAGGCTCACCCGCACCCCTCCTTCACAGGCCACACACTGAAATATATATTATAGCTTTTCATTTTCGTTGCCAACTATACTCATCTCAAAGCAATAACCGGTCCCAACTCAGCTAATCTACCTCAAAGTGTCCGAAGACCAACCTTTGAAAATGCAGCCAGTAAACAGCCGGGAATCAAGCGCCGTTAAAATGCAATTCAACCCTCCCAAACGCCAGATGCAGAGATCCGATGATCCATGACGGGGCATTAAATATGTAAACCAAACCCAAACCTATAAACAATGCAGCCCAGTCATAAATCTGCCAGCTTCCTTGTAATAGTGGCCATGCTTAGAAATCGCTTAAGGGGTATTTGTCGTGTCGAAAACGTGGGAAATATGTGCAGTGATATGAATGAAAACATCCGCCTTCTTTTACTCGACTTCGACTAGCTCTTCAATATCCTCCGCCTCTTCTCCTTTGCGGTTGACAAGGATTCGTCGTCCACGCTGATCAGGAGGAACGCCGTCACGCGCAGCACCAAAGTCGAGAACCTGGTCAGAGTTAGCCTTTGTCTTTGCGTGGTCTGGTTGGTTTCAACCACTTACTTCGATGTACGTCACCTGATCACGCTGCACCGCAGCAACACATCGACGCTCATTGAACTTGACCTGCCAGACACCGCTTAGGTCGGTTAAGAGGTCCTTCACAAGCTCTCCCGTTTTTACATTCCACATCTTGAGCGTGCGGTCAGATCCCGAAATAACCTTTTGTCCGTCGTGCTGGAAACAGGTAATGGCCCCAGTATGTGCAGACAGGGTACTTTTGCACTGTCCGTTCTCAGGATCCCATATGCGAAGAGTCGAATCAGCGGCGGCCGACACGAGACGGCTGTGGCTAAGGTCCAGCAAGCCAACAAGAGATGTGTGTCCTTCCAAGTTGAAGAGACACTGTCCAGTCTCGAGAGACCAGACTTTGACAAGGTTGTCCATCGAACCGCTGATACAACGGTTGCGAGCGTGGTCGAGAACGACACTGTAGACCTTTTGAGAGTGCCCCTGAAGCCTATGCAATGTGTCGCCCGTAGAAATCTTCCAGACACGAACAGTGCAGTCATAACTTCCACTGACAAGAGTGTCACCATGGGCAGCGATGGCGCGCACAGAGTGGTGATGCCCAGGCAGGGTACGGATGAAATAGGGATTGTCGTTATCATTCGCCGAGGGACCAGTTTGCTTGATGCTCCTGTCGCCTGGCTGTGGGAGCTTCCAAACTCGAAGGGTTGAGTCTCTCGATCCCGTGATGATCAAAGGCTCCTTGGGCATCAAGATGGGTTGGCCATCTAGAGTCTCGCCAATTTGCGTCGGTTTGAGGATTACGAGGCAACGGACCGTGGATGTGTGACCCTGGAATACCTGTGTACAGCTTCCTTTTTCGATATCCCAGACCCGGACGGAACGGTCAGTTGAGCCAGACACCAAGGTATTGCCCTCGTATTGAAGAGCCCACACTCCACCTTCATGGCCTGCAAGACGGTTGCGCAAAGCTCCAGTCTTGGTGTCATAGACGTTGATATTAGTATCATCGCTACCCGTGAGAATCTTATCAGTATCGAACTGAAGACAGGTTACGACATGGCGCTGGTGGGCGCGGAAGGCGATGTGTTTCGGCCTAGTATCTTCCTGCATCCAGCTCTTACGAATAAGGTGGTGTCGTTGATACAGTGACTTGTACAGGTGCATGTTGCGTAGGCTCGGTAAACCAATCGTCGGGCTTGGGATGTATGCGGCGGCAATCTCAGCAATAGCAATTGGTCCTTGTGACAGAGCCGCAGAGCGTGAGAACGAGTGGTTCTGTGACTTGGATGCAGACGGGCCCTTCTTACGCAGTTTCTTGGATCGCGTATCTCGACTACTGGTCGCTTTCCTCTTGGGCCGCGCTGATGATGATCTGACAACTCCAGCATCCATGTCCGTATCCTTACCAAGAAGGTAGGTCGCTGGCACTCCTGGCGAGGTTTCAGGGTCGGATTTGACGGGATGAGAAACTGCACGGAGATCTCGCTCATAACTCTCGGATGAGTGTGGATATTGCCAACCCCAACCTTCCTTCACAGCTCGCTCCAACTCTCCCTCGGGCAACTTGTATCCGTCTACTTCCAACAACTCTTTCCAAACTGTCTCGTCAGTATCGATGACATGGCGCCATTTCTTAGATACTTGTGCAGCATTGCACAAACTCCTGACGTCAAGGTGTTGAATGATATTGAGACTAAGCTCAAGAGGAAGTAGGGCAATAAAGTCACACTTCAAAGCGGGATTGACAACATCGGCGATGGTGTGAAGGGTTCGCTTGTTGCACCTTCGAAGGAGATGGAACATGACATATGTCTGCATCCTCTCCGGAAGGCTATCAAACTTATCCAACATGGCGGGGATGTCCATCAATGACGGTGTAGGAAGCTGCGAATTGAGTGAGAGATCGTCGCTCGCGTCAAAGAAATGGTCGACCTGTTGGCCTGACATCAAGTCCCTACTTCTGGCACTATCGAACAAGGTAGTCTGTGAGATATCCAGACTGGAGACCTCGTTCGAGTCATCGTCCATATCATCCCCGAGTTGAGCCCCACCGATTGGATGTCGGGCCAGGGTAGCAGCAGCAGTGATCGGAGACAGACTGGGACTAGGTAAACTCGCATCCTGTGCAGAGATGGTGTCCAAAGGAGTCGGGCGTACAGGGTGTGAGAACGAACCGTCGTTGTTTGTGAAAGGTCCAATGGGCTCCAGGTCTGTCTCGGCAATGGGAGGTGTTGCTGCTATGCCGGGTCCGTCCAAGATTGATGTCGCAAAGGGGTGGTCCTGAGGAGAACGCTGCTGGTTTCTGGTCATTTGTGTCTCTAGAAGAGCTCCTGCCTTCGTGTTCGATGGTCCGGCAAAAGGTTGCTGCAGTTGCCAAGCAGGAGGAAGCGGCGATCGTACTGGCTGAGAGGCAGACCGCAAATTTGTCCTTCGAGCATTCATTTTCGGCTTTGGGAGCTTGAACGTATCGGCTCCGCCTACATCCGTGTCTGGTGTTGCCGGAACGGCATCGTCCAACTCTTCTGGCGTGAAAGTCGATCCTACGTGTGCTGTACGGCGCGTCTTGAACTCTTGAAGCGAGTTTCGAGGCTTCTTGCTGCGCTGACGCTCCCAGCTTGCGATCTCGGCAGCTTCGCGGATCGAAGGCGGCGATGACGACCGCTTTCTTCGTCCAGAGACTGATCGGCTGGATAGCGCAGGGAGCTGGGTCGCAGAGCTGGGTCGCGTGGTCTTGCTGGGCGTAGCGAACTCGGGTGGGCCGGTGAAGGTGTCTACAAAGCGAATCTCTCCAGAGGCCTTCTGGAGCTCCTTCTGGAGTGTTTGGAACTATTTGGGATGCATGTTAGCTTGCTGTGTGGGTTTGATGACCGCCAAGAGTCAGCTGGACAGGCGTATGGCTGGGGCGAACCAACCTCGAGCATCTTGACTGCCGCATTATCAGCCTCTTCAAAGCACGCCTGAGCTCCGTCGACGTCAAAGAAGAACCGTCGTAGGTTCTCGGGGGCGAGCGAGCGAGCGAGCGGATACTCCTTCGAGTCCCGTTCGCTCAGGTTGCGTGGGGCGTCAAGACGCATGAGCGGAAACGATGTCGTGGTCGTGGTTGTGGTCGTGACTACGGTCGTCTTCGTGGCCGGTGCTATTGAGAACTGGGCCAACGAGCCGAAGTCCTCTGCGGCCGGCCTCTGCAGCGTCGGGTTCCCGGCCTCAGAGGAGTGGCCAGGTTGAGCAGTGGCCATTTTGCACGGCGTCGTGCTCGCAGTGGAAGGGGGTGTGGCGGTGCTTCCAGCCGTGGGTGGGCTCGGAAGAGACGAGCAGGAGAGGTGTGTGAGGGCCCGCGGTGGACGAGGTGGAAGCGGCCTGTCCACAAAAAGGGTGAGTGGTGAAGGGGGCGAGAACTGTGGCGACGCGAAGGGCCGTCCGAGGGGTGTCGTCGAAGTCGGTATGCGAGGCTATCGACACATCGGCCGTGATAAAGCTCGCGGGCGGGAGGTGTGCGGTCCGGGGGAAGGTGCTATCGCGGTGGCCAGGCGAGGGCTGGTGATCCTCGGTCAAGCTGGTGGTGGTCGGCGAGGTTAGGAGAGGCACTGCAAGCGGCGATAAACAAAAGCCAAACGGGCGTACGCGGGTCTCGGCGGCAGTTTATAGTCTCAGCACGCCAGAGGAAGGGAGGGCGAGAGCGGAGAGGGGAGAGAGATGGAGACAGCGGCGTTCTTGTGAGGTGGAGTCGGGAGTATTAGTGGGGAAGGAGCAGGACGCCGAAGCGACAGACTGGGCCTTGGCGGGCACAGGCACTGTTCTCACTCCAGCCCCCCAAAACACGCCCAAAATCGCGCGTCAAGTCATGCACTGGGCGTCATTACTAAAATCCGCAGGAATCCGACGCATTTGTTTCATCTTGGGCCTGCATCTGCGCGCTCTCTGCCTTCTGTGCTGCTCTCTCCTGCTCTGGCGACAACTTGATTTTGAGCTCCCACCTCCACCATTAGAGCTTCCGCTATAGCTGCACAAGACGGGATCCCGATTACACAACCTCGTCTAGACGCGAAAACCCTTCTCTGCTGGGCTCGCCGGGCACTGCGCGCGTCTTGGACTCGCCAGGCATTCTGCTCGATGGGATGCATCGCCTTCGGCATCTCCAACGGACAGTGGCGACGGCCTTGAGCCGTTGCAGGAATGCCGCGGGATCTGTCCCAATATAGACCGAATTGCTTCTATCACGAACACCAGACGTATACCGGGGAATCTTCACTGCAGACTATAGGAAATATTGCTGCCATCTCGCGGCGTGTGAGATGGTATGCAGAAATTTGCAAAGCCATCTCGTCTTAGCATTCGTATATTGCGATAACCATGTCCACCAATGGTTGCTTTTCGCCCAAGGCCAGGTCTTTACACTTGCTTTTCTAGCTTGCATCTCGTGTCATTGTTCAATCTTTTTTCGTTCCATGCTAATGAAGTCGGAGACTTGGATGCACGTGTTCAGAGTGTGAACTGCCATGTTGGCATTAGGAGAGGCGCTTGCCGCGCGCACATCGGACTCAATGCGAGTCCGAAAATCCAGTGATCCATTCGCACTGGATCCATGGTCACGAGGATTTTCGGTCGCCATGCGACTCCTCTTCCCTGGTGCTGAAAATGGCATCGTGACACGTGCCTGTGTTGACGTGGCACGAAGGATTCCAGCATCACCAACACCAAGATAGGGAAAACCATCGTCACAAGTGGGAGACAGAGGCGAAGAGCTTCCAGGTGTGATTACTCTACGACATCATTCACAACCACTGGGCGAACGAATCTTGGAATGCCCTCACGTGTCCAGACCAGAGGGGAGCTGCCCGAAAGATCGTCATGGATTGCATTATGGGCCTGTCTCGTGCACGGGAGGAAGATACATGCACGATTATAATTGTTGTATTTCGAGTACATTGCAGATGAGCTTCCAAAGTTATCCAAGCGATAGCGTCTTCGTCCCATCGATGACAGGCGTGAACGTTACTAGGGATGGGATGGCAAGGTTCATGATGACCTTCAGATGAACTCCTCGCTATCTTCCACAATCGCAACCGGCAGTCTTTAGATAATAAATGCCAGGTTGGAGTGTCTCATTGATATCTCTTTCTCTCTCATATACTGATATCTGCGGAAATGAATCAGCGGCTTCCAATGTATCTCAGGCTCGCCAACCCGTCATGACAGTCAGTGAGCGACCGAACAGGCAACGGCAACGTTGTTACGTGTTTGTATCTTATGATAACATCTCACTTCAATCCAGATGGTTCCTATAGAATCAATTTCTAGCCGCCTAATCAGGTGCGGTTGAGGTGGTACATCGTGCCTTCCTGAGGAAATATTCACCGCCCAACACGGGAAGGTACTCCCCACGGCATCCCCAAAGTCAAACCCCTTCATCACTCCTTCTCGCCACTCGACTCATCTTTGCCTCCTTACCTCTTCCTCTCTCCCTCGCTAGTTAAGCGTTACAAGACTCTTACCATTCAAACTCTTGCAAACAAGATGCCACGCAAGCAAGCCACCCAGGCGGTCACTGCCACCATGCAGAGCACCACCACAGCACAGGCAACTACGGTAAAACAAAGCGTCGAGATCATGCAAACACTCATCCACAGCTCTGTCAGCTCTGTTCTCTTTGCCCGGCGGATGGTCCCAGATGAGTGCTTCAGCGTGCAAGACTACAAGCCGAGTGATCCTCACATGACCTACGACAAGTTCGCAAAGAACACGAGTCAATCATTGATCAAGAACCCTCATGCTCGGGGAGTCCACGTGCTCAAACGAGGCATCCGTCCACGGGTAGACAAGTTACTTGACTGGCTGGTAAGTTTATGCTCTAAGGTCCCGACCAGCCTCTCACTAGGCATAGGAAGGTGGCGTCTTTGATGCGTTGAAACGAGGCTATCTGCGCTCCTTGCAGCTTGCTGTTTCCACGGATCCAGGTCAACTCACAAACGTGGTTGAGCTCTACAAGTTCACTTTTGATTACTCCCAGGATGCACTCCAGAATGTCACAATGGCTGGACCACAAGGCCAAAAGATAACCGTCAAGAACGCCCGGATTGCTTTGAGAACGATGATCCAAGACCTGGTCATGTATTGTCAGACTATGCCAACGCTCCCACCACGCGGGGCTCTCCGGGCATATATGACATATACAGACAATTGCCCGCAGAAATACGAGCCACCTGGTTTCGAACCTTCATCTGACAACACTGTCATGCTCCCTGGCCCCAAGTCTAACCCTGACTGGAGGATGGACACATTGGACTTGAAAAGTGCTGATGTCGGCTTTCATTCCGTGTCCCTTCAGATATTGAATCTCTCACAGATCCTGGACGACGACACTGAAGAAGGCCAGATACCAACGGATATGATATACGACAATCCTGCTGATAGATGGTCTCTTGTTGGCGTCAATGCAAGGAAGCCGAATGAGTTGTTGAACGTGACGGCCACCCAAGAAGGAGAGGTCAACGAAGACGATGGCAACAACAGCGCCTCGAGTGCACAAGAAGCCCGTGTCAATGCGCAAGAACACAGCAAACCAACAATCGAGCCCCTCGATCGTGCATACATTGAGAGCACGCCGGCTGACGATGATAATACTGTGCCAACGCCTTCGACGCGGCCAGAAGAGGACTTGGGCATCAGAGATAGACTTCGACGCATGGTAAGCTCCTCGCACATATTTCACCATGATAGGTATTCGAACAAAAGACACTGACCACCTAGATAGCTCCCACCTTCCGCCGAGCAGACCGACACGCAGCCTACCCAACAGCAAGATCTATCCACTCAAACTGCCAGCCATCAACACAATAACGCAACGCAAGCACCAGCTCTACAGCTTTCCCAGACTGTAGTTCAGCAGTTAGAGAAAGTTCGCAGCGTAGTCCTTCCTCCTTATAGGGCATCCACGATGGTCCGAAGCCGATCGGAAGATCGTGCCTCAGTGACAGATGTTGACAAGATCAACTGCCAGTGCAATTTTAATGAGGAAGAAGATGACATGGTCAGTCTCTAATAATGTTTGCTAGATATCTTACTCACTGCACTAGATGCAATGCTGTTTCTGCGACATGTGGCAGCATCTCCACTGCTATGGGTATCTAGGCACAGATGATCCGAGAGTACCCGCTGTCTACGCGTGTTACCAATGCCTTCTAGAGGGCAAGAACGACAAGGTACTACGAGAATTGCGTACCATTACCTTGTTTCGGCGTGCGATTCACCTTCTTGAGAAGCGCGATATCTCTGGCGACAAGGAGCTTTCAACTGCACTTCGTAAGTTCACGCCATGTTCCAATGGCATTGAATAATCTGGACTGACACAACCAGACTGCGGTATCCAAGACACGACTAAAATACGAACTCAACTCCAGCAGCAAGGATTTCTGGCTCCGTCTCTTGGGCCAAAAGGTGGGAAAGGGAGCCGTCGGCTTACACTGGTTCGATCCAAGGCCATCGTGAGCCAAATGAGGGAAGAGTACTTCAATCCAACGAGGAGCATCGCCCATCTTGTCAGTGATGTAATATCCAAGGAGGGATCGAAAGCTAACAATAAATACAAGTTTGAGCTTCCTCCGCCCTCGATATTCCAATCAGGTCTCACCCAGAATGCCTCAAAAGAGCAGACAGAGAGCAACGGCAAGATAGTTCAAAAACAAAAAGTAGCAGAGAAGGCGGCTAGACACACGCGCACTTCTTTCACCCCTAATCCTGCCCAAAAGCGACACTTTGAAAACGCTGAAGAGATTCGAACGCCAAAGGCCAAACGCTCCCGGACGCAAGGAGTGCTCTCCCTCGAACTGACTCCCTCGCCATCCTCGGCAGCAGCGTCATGACCATTGAATATACGAGAACAAGGATTCAAGAGTTGTCATCATTGCAGTAGGGATCGGAACTTTTCTCGAAGAAGCTATGGAAGGATGCATTTCCTAGGTGCGTATCAGATGTCGATGTCGTGTGGTACAGCGTGGCTCCTGCGGGGTTTCGAGTTTATCTGCTGCTGCAGGTACCGACAAGGGGGCCGTACCGGGGAGCACAGCATAATCTATCGAGCATTTCATCATGGGATGAATTGTTGAAAAGGAAGTTCAGGTTTCGGCCAGGGACACTGGGGATACTTCGGAGTAAGCTGGAAAAAGCAGAAAGGTCATGAAGAGGAAAAATGTATGGTGAGAAATTGTTCGATCATGGTAAGGGCTTTATAGGCGCTATAGTGGACGGTTAAATATATTATAGTGCATATATCCGCGGTATGACAAGACTTTACTGGATGGTGTTGTCGTTGCATGAGGGGATGGTCCCTGAACGCCGAACGGGACCAGCAGCGATCAAGGCGGGATACGGGGCGGAAACGTGACCCACATGACGGATCAACGAAAACGGATCAAGCCGCGCATGATTGGTGGCGTCACTTCTCCGTGCCACGGGCTGCAAGTCATGGTATTGAGGTGGATGGCGTTAGACAGTGTCCGTGGTTGACAATGGCGAGACCGGAGCAGCCAGAATCTAAAGATAGGGAAGCTATGACGACAGAAAGGTCTGAGGAAGAGCTGGGGGAGTGGTGCGGTAAAGGGAAACTTATTGGTGAAGGTGCGGGGAGTGCTGGGAGTGCTGCCGCTGAAGGGAGAAGCGACAATATAAGAAGGTGGATGTGATGGGCGATCACTATGCGCAGCGATGGCGCTGTTGGATAGGGCCTCGTGAGGGCCGATCTAGCGCCAGGACATTGGCAAGGACGGTGACAAGCAGGAAAAGACGCCGTCGGCGTCGCTGCCAAAGTCAATTACTCCATCACAAGGAGGGGGGCTCTATTGGTGTGACAGTAGCGACAGGTTCATCAAAGATAGCTCGTCGTCCGTCTTGAAGGTGTTCAACATCCATCATACATACGGCCTACATATAGCATCATCATACTGTAGCAGAGGGGAATCGCCTCGCGTTCGCTTCCACCTGGTATATATCCGGACGGTCTAGGAAGGTAGTCGCGGGTTTGATCTCACCAGAAAAGCATGCTGCCGCTGCTGTTCCGACTGCACGCCGTGCAACGTCCGTTTTGGGAGAGAGGGACGTCTGCCTGAGGCCTAGGGCGAGGTGTTGGACGGGGAGCAGCACGAGGCTGCATGTGCTCGCTGGTGAGGAGAGTAATGGGCTTCTCTTCTGCAGTTGGGGTTTGAAGAAGAGCAGTCCAAAGACAGAGGTAGTGGCCGCTGTATCGCAAGCATGCAGATAATACATGCTCCCACACGCCCATGCATCGATACCCCTGCCGGCTTGTTCTAGCCTAGCGGTTGTGATCCGCGCGGTCCTGCCCACTCACAATCATCCAAGTGGAGATGTTGCCGGCAGCTGTCCCCTGGCTCTCCTCCATCCACAGCCCAGGTGACGGCGTCGCGTCGGTGATGCCAGGAGGGTCGATAGACGAGGCCGCGCTGCTCAGGGGGTTCAACGTTTAAAAGAAACAATTATGACACAGTGCTTTTGCTCCCGAGGCGACGTACCTGCCAGGTCCCGAAGTCGAGCGTGCCCCCTCCTGCTGTTGTCACGCTTCTAGGCTTATGCACGGCATGCCCTTTAAGCTTCCCAGGTTGCTTTTCAGTGCATGCTAGCTCCAGGGACCTCTCTATTACCGGCCGGGGCGGCGCACAGGACACAGAGAGAGCAGGAGCCCGCCAGTGGTAACCGCTTTTCTACCACCTCGAGGCCCTGTCAGTCCTTCCACCACATCCGCCTCCCCCATACGCAGCCCGCGCAATTCACATCGACCCTCACATGTCTGCGACCACCGTGCGGCCTCGCGCGAGTACAATAGGGCATCCTCGCCGCCCCTCTCCGCGCGCAATTGAGCTGCGATATGGTCACGCACCTTTGGAGGTAGCCCGTGACCCACACCAGGTACACCCTGATTCAGTCCGTTTTGGGGCTGCAGCTGCTGAGTCGCGTTCCTTTTTAGAAGTGAGCCACCAAACCCTGGAGCTCAGGAGCCCATTGCTTCTGTGGTTATATCATCATGGGCCGTGGTCCAAAGTTTTCCTTCCCCCTCCCGGGCCGCAGCAAACGAGAGAAAGAGAAAGAGAGAAACAAGCTCGACAACGACAACACCCTTTCCACCCCCTCGATTTCGCTGTCACAGGCCCCCGAATGGTCTCCTCGACCTGACAGCAACCACTCCTATTCCAAAGCCGAACGACTACTTGGAACCACCGGCCTGTCCTACCGTCCGTCGTCGCGGTCGCAGACATCGCCTCTCCCCAGTCCAGGCTATATGACCATCACTGTCTCTGAATCTAGTTTCGGGTCCGACTTCACCGACCGAGCATCGACGGCCGCAGTCGAAGACAACGCCTACCATTCGGGCACAAGACTGGGCATGGTTGGCCGGCCGTCTTCAAATATCTTGGGCAGTGTCTACAACGAAGATGGCCGGCGCCCGTCCAATGGCAGTACCGTGAGCCGGCAAGTGCACCCAAAGGGATCCAACTCGACTTTGCGCTCCTACTACGATGCTCAGACCTCCCCACTTGCCATATCACAACAGACATCGGCATCTGCAGTGCGTGATATGGCACTGAGGAAGGGGAAACCTCCTGTCGTGAACGGCCAATCCCAGGACGGGTTCGACTCACGCCATCTATCCCCCAATGCCCTGTACGACACCAAGAAGCAACCCCGAAAAAGCAAACCTGCGCGCCTGGATCTTTCGAAATTGTTCCCCAAACCCCGGGCTAATGGCGACCCTGGAAATATGGGCGCACTCCTTTCGCCAAGCAAACTGGTAAATTCTCCATCAGCAATGTCCACCACTTCAGAGTATTTTCCTCGCCCCATGACACGCGAACCCACTCCGACTCTAGACGGTCCAGTGAAGTTAACAAAGACCGCAAAGCGGCAACAGGCCTCTTCATCGCCACAACCCCAGCGTTCGAGTTCTCCTGTCCGGAAGTTCAAACGAGATACCTACGACAGTGCCAAGATCAACGTCCGGAGGCCGCCTCGTGGAGTGCAGCATTGGTTCGATGCACTTGGTGAAGATAGTGATGAGGATCTCGACGAAGACCGTCCTTCCGTAGTCGTTCCGAAACCTGTCCATCCACATGGCTACAGACCCCCACCCAGGACTAGCTCTTTAGGCAAACTACTGCAAGATGCTGCAACACCGCCCCACCAGAACCTCCACCCCCAATACCCCGGATCCAGGAAGGAGTCGGCTGGACCAAATCCATTCGCCAGTCACAGCCTTAATTCGCCAAGTCAGTACTCAATGCAAAGTCAGGCGTCGCTTAGTTCGTCGAGAACGAAAGAGTCAGCTTTCTCAAAAAGCAATCTGCAGGATTCAAGTGTCTTGTCTATGTCGTCTTCTGAAGATGAGGGCGAACCCGAGAAACCGACCTCCCGCCAGTTTGTCGTTCGAGACAGCATCGACGATGTTGATGATGAGATTATCATCGGCAAAGCTCAAGCTTTCGAGGTTCGACCGCGAAACCATGGCAGGAGACCTTCTGAAGGAAAGCTGAGTGTACTCTCAACATCAACAAACGCCCAAACGATTGAAGTTATGTACTCGCCTGAACAGACATTCAGCCCAAGTCCTGCGTTCGCCAGTAAATATAGCAGTAGAAGATCGAGTCATGTGCGCCAGCCGTCCGTAATCCACGAGCACGAGCAGCCCCGGCCAGCGACCTCGTCCGCCCGGCCAAAATCGCCATCTGCAACAAGTGTCCTCAGTGCGCGTACATCGAAGAGCGAGCCTCGTTCAGCAGATGGCCACAAGCTCATGGAAGTAACAGCAGAAGAAGAGGCATTACTAGAGATGATGCGCAAGAAACGGGCTGCGATGGCTAAGCATAGCTTTGTTGAAGGCTACAAAACTGCAATCAAGCTGGAGGAAACACGACAGAGAACACCGCCTGAAGGTGTGGATCCACGAACTTCCGCTTTCCTGGCCGCGGAAAGTCCATCAGGAAGTCCAGCACGCATCGCCAATGTAGCCCCACGCCATTCTGCCGCGCGGCCAATGTCGCCTTTTCTCCTCTCGCCATCGACACGAGGCCGCACAGCCAAGTCCGGCCAGGATCTGGATGTTGGAACAAGTATCCTCCGAGACAGCTCATCCTGCGAATCCTACCGCGCTCCCGCACCTACATCGGAACGTCGACCTTCCCCATCTGGCCTCTCGCGCCAACTCTCGCCTTCTGCCTTTTCTCCGTTGGACATGTTCCCTTTTCCGGGTGCTCCTACTCCAACTGAGGCCAGCATTGCATCTCCCACGACTACCGACCATGCCTCGCCGCTGCCCTCGCCTGTGACCCCCGGGCTCCGGCATGGAGAAGCCGATGTCAATGTCAAGGTTGCCACGAGCGAGCCTTCCTGTGATGGTATCGATGATGTTGCTGTTGCGGAGACCGGAGTCATTGAGCCTCCCAGCGGAAGCATAATGAAGAGCGGTGAGCAGCGGAACAGTCAGATGGTCATCCACCAGCGACGCCGCACCGCGAGCAGTGGCGCAGACGTGTCCTTCAGCCCCCCCATACTCGAATCGCCCACGCTGCCACGCAAAACCAAATCGGCCCTCTTGCTGAATAGTTTGTATGCTGTGGCACCGAACGATCCGGCTCCCGACCCGAGAACAGCCCTTCCACCGCCAAACACTGTTTTGCCGACGATTCCGCCCAAGTCGTCGCGACGCTCTGTCAATTTGTCCGTCAATACTTTGGGCGGGGCACGCAGTCGGCAGTCGAGTTTTGGCTCGTCGAGGACGTCAAGGACGTCATCGCCGGCGCTAGCTGGGCCCGGAGATCGCAGGAGTCGCGTTTCGTCATCAGTCAGTCGCGGGAATAGTATCAACAGCGTCAAGAGGGAGAGTTCAGCTGTTGGGACGTCGAGTACACGATGCAGTGTTAGTGAGGATGTGCTTGCTGCTTGGGGGAACCTGGGAGGGTGGAGGGATATTGGGGGAGAGAGGTATTGAGGGGAGTCGCTTCCTAAACCTGGCTCTACGATATGGCTCTCCTGGTTTTTTTCAATGGGGCGGCCGTCTCGCTCGCGTAGATTCGCCTACCTTTCCTTTCCCGATTCTTAATCTTTTCCGTCCGGTTTGATACCCGCACGTGCCGGCTTCTCGCAAGTCCAGAATCTCCTACTTATTCATTTATCCCAGGTGTGTCCTTGGGCGTCTCCGCTACGAAGACTTACACCTCTCTTTCCTATCTCTCGCTTCGCGTCTGCTGCATATTTAGCTACCTACTGTATATTAGACTATTGGGGATCTGGGCCATATAAGACGGCGGATTTTGGGTTTCGGAATTTGGATGGTGGATTTGTGGAGGGATGGGCTGGACTGATTGTTGCTATTGGGTATTTATGGTGTTTAGTGCCGGCTCCGGAAGGGGTTATGATGATCATGACCTGGGCTTAGATTAGGAGCCACTTATCAGGGAGCGCGGTAATGGTAATTAATGTTGGTAGACTGAATGGGCTTGACTTGACTTAACTTGACTGTCTGGGTGCATGTGTGAGGCGGGGTGAATATGATACTGAGGATAGATGCGATACCAAGACAGGAGGATAGAGAGGACATGGAAATTTATGTTGGAGGAACAGAAATAGCAGCGGGAAGGGGACGCGAAAACCCGCGCTTGTACTAATAGCAAGCAGTCGTCATCTGGCCTGAGAGCAGACCTGGGAGTCGACCTTGAGGCGAACCCAGACCCCGACCTGGACCCCGACCTAGAAGCCCAATAATCGACACTTTGACTCTGAACCTTCCTATTCGGGAAGGTTGAAAACCTGTGGGAGCCAACCCAAGAGGCAATTTGGTACCTGGCCAGCCCCATAATCGACGCTTGAATAACAAACCTTCCTATTTAGGAAAGTTCCGGCTCGATTCAGATGACAACCTGAATGCCAACATTAAAGTGTCGTCTTCACCGGCAGTCTTTCGACGGGACGTCTCTATGTCGTAGCTCTGCATTGCAACGGCGACGATGCCAAGACACTGAGAGGCATTGGAACTTTGCTTTGCGGATCAGTCTCAGGACAGATCTGATACACAGTTTTGTGCTGGATAGTATTTCACCTGACCCGCAAACATTACCGCAGAGCTTTGCGAACATGGATTCAAGAGCAGGTCGCTGGAAATACGTTGGAGCGCTATTATACACTAAAACGAATCAACGCGGAAGAAGACCAGACCAAACACCAACGCTGTGTATCCAACAAATACCAACATCTTACGCCATACCCATAAACACTTTCCGCTTAGCCAAAACCTTTTTGACGCCCAACAGTCTCGCAAACAATCCACCTACCACCAACGTCCAATGCACAACTCTATCCTTCAATCTCTCCTTGGTGCAACTTTCATACACTCGTAGTTTGAAGACCAAGTACCTACCCTCTCGTAAGCAAACTTCCACGCCAACTGCAATACCTCTTCTCCATCGTTGTGCCTTGTGAGTATCATTATAACACACACACTCACAACCAAAGAGAAACCGCAACCAAAAACCCAACCAACATCTGCACCACAACCCCCTGATACAACGCCCTCGCCTCGCCCGTATTAACCGCTGTCCCACAGCACGCTGCCCTATTATACGAAACATTATTCGCCGTCGCCGCAACCTGGAACACGGACCCATTAAAGTTGCCAAAATTGTAGTAATCGACGAGCAGCCAGTTGGGCGGCCGTCCCCAAGTGGCACTACAATTGGTCGACATGAGGCCCAAACTTGCATTGCCATCGTCGGCGTTGACTTGGTCGAGGAGCGTGTATGCGGGAATGAGGAGCGAGATGTCGGCAATGTCTATAGCGACGTTGAGGTTGTGGTTGGCCATGTACATTTTGTTGCGGGATGTTTCGTCAGTTTGGTCCGGGGGCCGTTGGGCTGTGCAGGGGAAAGCTGGGTCGACGGGCGAGAAGGGTGTTTCCCAGTTGTAGGAGAATTCGTCGAGGAGCCAGGGGACTTCGGTTTGGTTGGCGAGATAGTCTACCATGATGATTACGCGCTGGTTTTGGAGGATTAGTTCGGCTAGCGTGGGCCATTCGTCGACTGTTAGTGTGGCTTTTGAGGGGGTGTAGACGAAGGGAAGCATGCCGGAATCGGTGAAGGGGCCGATGTAGGTGGATGGCGCGACGCGGTCATCGTTGCCCATGATGATGGTGATTACTTCGTATGGGTTTGCATCCAGCCATGTTACCACGGTCTTGAGGTACGATTCGAGCGTTCCAGCGTTGAGGAGGTTACATGAGGTGTGGCAAAGACTGAGCGGGCCAGTGGTTTCGTTCTGCAGATGGGTTTCGAATTGCACTGCAACAGTTAGCACACCTATCGTCCATAGCAAATGATATACGTACATCCTCGAATGCCATCGGCCAATTGGGTCAAAACGGGCAGAATCTGGTTGCTCGCGGCGTTGTGGGCAATCGCAAATGGACTGTTGTGGGCCACCACTTGAGTTATATTCCCAAGGGATCGGTTGCAGAATTCGACATATCCGTTACATGCTTGTGTATTGGATGGTCGTGCCGCGGATGTAGTAGCGGAGCCAGTGGCACTGGAAGAGACGCTGGATGAAGCTTGACCAGTGATACCGATCAATGCTTCCGACGTCGAAGATGTCAATGAGGATGCAGTGGCATTGCCTCCCGCCGAAGGGCTGGATATAGTTGTTGTGCCATAGTAGCTGCTATGTGTCTGATAGGGCCCACTAGGTGCTAAGGGTTCGCTAGGTATCGCGGTACTGGCAAACGTTGAGATAATAGTTGACACGGATTGTGCGGCTACAAGTGTAGAAAATAGGAGCGGTAGGAGGAGGAGAGTAGGATACATGATAGTGTCTGCTGTGCGAATAATTAATGAGTGACAAGTTACGACCCCCAGAGGATCTTCGCGCAGCAAGGAAACGCGCTACTTGTGAAGATGCTGGCTCTGATCCTCCCGGGAGGCTTGGGATAGCGTCTTCTATAAGAGGGGACCATCGCTAAATTCGCAGCGAGGTGACGACAAGACCGCGGAAGCTGCTATGACGGTATCGTCGCAACTGTAGCGCCTCCCACTAGCGCCTGCCGAGAGCTCCGGAGGAGACGCGTCCTCTGGTGTCACTGAATGGAGAAGAGCGTGAGGCCGAGAGGAAAAACAGAAATAAAGTACGCTATTATTTTGAAGCAACGGCAGTGATTTTACAGTTGTTTAGACGAAGAAACGGGTAGATTGATGAGACTTCTACTTTGCTCTTTAGTCTCTGGAACAAGTGAAGATGCGATGAAGTGGCTCACCGAGAAAGAAAACTCTTGTATTTTCTCAGGCGATTGTGATGTACAATAATGTGCGAAGCCAATGCTGGACGGTACGTGACGAAATGCGTTTCTTGAATGAAGGCATTTCCAAAACTAGACCTGTTTCGATTTGAGGGCCGCATCATCTCCAAAGACAACCCAAGGTCTCCACTGCACTCCACACTTCACGTGTATATGCCAAGCTTACCATTATGCGGTGGAATTTGCTTTCGAAGTCACCATCCCGCATCACAACCACGGCTGGTGTTATAATCGGCCCAGCGACTAATATATAAGCGTGAGTAGATGGTTCAAGACAGTGTGATTAGACCAATATCTGGGTTCACTACAATCAAGAAATTTCTGCCCAATGCCGATAAGATATTCACCGTTAGCAGCATTACCTGCTTCAAGTGCTTCTTGTCATGAACAAGGACAGTAATTGCACTCTACGTCTCCCTAACTGTACACAATTTCCACCAGGAAAAGTTTAGGAAAAGTGATACCAGCACTAAATATGGCCAATTTCACAAATATAGATATAAGTAGAAAGTGCACTTGATAATCCAAGCAACAACCATCTATTGATTAATGACCGAAACCTAAACCTAAACCATCTTCCAAGAAAAGAAAGATAAATCTGTTATTCACCCCAAGCTATACAACCCCTCTTCATCCCCTCTCTATACTCTCAACAACCCCACAAATCCCCACCCCCTCACTCCTCATCATTCGGAAACCTAAACTTCCCATCCAAGCTCAACAACGCCCCCAAACTCGACAAATCCTCAAACCCACCACTCCTCTTCACCCTCCCCAGGGGCAACAACCCATTTGGCCCAACCCCACTCCCTGCACAAGTCCCCGCACTCAAACACTTCCCACTCCCACAGCACGTGTTCTTGACGCACACGGTCCCGAGTGCACAATCACCCGTTTCCTCGCAATTCGGGAAATTCTGGCAGAAGCCGTGCCCGCTGAAACATATGCCGTTCTGCTCGGTATCTGTGGCGCAGATGCAGGGCAAGGCGCCGCAGGGCCGGATAGATCCGCAGGTCGAGTCGCAGCGCGGACGCACGCACACGCCGTTGTGGCAGGTCGTGCCGAAGGGACAGGTTACGCCGCAGGCGCCGCAGCTGGTGGGCGAGCTGCGGAAGTCTTCACAGGTGCCGTTGCAGGGGTTGAAAGGGATGAAGGGGCAGGGAGTTGGGGAAGTGCTGGGGCTAGTGGTGGTGGTTGAGGTGGAGGTTGGGGTGGAGGTGAAGGAGGTGGTTAGGTTGAAGAAGGGGGTTGAGGTTGTGTTTGTGGTGAGAGTTGTTGTGGGGATAGAGGACGTGTTTGTGACGGGTGGAAGGGTTGTGTTTGTGAATGGTGGTAGATTTGTTGTGGGGATAGAGGACGTGTTTGTGGGGGATGGAAGGGTCGTGTTTGTGACGGGTGGAAGGGTTGTATTTGCGAATGGTGGTAGAGTTGTGTCAGTAAGTGGGGGCGCGGATGTAGTGGTGGGAGGAGTGGTGGTGTTTGTGAAGGGCGGCGCTGTTGTGTTGGTGAACAGATGAGATGTAGTCGTGCAAGGCGAAGTGGTTTGATTGAAACAGAAAGTGGGTACGGAAGTCGTAGAGTTCGAAAGCGTGGTTGGTGGTACTGTAGTAGAGGAGTTTGATGAAATCGTGGAAGAAATTGACGTCGTGGAGTTGGAGTAGATTGTTGAAGAGACTGACGATGTAGAGTTTGAGAAAGATTTCACCGTAGTAGAAGAACGAGACGAACTCGCCGTAGTCCCCGGAACGCTAGTGATACAAGTTGTTCCAGTGGAACTGATCGTGATTGTGCTCGTAAGAGTCCTTGTGACCGTCTAATTGAAGTTAGGAATTGCACCCATAGCTCATAAGGTGTTGTGACTTACCGCGCTTGTTGTAGTTGTGATTCCGGGCGTGACGCTCAAGCAGGAGCAAGCACCGGAGTACCGATCAGGAGGACATGCGCTGGTCGCATAGAACGGAATTGACCCTGAGATTGTTGTTGTGGGTGGATCTGATTCTTCTTGCCTCTTGTTTCTAGGTCTGACTGGTGCCGGAGTTGCCGAAGAGGTTACGGGTGATGTAGATGAAGATAGGATGGAAGACGTGGGGGATGGTGACGACTCTGAGGGAGATGATGCTGGGGAGGCAGAGGAGGTTGGTGATGTGGATGCTACTGAAGATGAGGAGGATGAAGACGAGCTACTGGACGAAAACCCAGAGCTTGTGGGGCATAGCGATGCAACAGTCGTGGTCGTTCGTACTGTGACGGTCGTGGTGGTGTATCTGAATGCCTTAAGGTAAGTAATAGATGCGAAGCATAACCAACGGCACATACACTGGATCGACCACTACAGAAGTGGTCAAATAGCTTTGACAATGGGATGTACCCGTAATTGGGTGTAGAGGTCCCCGTCTTGTCCCTCCAATCGCTCGAAGACAGTCATCTGCGTAGCACCCTTCGCCCAAAAACTGTCTCTCCTCCAAGAGAGCTACAACAGCGAGAGAAGAAAAAACGAGCGTAAAGAACGTATGAAGCTTCATTTTGCGTGTATTGAAGCAATCGACGATGGTGAAAACTTCTATATACTAAGCTTTCAGCGGAACCAAGGGCAGTCTTTATACAGCGTTCAAGAGAGTTGCTCGAAGGGAGGCACGGGCGGGCGTGCGAGGGGAACGCCGCTCGACGCATTCTGGATTTCAGAGCTCTTCCAATCCTGGGTTAGCAGGAAGCCAGTGGTGTTGTCAGAGACATTGTATCGACATGTATTTAATGAAGCTGTCCTCCTTGAGGTTCGGTGATGTAGCGTGGTGTCTCTTGCAGGGCAACGGCTTTAGTGGTCGTAAGGTGGTGATTACTTCACTCTCATGCCGCAACATTCAATATGGGGCATAGGCCAGTCGAATGCGAGTTAGTGAATTTCTTTATGGACAGTAAGGGGGTAGCGTTTTGCGTCAGCTGTCGTAGATGATCGACGCCCACATACTACAAACGCTTGTGAGTTGATACCGTTGAGAAAGATCCAGAGAGGTTCGGCAATATCGTGATGGGCTAGATAGCTCGCACAACATGCTGCGGTGTTATCGCGAGGCAGAGCGGGGTTGAGCGACAGTGGAGACCGGGACGTGAGCCTAATGCAGGTACATTGAGCTGACAGAGGAGTAGTATAGAGGCTGAAACAGAAGCATCAGCCCTGAAGTCGAAACAGCAATTGGACCGGTATTGGTGGCTATTTTTCGTCACGTTGGCGTCATTGATGCGTAGGAATGCTCAGTATCAAGCTGACAAGCACGAGGTGCGTAACGTTAATGCCAGGGAGGAAACATTGCATACCGATGGCTGTTTATCGTAGAACAGGGCCAGGTGCACGCGCGGAGAACTTGTTTCTTTCGAAAGTTAGTGGCTGGGCTCGCCTGTATCACCGTTGTGCTTGGGCAAGGAGCAACCAACAAGCCCAGACCTGGTGAAAGTGTGAAGAAGAAGTTCACCGGAACAATGAAGATCGATCTGATCTAAATTTTGATTCATTGTTACCGGTTTGATTGCCTGTTGAATTGTTCAACGATCCCACCCATACCTTGGTTGGAAAGGACGACCACATGAAAGGAGAGATGGTTCCAGATCCGATTGTTGGAGCTCTTGAGGTAACTGTGGCGTTGTTGGGGCTCATCTCTGTAGCACAATCCACACCACAGTGTAACTAGCCAGGTCAAACATGGAATCTACTCTTGGCTCATCCAAATCAAAAATGCCCTGTGGATTGAAGATGTTAGCCATTTATGGGCTACACCTCGTATAAGTTTGAGCTCCAACATGCTTCCGCCCAGCCTATGATGCAAATAATGTGGCGAAGGAGAGCGAATCTTATGATTCTTGAGATTCTTAAAATCTGATCGTTGTTTCGTTCAAAAGTCATGAAGCATCAATTGGTAGTAACCCCTCCTTTGTACTGCGTCGGTTCGATGATCCGTCGTGGTGTAGCGAGGGTACAAAGATCACCTGGTTGTCTATCATGCTTGACCCAAGGGAGAGGATCACAACGTCCAGTGAAAGACGATTAAGATATCTTAGAGACCTTTGGAACAAGGTAAGGCTACGACGCATGGATATATAGCTGACGTGTGTTCAAGCAGGAGGCAAGAAGTTCGCAAACAGCATCCCTTGGATGAGAGCATACATTGCCATACCGCGGACCACCCATTGCAATGGAACTGGGAAGTTGCCTTTCTTCTGTGACCCGGCGCTTTCAACAATCCAGGAAGCAATGACGATGTACCAGATCGGATATCCAGAAGATATGCGGTTGATGATCTGAACGTGAAAATTTGTAGTAGCCAAGACACCGAGAATCAGTTGAGGCAATGCCAGATGTGGAAGCTCCAGATACCCAAGGGTCGAAGCTTGGACCTTGGCACGACCCCGAGATGGCGGTACAGACACGTCGGATAGGGTGTGGTGCGCAGGAATAGAACGCAAGACTGTTACACTGGTCTTGAACAGTAGCCACAAAATCGGGACTGCAATGAGAAACAGGGGCAGATTTGACAAATTCCAATACCGAAGAAACCCCACATTCCTGAGCGATGTTAGCTGCTATCCATGGTGAGTATTGTGCACCTACCAGTATTGGCTCTGGACCCACGAATAGATACTTGGGATTCGCCTTTCACACCAAGGTCGCCAACCTGATCCGGACGGTCCCAGCCCACAGTATTCCTTGTATGCTAGAAATTGTGGGCTGATAAAACCAACAGCAGTAAGAACACCGGCGATACATGTAACGATGATCCTTCTAGTCTCGCGACGGTGAAGCCGGAGAGTGACGATACGCGGGGCAAGCTCTGCAACGTCAAACAAGAAGATGATGCCACTCAATAATCCGTTGCTTCTGATAGAAGATGCGAATCCAAACATGAGCCCAGAACTTAGAGATAGGGCGTCTTGGGCGATACTCCAGCGCTGTGTCTCCCTCTCTGTGCTCCTGGCACGTGCGTAGAGAAACATGCCGAGGAAGTTGGTTAGAGAAAACAGGGACTCGGCATAGGGGGCGCTCAGAAAGAGTCCAGCAGGAGACAGAATGTGCAGTACACATGCAATAAAAGCTGTGCGGCCCGCTCGGTGATTCCTGAGTATGATGTTTGCAAAATTGAAGAGAACCAAAACTGAGAGAAAGTGGCACAGGGTGGAAATCCAGAAGCCGGTCAAGATGAGACTTCGCAGACGAACAGCCTCACTTGCCGATCCAAGTTCACCTTGCGAGAGGTCTGTAACAGTCTTAGAAGGAGAAATGCATATCTGGCGAACTACCTACATCGGCTCGCAAACCTCAACAGCCGCGCAAAAGCCCAACTGAATGCCCACTCCTGCTCGTAGATGTAGTCCCGCTCTGCAGATTTCACAAAATACAGCGCGTCCCATCTGAAAAGACTGAGGGCGAGACGATCCTTGACCGGAAAGGACTGGAAGTCAACATGTCGACTCTGAGAACTGGTGACCAGAATAAGAGCCGATGAATCATAACCAGGACCAGGGACAAACGCAGCCAGAAGAAGTAGAATGGCCTTCCACGCTGCAAAAGCGAGAAAAAGCCGGTTCCGCCAATACTTGTGTTGGGCGTCTGTGAGAGCCGCCATGATGCGCGGTAAGTCGCAGCAAGGGGAAGTCGGGCGGTTTGGAGAGGTTAGCCGACAGGGATGGCGCGGATCAACAGAAACGCCGACGGCCGGTAGCCGAGCCACCGTGCGCACACACGCCAACTTTTGCACCCACCAAAGTTCGACGCTCGCTGAACCTTTCGACAACCTCGATTTCGTCGTCCGCCAACACCACACGGTAAGCTTATCCTCTACACAAGTCTGCTCTGCAGCATCTGTCGCATGCATTCTGCGGAATCGTGCCGACTTTGAAGATGGCTTGAGTGTGGAATGGCAGCAATGCCTTCCCTCTCTTAGAGTTAACAGAACCGTCCTGCTTGCAAAGAGCTCTCGCTGATGGTTTCTGTTCTCAATGACAGCCTCGACCCCCAAGATGCCACCCAAAGGCAAGAAAGCGGCGCCCGCGCCCTTCCCGCAGTCGAAGCCCGGCGCGAAGAAGGCGGCCAAGGTACGTTGGACTCCCCCGCTCCCCGCGTGCATCTCTTGTCCGTGGTGCGCGCAGAGAGCACCGCCAGCTGACATGTGCATCGCAGAACCCCCTCCTTGAGAAGCGTCCCCGCAACTATGGCATCGGCCAGGACATCCAGCCCTCGCGCAATCTCTCCCGCATGGTCCGCTGGCCAAAGTATGTCCAGCTCCAACGCCAGAAGAAGATCCTCAACCTCCGGTTGAAGGTGCCGCCGTCCATCGCCCAGTTCCAGCACGTCCTCGACCGCAACAGTAAGCGCAGAGTCACCGCAACGGGAGGCACACACACTAACAAGCCTCAGCCGCCACCCAGGCCTTCAAGCTCCTGAACAACTACCGGCCGGAGACCAAGACTGAGAAGAAGGAGCGTCTCACCAAGGAGGCCACGGCCATCGCCGACGGCAAGAAGAAGGAGGACGTCAGCAAGAAGCCATATGTCGTCAAGCAGGGTCTCAACCACGTTGTCGGCCTCATCGAGAACAAGAAGGCGTCGTTGGTCCTCATTGCCAACGATGTTGACCCCATTGAGTTGGTCGTCTTCCTTCCCGCCCTCTGCAAGAAGATGGGTGTGCCGTTCGCCATTGTCAAGGGCAAGGCCAGGCTCGGCACGGTTGTGCACAACAAGGTATGGCCGCCCCGCTGATCGTCGTTGTTGAAACTTGCTAATCCACCCAGACCGCTGCCGTCCTCGCCTTCACCGAGGTCCGACCCGAGCACAAGAGCGAGCTGTCCAAGCTCGTCTCCGCCATCAAGGACGGCTACGTCGAGAAGCACACCGAGGCTATGCGCCACTGGGGAGGAGGTATCATGGGTGCCAAGGCCAACGCTCGCATGGACAAGCGGAGGAAGGCTATCGAGAGCGCCATCAAGATCTAAGAAACGAATGACGATTGTGGGGATTTCATGGGCTCTGGCGCATCTCTTCTATCTTGCATGTGTGGGGCTCCGAGCTATACCTAGGTGTTCGGGATGACCCAAAACAGTCAAATTAACGACTGAACAATCTCCAGAAGATTCTCACTATTGCATCCATATCTTGAGTGACTTAGCAGTGATGAGTAAGCGTCTAGTGGCGTATCGGCCTTGCCCCTGCAGCTATTTAGTACATAACAACCCCTCCCCCACCATGAGTCCACATTCCGTGCTAGCTCTTGTCACAGTTCAAGACTACCAACCTCCAGTGTCCTTGAGTATTTGTCTTGAATCCTCAATCAACGAGACAAAAGCCGACTACTACACTGCGGACCACAGTCCATGCAGACGACCTATTGATCTCCTCTAGTTTAGCTTCTTTATGGTAGACCTTCGACTTCTACCGCGAATCTGAAGTTTTGGGAGGTCAGACTACCAGCGCAAGAATTGATAAAAAGCTCACAGATCCAAAGCTGTGGCAAGCTGCCAATCCTCCACGATGCCGCTCACAATTCTTTCGGACGCCGATGTGCGGACCTTGCTGCTCAACCTCACAAAAGACGATGTTATCGAAATGCAGCAGTCTCTGGCCGACGCCCTCCACTACTATTCCACCTCGACGGAAGGCGACAACAACGGTTGCTGTTCCTCGTATCAACCTCTCCGCACAGCTCTCAAGCGCAACGATGGCCAGACTACACTCTTCATGCCCGCGAGCTCTAATGAAGGAATTGGTGTCAAAATCGTGACTCTTGCCGACACTGATAAGAGCTTAAAGAAAAGTGTGGCTTCCCTCAGCTCCTTCAGTTCGCTGTCGTTGGAATCGAGCATGTCAACTGGGAGCTCAGCGACGGCGTTTGACCCGCCTGAGACATTCGACCCACCCGAATCAGTGGACAGTAGGCAAAGCACGACGCCCAAAGGATCGCTCACGCTGCTGGATAGGTACGGGAACACGCGGGCGCTCATCAATGCAGAAGAAATCACAGCGTTCCGAACCGCCCTGGCATCCACAATGCTGTTTAAGAAACGGACAAATGTGCACGACCTCGTGGTTTTTGGCGCCGGGAAGCAGGCTTATTGGCATATCCGGCTTGCGCTCATTCTCCGCGGTCCAGAGATCCACCACCTAAACATCATCAACCGGACCTTTGAAAGCGCGCATAACCTGGTGGAGAAATTATACAATCCGCTTGACGAGCCGGCCATCTTCCCCAAAATCAACATACCAACGGCAGAAACAACCCACCTCGCGCGGCCAAAAATACAAATCCTGACCCCCAACCACACAGAGTACGACCGCTTGCTCAAAAGCACAGTTCGAGGGTCGAGCGTCATCTTCTGCACGACTCCCTCATTGACACCGCTCTTTCCCGCTGGCCACTTGACCAACCCCGAAGGCCGCAAAAAGGGCCGCTATATTTCGGCCATTGGCTCGTATAAACCGCACATGGTGGAGATCCATCCGGACATCATACGGCAGAATGTCCAACCGCATCATACCCATCACCACCATAAACATGCAAGACAGGGCGGCGCCATTATTGTTGACAGTGTGGATGCATGTCTCAAGGAAGCGGGCGAGATTATACAGGCGGGTCTTACGGGTCGAGAAGTCGTTGAGGTGGGTGAGCTCGTGATGCTGAAGCGCGATGCAGAACGGCGTCGAGTGGAAGTTCGTTCTGCCACCACCTCTTCATCCGTACCGTCTCTCGCCTCATCCCAGACCCCCTTGTCCACTGATTCTTCTACCCCCCTCTCGCCCTTCGCCCCTACCCTCGACTCCGCGGGCGTCGAGCTCGGCGAAGCGAAGAAAGTCAAGGGCAAACAGAAGGATAAGAAAGAGGGCAAGGCGGAGAAAGAAGCAGATGAGGGATTGATGGAGTGGTTGCAAAAGGGCAATGTTATTTATAAGAGTGTGGGGTTGGGGCTGATGGATGTGGTGGTGGGGACTGAGTTGGTGCGGTTGGCGGATGAGAGGGGGGTGGGGACGAGGATTGAGAATTTTTAGGGGGGAACTTTCTATGGGCTGGGGTGATGAGGGGGTGGGCAAATATCGTGGTGTTGGGTGGGCTATTGGGAGTGGGAGTGGGATGGTGGGCGGTCTATGTGCTTTTGAGTTTAGATTTTGCTAATGATAATTCATGGCAAGGTGGAGATAGAACGCATGGTGGGCATCTGTAGATATGAATGTATGTATGTACATACCTCGCATCTCCTTGGTCCAATAGAACAAGAATCAGCCAACCTGATGATCATATCTGGGTGCTTTTACGGGCCTTCCCACTTCGCCTCCAACCCGTTCACAGTCTTCGGGGCGCAAGCCTGGCAAAGTTGTTGAAACCTCGACCTTGCGAAGAGACACATGTATGAGGTACCCCATTATCGTGAATCCTCAGTAGCCCATTCCATAGTCGTGAAAAATAACGTATATATTCCATGTCATGACTTCTAGATATCACATCCCATGCGTAGCAAACTTGCTTGCGCCGCCCATGCCCTTGCAAGATCCACAAAAGAAACACAGAGAAAGGAAGAAGAGAAATGAAAAAGAGGAGAGAAGAAACATGCGACCCGTATCCCCCTTGTCTGTTTCCACTTTCCACCTTACTTACCCCTCTCCACTATACCCACAACACAGCACAGCACAACACAACGTAAGGATCCATATGATACACAGCACCCACACACACACCAATGGAACCAACCCAGCCCTCTACAAACAGAAAAGCATATTCGTCGAGCATGGCATATAATACAAGATACCTACCCATTCCCACCCATCTACTCATCGACTCATCATCTACTCATCAACTCGTACCCGAACCATACCCGTACCAAACTCCCGCCTATCGTACCACAGCACGTCCTTTTTCATCAGACGGACGATTCGGGATGTCGTTTCAATCATCTTGTTTTTCTCTGCAGCTTCCATTTTCCGCTTCTACCGCCTCCAACCTTTCTCCTCGTGGCTGTCTTGATCCATTTTCTCTTCTTCCCACTCTCCTACCCCATGCCCCTCATTCTTCACGACATGAATCGTGCAAAACATGATCCATCCCCACAGCCCATCTCCCCCCCATCTACGCAAAATAGCTCTTCCACAACACACCCTCCAAATCCTCCAACTGCTCCTGCTCAAAAGCCTGTACCATCTGTTAGTAATCAATCCTAAATATTGCAAGTAAGGGATGCTCACCTTGACATCAACATGCCAAGTATCCTGTCTCGTCTTCTTGAAATCCGCCAGAATGCTCTTGACACTCTTCCCCACCATGCCGCTGTCACTCGCCGCCTTCCGTGCCAACGTAGCCAACACATCTGGCAGCCACGCCGGCGGCGGACTCGTGTACGGAAACGCCTGGATCAATGCACCAAGTCCGAGGACCGCTGCGTGACGCACAAGTATCAACTTGTTGTGTTCGGGCGTCGGTGTGCCTGGTATGCGGCGTTTGGGAAGGGGGTTCTTGGTGAGAGAGGTGGTGCAGGAGGTTTTGATGGCGGCCACCATTTTGTCGCGAAGGGCAAGAGGGGAGCAGCGGATCATGCCTGAGAGTGTTGTAGCGGCGCCCATGCGCACTTCGAGCTGGGCGTCGCCGAGCATGGCAGAGACACAGTCGAACAAGACGCGCTGCTGTTTCTCGCTCATGAGGAAGAGGCGGCGGAAGTAGATAACTTGGATGTTGATGAGGATGCGCAAACGCTGATGCCAGGATGTAGCATTACGGCCGATGCGGATGAGAGCGGCGATGAATTCCTCGTCTTCGCCTTCGCGGTGCGGGATGTTGGGGAGGTGGCGGAAGACGTGGTAAGCCAGAGACTGGAGTTCGGGGTCTTCTTTGATGTCCATCATGTGGAGGAGTTGTTCCATGAAGATGTTGGGGAAGAATTTGACGAGTTGGATACACTCGTAGGAGGATAGAGTAGTATCGAGCCAGAGGAGTACTGTCTTGCCAGCTTGAGTATAGGACGAGGGCGTTTGTTGCCCAGCTGGGCGCTCTTTGCGCCATTCTTCGAGGCGCTCAAAGGTTTCTGTGATGGCGACCGCGTACTCTTCAGACGGCTCATAGGGACGGATACCTATAGACGATACATCCTTCTGAGCCTTCATCAAAGTCGGAACATTCTTGTACGACTCGTGGTATCTCGTCCTATGAATGCTGGCGATGGTCTGACCCATAGCTTCACGTACACCCTTGTATGGATGATCCAAGTGCTTCATAAAATCTTCTAAGATGGGCTCCTCCAATCGGAAATGCCAACCGGCGTCACAGATGCATTGCTGAAGCAAATGAATCTTTGAGCTCTCTTTAAATGCCGCGTTGGAGTCCATGTCAAGGCGGAAGCTTGCCAGCCAGTCAACTAACGGCCAACCTCGCCTGGGATCCTTGGCCTGGAGTACAACATGTAAGAAGGTGGTCCAGTAGGAAGAGTTTTCTGGGGTGAGGCCGTCTTTGAAGATGCCGCGAATGATTGGGAAGGCATACTCCCACACCTCTTGACGCTGTTCAGGGCGAAGATCAGGTGCACAGGAAAGCAGAGCTCCCATAATCTCAGCTGTAGCGCGGTGCTGATGCTTGTCACTTCCGTCAGCGTAGACTGACTGCGTGAGATCCTTGATATCCTCGAAATTTGCCAACGTGAGGTCGCCAAACATCAACTCGAAAGCATGTGTAAGCATCATGGCACTGGACATGCGGAAGCGATCGGCGCCAGAATCTCGGGGCTCCTGTTTCATGTACGCAAAGTACGTCGAGAACCAATGTCGATCCAGTAGCTTTCCAATCTTCTTGCGAACATCCGTCTCGACATTATCGTAGACGAGCGATGGAGCGTTTGGGAGGAAAGCCGGCATGGTCTTGTTCCACACCAGCCATCCCGGATAGTCAAAGTCGACATAGTACTTGGCTTCCGGCTTCGCGAAACTGTCCAGATACTCCCCGGTCCAGTTCGGATCATCCGTTTTTGTGTTGACTGTAATCTTATCGGGAAGTTCTTCTTCGCCAAGCACATACTTCTCGTAGCTATGTCCTGTGATAGCACGAGTTTGGATGACAGAGAACAATCCAACCAAGGCGCCAGCGTAGAGACCGCGTAGGCTTGGATGAGGATCAATGGAACCCCTTGTAATGAGATCAATCATTTCATCGGAGGCTATTGTATCATAGCGCATACCCAGGTTGACGACGATGGCAGCTGTGCGACTAACTTTCTTCCAGTGCGCCGTTTGGCTGATTTCGATGAGTTCTTTGGACAGGGCAGACTTCTTGCCTTCGATGCGGCTCCTCTTCTTCTTAATCTTATCACGGAGCTTCCCAATTTTGAGTTGGACGGCATCTCCACTGCCAGAACTCCAGACATATGCGAATGCTTCTACGACGTCCTTGTCAAGTATCACCACACGCTCCATGGCCTTGCCCATGTCCACGACCTGAAATGTCGCATTCGTGGCGAGCTTCTGTACCGATGGCTTGTCGGCACCAGTGACCTCGATAAACGCCTTGATCAAGCGAGGAGTGAACCTCCAATCTCGGCTGATAGTCTTCGCCAGACTTCCGAACAGCAAGGAGAACATGGCTCCTTTGATACGTGGATAATCGCTTGTGGCGACAGCTTTCGTCAACGTGTCAAGGAGTGAAGGGATAACTAGAGGTCGAGCGCCTAGAATACATTTGACCGCAGACTCATTCGCTGTTTGAGCCGTTCTACGGATCTCGGTGTAAAGGGACACGCTCGACTCGGCCAGATCAAGGAGAAGTTGACTGTCTAGGGGGGTCATAGGCCGAGGATTGGCATTGTGCCTCAAACGCTGGAGGTGATAGACATTCGCTCGTCGGATCAAGAGAGGGCGAGGGTATTCCTTTCGTAGACCGCTGAATTTGAAGGGCGCCGCATCGGCGTTGAGGAGACGACCAACTCGATCCAGCACATGGGCGGATCGCTCGATACCAACGTCAATGAACCACGATCGATAAGCGTTGTATAACGAGTTGAAGCATGGTACATCATCTTCTTGTTTACTGATCAAGAACTGATGGATCCGGTGCAGGGTCTCTCCCACTTGCTGGCGTAGATCGTGGATAAGTTTGTAGTTCTTGTCATCGCGCTGTAGCGGGTATCCTGTCGGCCACTGGAATGTAGGCTTGACTTCTTCATCCTCTGCCTCACCCAAACCAGCATCGTCATCTTCGTCATCCACGTCCATAGAATCCGAATCCGACTCAGCATTCTCATCCACTCCAATACGAGTGTCAAAGAGAACAGAGATACCAGAGATTATTAACCTGAGCAGAACCAGGTTTCTCGATACCTCGTCTGACCACTCCTTTCCTGTACCGTCACGCTTGATCGGCGGATCGGGCTGGAGCAGGGCAAGCAGGCCGTTGACTGCGCTCTTGCATTGAGATTCGAAGAGCTTGACGGCGAAATCAACCTCTTCTGCGCTGGGTGAGTGCCAGGCAATGCTGACTGTCTTTGGATCCACTAGTCGGCCCCATGAACTGGCAGTGAGACCCTTCTCAAGCTCGTCTTTCTGGTAAATAGAGTAGTCAATGGTGTATGTGACAGTCAAGTTGAGCAAGAGATGATGGATAAAGTTGGAGACGTGAACGGTGGGAACGCCTCGGCATTTGGCTTGCATGTACTCCGCAATCTCGAACAGCTCCTCTTTCCAAGCGAGTACCGCGTCGCCAACATGGACAACACACATGCTAAGAAGGCTGATGTTCCACACCAAGGCTCTATCTCGTGGAAGAACTTCAGAGCCCGTTGTTCGGGTGGAGCCTGCACCATTGTCATCGATCTCAGTCCGTATCCCGGCAAGTAGATGCGGAAGCAAGCGCTTGAGTGATTTCTCAGGGTTGATCTTAACAAGCCCATTGCAAATGAATGCCATGGCATCTCGAGCTTGGTGGATGACATGGTTGGTGATGAAGTTTGCAATCTTATCTAGAGCAATATCAAACAACTCTGGTGAGAGTGAAGATAGAAGTGGAGTGAAACACGCCGGAAGCGTGTTGACAACATTCTCCTCAGGTGATCCGCTCCTAACTCTAGATGCATCTGGAAGATTCTCTAAGAGGGTGAAGACGCGACCCAGGAACGAGATCAAGAATTCGGACAGCCCTGTGGTTGAGGACCGTAGGATCATTTGCTCTTCATGATCGCTAAGTTCTTTGTCGTAATCAATTTCCAAGTCAGACCCAGCAGACTCCAGACGCTCCACCTGCTGTGTGATCCATCGCATGGCGAGACCAGTGTCCGTATCAATTTCCTCTGCCGGTGTCTCCGAATCTGACGGGGAGTGTCCGTTATCACCCTTCTTTTCTTGTGTAAGGTCATGAAAGGGTACAAGGTAGCATACGCCTTGGATGTAGGACAACGTCTGCACCGTCTTCTCTAAATCGTTGGCGTCAATCCCAGGAAGAGCAAGCCCCAAAACCGTGGTAACGTGACACCGGAAGCCTTTTGTCCTCGCCATGATTTTGGAAAGCATGTGCAACGACCGAATCGAGGAAATTGTACGATGTACCTCAACCAAGCCCTGCATAGCCGGGTATATCCTCTGGAGCGCACCGGGGAGGATCAGGTTAGGCTCGAGGTACGCCAGACACTGAAGGGTGGACAATGAGTAACTCATCATGGTGCCGCTCTTAGCGAAGATGCCCATAAAGATGACATCGCGCAGACATAGCACAAAACGCCGCTTCAGCGCATCGGTCAGCCTCCGCGCCTCAGGGACTTCCATCTCGTTGCTATGCTCGCGGTTCCATCGCATGACAAAGAAATCTGCCAAATAGAAGACTAACTGTGACAGTGTCTTCGTCCAGCTCCCAGAGTTAGACGGATGAAAGAACGTCTCTACAGCTTGCACCAACCCCTCTAGCTTGCTCAAAATGGAATCTTCGTGTTCCAGGCAGGCTGGTGAGAGCGACATGACGATCCAGCGCGCAATGTGGTGAGCAATTGGGTGTTTCCGCTGATCTCGGTCCAGCATGACTGCTAACCCAGCTCCTAGATCGACTGTCGCGCTATACGGCGATGTCGCCTGTCCCACAGGAATCTCAAGCAGTCTGAGAACGGCTGTGAAGATGAGCGAGGATTGCTCACTCGTAAAAATGCCATGTTGGGAGAAGCCAATATGGCCTGCGGGAAGAGAGTCTCGCGCAAGTCTGGAGACTATGTCGACGAAATGTATGTCAAAAAGCTTCGACCGGTTGACTAATGACCACAGATGGAAGAAGGTCGGGAGGTACTCCTGGGGCAGTAAATCTACCCTATCCGCCGGCGCAGGGTTTGTCGGGAGCAGCAGGTTGAGCAAGCCCACGACGACATACGCATTCTCGGAGAAGGATGTGCTGAAAAAGGGCAAGAACTCATCAAACATGGCGGGTATGTCCTGCGGGTCAAAGTAGAGCTGTGCAAACGTGCACAGCTTTGTCAGAGTCCGAATATTGCGCTTCACATTCGGGGGATGCGATCCTCCAGATTCGGATGGGAGCACGAACAGCTTCAACTCGCGATAGAGGGGTCGCCAGTCCAGTATCAAGTCCTTGCCGGGCCGTAGGTAGTGTTTACGCCTGGCAAGTGTTAGCTCCATGCGCTGTGCCTCAGTATGCCATTCCATGGCATTACGCACTTTGTGAGGACCATGAACATGCTGGCGAAGCGCTCTGCCACCAGATAGTCCAGCCCAGGTGCCAGTGCAAGCTCGTAGTAGAGCTTCACCAGCTTCTTCCGCGTGCCGCGAGGCAGGTCGAATTTGAGCGACAGCCATCCGCGGAGCTCGCGCGTCCAGTGCACCGCGCCCGGCGCGAAGTCTCCGGCGGCCACGGCAATGAACAAATGTTTTAGGCATGTCTCCAGACTCTCGTCCCTCTCGTCCGATGTCTCCGTCTCATACGGTAGATACTCGAAATATGGGAACGTCCGGGGCCGGCTGCGGGCCAGCTTGTCGTAGTCAGCGCCAGTTGCGCCGCCGTTGGCCACACGCCAATCGCCGCCGGGGGAGGTTGCACGCGACGTGTCTGGGCCAGAAGCGCTGTCGAGGGCGCCCATCAGCTGCGATATCCGTTCGCCGACAGCCATGGTGTGGGCGGGGGAGGGGGGGTCGGAGGCTTGAGACAAGTCTACGGCGAGGGCGGCGACGTTTCGGAGCAGGCGGGCATCAAAGGATAGCTAGCAATGGGCGGGCTGGCGCGGGGGGAGGTCGTCTGCGGCGGAACAGCGTTAGCAGCGGTAGTCGTGTGCACGCAAAGGCTGAGACGGCCGCGATGGTGCTTTCACACGACACAAGGCGGCGGGCTGCTGGGCCTGGGGCGCTCGTGACACGAGACTGACCGTGTGGAGAGACGTTTGGCGGGCGCAGAGAAGGGGTGGAATGGAGTCGGCGGAGTGCAGTGCGCGAGGGTCGAGGAGCGGTTCATGTACGTAGCCGACGCCAACCTTCTTCTGCCCAGGTCGACAACGGCGATGGAGATCAAAAGGCGGCCGAGCTTGAGCTTTGACGCCTTGGCACCGGTGAGGCTGCGTCGCGTGGGTCGTGGTCGCGGACAGCAACACCTGCAGGGCGGAATCGAGAACGCAGCCCGCAGAACGTACCGCAAGAATTCCTTCAAAAGTCCTTCGGAAACACACAGGGCGAGTGTGTGTCGCACAGCGGGGCTCCCGATCCCTCTTATATCCCTTAGGACCGCGTCCCAGGCATTCACAGACGCGCAATTCACTCACGCTGCCCGAGGAACCGCACTGTAGGCCACAGACTGCTTAGGTATGCTCTGCCGCAGTCACGCTTTGCACTCGTATCTTCCCTAGTCTTTCTCGGTTTCCGCAGGTCCTTCAGACTCGACTATTTCTGTTGTTTAACATTTTCCTCTGCAATTTTCTATCCTGCTGCGGCTCGCCATTCCGACCGTGAACCGTGAGCCGCAATTATTAGCTTTGCCTTTCCGATATTCATCCTCTGCACTACCACATGGTCTCCATCCTTGTTTCTTCCCTCCTCGGCACTGGATGTTTTCCTAGTCGCTTACTGTCTGCCCGAGCATCACTGATCGGGCCGCTTTAGGTGTCCGCCAAGATGGGATCCTACTACGATGTAGACGCCATTCTCACTGACGCCCAGGCAAGACATCACCATCAAAGACCATCACGTCCTCCGCTGACCAGAGTAGAAAGTGCCCTGTACGTTTGAGCTGACGGTGCCCGGTCTGGGTTACATCGAAGGCAACATGAGTGGCGATGTAAGATCTCGTCCCTCGTCCGCCCCAACCCACGTAGTAACATTATTGGCAGGTGAAGCAGGGCTCAAAGGTTGAATTGCCTCTCTGGTTAGGAGAGATGCTTGCATTAAGGTATTAAAATCTTATATGAACGAATGATACGGCAGTGCCCTGACACCTCGCAGCCAAAGCCTCAATACTTCGTCCCTAGTGACACTCGATCCCCCCTCAGCCTTAGCACCACGAGTCTTGAACGCCCTCAAAGCGGACCCAAAAACGGTTGATCTGCGAGCCCTCGCGCCCCATTTTTACAATCTCGGGGCGCGAATACTGGACCTGTGGGACGAAGAAGAAATGATAGAAGTGCTGAGCGACGTTAGTGACCACCCTGCCCTAGTAGACCATCTGATGGCTGACGTGACATAGACGTTCAAGGCGAGAGCCGCTGTAATAGCTGACCAGGCCCATAATCCGCGGGGAGCCTTGGGCGAAGGTGCCGACTTCATGCGAGGTCTGGACGAGAATGAGCGGCAATGTAAATGAGCGTGCTCGGATTCTGCGCTGCTCATCGCTGACGGGGCGATTATAGTATTTCGAGCAGCACATGACAGTGCCAAGGCTGTCCGAGCGTGGATGGCAGACATCAAAAAAAAGTGATGAGCACTCCACTTCAGCCTTACCGTTAAACGTGGGACGGGAGACGCCCCGTAGCCGAAAGATTGGGATGGGCAGGATGCAATGAAGTGTGACGGAACAAGAGGTAAAGTGTGATTTTAACACAGCGCGAGGCAGAAGCACGAAAGACGCAAGAAGCCAGGACGCGAAGGACAGTCGGAAATACTACCTTCGACTAGATGTAGCTACCCTGGAAGAGGTAGCTTTGCCATTGAACCATGTACAACTGTGCGAGTACTATCTCATCATCCCACTGAGATTGCTATTCTGGAAGATAGCCATTAATTGGTCTGGCGGATAGCCAAGGAAGACTGGACCATTGAAAACCATTTGAGGGATCCCTCTGGGAGCATCATCACTCCGCTTTGGTTGTTCTGTGTGATCTGGGGATGATGGGCCACGAAATTTTGGCTCAGATGGTAATGGATGTGAGGGTGCTGCGGGAGTTTGATAGGGGGTTGCTTCGGGGTGCATAGCCTTTGGAGTGTCGATAGGGTTTGCGCCTGCTGCCATGGCTCGATGATCGAATGGACATTTGCCCGACTTCTGTGGCGTTATCCCAATTGGCTGATCTGTGTTGAGTGGGAAGGGAGGTGGCGAGGCTGTTGGAGCGGACCCAACTGACGAAGAGCTCCCGTCATTCGTGTATCTCGCAGGTATTTGAATACCCCAAGGACGACTCGGAGATTCGCCGACTCTGATTTCTTTGAAAGGCCTGTCAAAACGTGTGCTTCTTGCATCCTCTTCCACTTCATCGGGCCGCTCTTCCTCGTCAGGTGTAGGGTTTCGCAAGCTATCTGTGACTTCTTCTGCCCATTTCCCGACTTTTGTATCTGCCTGTATGGCTTCGTCGGGGTTCACTTCGTCTTCGTCAGGCTCGGCCGGAAGCCACGCTTGGTGCTTTTCGCCCAGACCTTGAATCATGCTCACAAGATTGCCGTACTTGCGATCCAATTGTTCGATACTCTCGGCGTTGCTCTGGAACCGTTTGATGCATACCTCGTGGCTGCGAGGGAGCTCATGCTTGTGATTCTCAAAATACTTGGCAACTTCCTCGGGCTTGTGTTGGTCCATAAAACGTATGGGACACACTGCGGCCGACCCTTCAATCGATACCGATGCCGATACAGCGACAATATCATTACCACAGATTTCTGCTCGTATGGGATCGTTGAACGAGGGCCGTTTGGACCTCCTTCCAAAGCTCACACGGGATGGTGAGCTGCGGGGGGTGGCCAGGGAGCTTCTTCTTCCCACTCCTGCAGGAAATGGGCATCCGAGTCTGCTGGGAGTGCCTGGCGTTGTGAAATCTCTTTCCAAATGGCCCATATCAGCGTCACAGGGGTGACCCTGACTTGGCTGTGATTCCACCCTGTCTGCAGAAGGTCCACTCCATATCTTTACACCGTGCGTGTCTGTCTGGCCACGCAGACTCGTTGCAGCGGATTCAGCTTGCCGTATGGCATACGCCCGGCGCTTCCGCTCAACTTCATCACTCTGGCCCATATCATCAATCCAACTCAATTTGTGCCGCGAGAGTTCCGTGGGAACGTGTTCGAGGTCGTGGAGAAAGGTGAGATGATTTTGGGATAAGGTATCTGGCGAAATTCGCTTGAGCAAATCTAAATACTGTGAATCGTCAGCTGTCGGAACGTTGCTGGAAGATTTGAGGCATGTAGCGCTGATTGTAAAAGGTTCAGGGTCATAGTAAAACAGGTTGTCTGTCAAGGCCGCTACGCAGCTGCAGGTCTAGAGCTAATGTTGTTCATCATGAAAGGGGAGGGTTTGGACGCGTCGCTATAGAGGGACATACTTGTTGTTTGGCCCACGACAGCTTGCTCTCCAGCTGCCTCTGCTGGTTGAACAACACCTGGTATTCCCCGCTCAAGGCCGCAAAACCCTCAGAGATCTGCTCAGCCAGCTGAGTGACCAGGTCGTGGGACATGTCGGCCATGCTGGAAGGCAATATGAAGAGTAGTAGTGAAAAGTGAAGGAGGTGCAAAGCAAAGGCAAGTTGCCAACGCTGGTGAAGGAAGGACAAGATGGATGCGAGAGGTGGAGCCGATGAAGTTTAGACAGGGACAGCGACAAGGATGATGTAGATTCCTGCTGGGCATTCTTGCTGACCTCATCTAGTCACGTGCGACTATTCTCGCCAATGGATCCCCCGAGAACCTCCGAAGTCTCCCGAGGGCAGGGAGTAAACTCCGGTAATGTATTTCGACATCTACTTCCCCGAATCTCTTATCAATTGCGAAATTAAAGACGGTTAGCAGATTCTTGTCAGTGGTAGAAGATATTGTGGTGGGCAGGCGGTCATCATTTTCAAGGTTTGAAGCCTTCATTCCAGGAACACGAGCCTGAGCCGGCGTTCCGCCGTGGCAGCTCCAGAATTCTTGGAGGCGCGTCACAGCGCTGAGCCTCGACACCAGCCTAAGTTGACGTACACTTTGTTGGCATTGATCTCTTATTCTTATACAGCATGTCGAACAGCGCGTGATTGCATCCAGTTCCTCGTCGTCCTTACACTGCAGCATCATACCACGTAATTCCCTCCACTCCTTCCCGCAGCACCCCCGTTGTCCACTTCAACCAGTTCAGCCACCATGAGCGAGTCCATTCACAACTTCAGAGTCCGCAACTGGCTTGCATCTTCGCCACCCGTCATATGGGGCATTCGGCAGCTGAGAGAGATACTCATTGGCGCCTTGAAGCAGGGCCCCGTCCCTCAACATGTCGCCTTCGTGATGGACGGCAACCGACGCTTCGCCCGAGACCGCCATATTGAGACTGTAGAGGGACACAGTCTAGGTTTCGAAGCACTCGCAAGGGTAAGCCCCCCTTGTGGAAATCATCCGTGGACGATACTGATGTCAGACAGATACTCGAGGTGTGTTACAAAGTCGGGGTCAAGGTGGTGACCATCTACGCCTTCAGCATCGAGAACTTCAAGCGCTCCAAACACGAGGTGGATGCTCTGATGGCCATGGCAAAGCTGAAACTGGAACAACTGTCCGAGCACGGCGCTCTGCTCGACCGTTACGGCGCATCGATCCGCATTCTGGGACAGCGGGAGCTGATCAGAGAGGATGTTCTTGTAGCGGTTGATAAGGCTGTCAGTCTGACAGCGAAGAACAAGAAGTGCGTGCCATCTGTCCTCTCCAACGCTCTTAGCTAACATCCTTGAAGGGCGATCCTCAACGTCTGCTTTCCGTATACCTCGCGGGCCGAGATCACGTCCGCTGTAAAGACCACAATAGACACATACAGCAAGCCCCTCGGGACCAACCCACCACCTTTGAAACGGCCCTTCTCGGAGAAGCGCATAACACAGCACATCCGGAACCAGATGCTCAGCGCCGTGCCCGAGGAAGCATCAGAACAACCCACGTCCCGCTCAAACTCTCCATCCTCTTTGAAAGAGTCCAACGGAACTTCATCGTCCACATCAACGGCCGTCAACCCATCAGAGAAGGATGAGGGGCAGCACCCAGACCCAGCCTTCTTGGACCCAGAAACCATCACAGAGGAGACATTGAATGACAACATGTACACCGCTGGAGCTCCTCCTCTGGACCTCCTTGTCAGAACATCCGGTGTTGAGCGGCTGAGCGACTTTATGCTGTGGCAGTGCCATGAGAAGACGTCCGTAGTCTTTCTCGAATGTTTGTGGCCAGAGTTCGACCTGTGGCAGTTTCTACCAGTTCTCATTGAGTGGCAATGGCAGCAGCGAAAGCTCCAGGAGCAGGAGAGGGGTCGGGGACGTTTGAAGACCGAATGAGGTACCAGAAGAAGGGCAAGTGCAGCGCCATGTACACCGGCTTTGGAGCTTTGGAGCTTTGGAGGATTACTCAGACTATCCATATGCATTGATACCCAGAAGTCGGGCCATCGAGGCAGGCTTCCATAATCGAGCTTCATTCCATCTCCCTAAACACATTATTGTCTCGTGGTGGAAACTCACCGCAATTTGTCTCCCAGGTTCCTCCTAGTACCGTGTAAGCTCATCGTGGACCGGGCCAGATTGATAGCATCCAGCTGCACACTTGGTGGCGGGCTCAGGCCAGTCTCTCGAGAAAGTTACCCATTGGCCAACTAATGGGGCAGCTACTTTCTTTATCTTTGCGGTCAGCTTTGCGCCTCTTTGCTTGCGCTCCAGCCGAGGAATCCGGTCATCTGATTCGCGCTAGCTGGAGTGTGGAACAGGGCACCTCTTGTTTGTGAGGTGTTGGTTGCAGAATGTCGCGTAGATCCGATTGAAGGATGATGCAATCTTTGTATAAATCCCCGCTGTCCGCTGCGCTGACCTTTGCTCCTTCTCCCACCTTGACAGCGGTACTGTGCCGCAAAAAGTTTGATCCGTTTGTCCATACTACCAGCCCCTCCAGACTACGAGTGCGACTACGTTAGCCAAGAAAAGATCACCATTGTCAAAGTATTCGCGCGACACTGCCTTCTTGCACCGTACAGTTACAAACTGAATTGATCTCCTCCACGGCTACCCGATACAGCCGGGAATACTCCAACCATGGCACCAGCCTTCCTAACGCTCCCCCTCGAGCTCCGCGAAATGATCTACGAGCAGCTATTCGCATCCTACATGGTGTTCCACGGATTTGGTACATCCTTTCTTCCCTCCTCGCCCATGACCAATCGACTCGCCATCCTGCAGACCTGCAGCCAAATCAAAAACGAGGCTTGGCGCTTCTTGCCGCAAAACATCACATTCCATTTCCGCGGCACTGAGGCCATGCTTGAGACCCTTATGAGCGTAGATCAAGCCGTGGTCACGCGAATACGATATGTGACGGTGAAGGGGTTTCCATTCCCGCTGTATGCCCAGGGACGGCCGCAATACTACACCAGTTACTATTTCCACAACGCACTATCTCTCCTCCCAGGCTTGATGCTGGAGGAATTGGTCGTAGAGGACTGTTACCATGGCTTCGGGCTTGTGGATGGCTGGAGGGACGTTGTTACTTATTTCGACATTGAGGGCGTTTTGAAGAGTGATGCGTGGAAGACCTTTGTGTATGTGAGCCCCAATACGGAATTCATCACCAGTGGATACGATCACAGGAAGCAAAGGCTTGCGCAGCCTGAGAATTGGGATTACATGCTTAAGGACAGGGATGGGGAGGAGTCAGGAGCGGAAGTGAAAATGTTTATTACTCCGTATCTGAAGGGGGGTGCTGTGACGAATGTTAGGGAAGAAAAGCAAGAGACTATTCCCTGGAAGGCGATTCCCGGTCACGAGGTTGTAGAGGACTGGAGACTGGGGACACCAGAACAAGAACTGAAGGGCGAGGTTAAGATTGTAGCAAGGAGAGGGAAGAAAGTGGGCGTCGTGCAGAAGGGACTCAAGGAGAAGAGGACTTGGAAGGAGATCAAGAGCAACCCTGGGGAGTTGCGGAAAGATGGTATGTAGACTTTTCATCTCTCATTGATTGGGTGGAACACTTTCGCGGTAAAGTATTTCTTACTGACAGGCGTGCAGATTGGACTCCATACTACAACGACATGTCCGATGCCGCTGGCTGGGTATATGGCGGATGGGGTCGAAGGATGCAACTCGCAAACCGCGCACTCAGCCATGATTAATGAGGATACGTGCCAGGCCGGCTCAATCGGATGGTCCCCGTTGCCCAGATCTTGTGCGGCTCTTGGAGACAGCACCCGGGGTTTCTGACAGGTACCGAGCCGCATGGCATACAGCCCTGCATGGCATTTGTCTTGAATTGATGATCTCCAGGCCTTTGCACTGTATAAGCTGAACACCAAGAAGTGTGCGGACCAATGGGGGAGCATTTAGCCTACAATAGCGGACCCTCTTATACCTCTGTTGTCTTGACGAGATCGACAGTATTATAGCAGAAGAACCATGGTTCTGGCTGAGTGTTGAAATTTTGTGTCAGATGTGTCAAGTCTGTCAAGCACGTTTGTGGGGTGGCTTAAGGGTCGGTGTGCCCACATTTCGACAGCTTCAGGATCCGCGACTGGGTGTGATGGTGCTGGCATGCTTTCTTTTTATCAAGGACGCTCGGTTTTTGTAGCAGTCTTCTGCTTGTTGTTGTTCGTACTCTTTGTTCGAAATAGATCCTCCCCAAGTAGTTCCTTTCGCTTACCGCACCGCTCTCGTTCACCACTGGGGAGCATTGGAAACGACACTCTGGGTGTGAGTGCTGTCTCTTCGACAAAGCACCTTTGCATGAAACTAATAATGTGTAATTTCTAGTTCCAGAAGGTTTTCTTCATCAACGCACCATGGCGCATCGACCGCAAAGACTCCGTTTCCCTTGCCACTGCCCACAGTAGGATAAAGTTCGACTGGGTCGATGGAGTAAACGGATCGGCTTTGCATGAGAAGGTATACCCTCCACCGGGGAGATACCGAACAGTGCTCCCAGAGAAAAGAGGGCAATGGAGGGCGCATATGAATGCGATTTGGGAGTAGGTGCCTCATGTGGATAGAAAAAACTGGCGATTCGTACTATGCTAACGTATCACAGGATTGTCCAATACAATGTGACTACAGCGTTGATCCTCGAGGATGATGCTGATTGGGATGTTCGGATCAGACAACAGCTATCAGAGCTCAGTCACGGCATTCGTAGACTACCTGCTCTGATTAAACGATCAGAAACCCATCAGCACACACCAGATGAGCCCAACGAACAGCTATCTCCAACAGCCCTCGTAAAAGCCTCCACCATCACCCTCTCATCTGCATCCCGCCTCACAATCCCACCTCCAAACCCCTACGGCCTGAACTGGGACCTCCTCTGGCTCGGCCACTGCTCCACAGACCTCTCACCCCCCTCTCCCCACTCCCCAGACCGCATCATGTTCCCCGACGACCCCACGGTCCCGTCTCCCAACGAGCTCCACGATAACTTCAGCACCCTCTACCCCCCACACACCCGCCTGGTCCACCGCACCAACACCACGCGCTGCACAACCGCGTACGCAGTCACGCAATCCGGCGCCCGCAAACTGCTGTATCAATACGGCATCCGGGATTTCAGTCAGCCGTTTGATGAGGCGGTTTCGGGCTGGTGTGATGGCACGGCGAGGGGCGTTTCTGTCGAGGCGAGGGGGTTATGCATGGGCGTGAGTCCGCCGGTTTTTGGGGAGTGGGATGACGGGAAGGAGGGGGTGGGGGAGTTGAAGAGGGACGATGAGGCAGAGGGGCAGGGGCAGGGGAAGGCTATGAAGAGAAGGGCGCGTGTGGAGTGGAGCGTGAGGGATAATCTGGAGGTGTTGGTTAGGGGGGATGAGGTCGAGGGGTGGCAGCAATGATTAGTGGGATTTGCAACACCGCCGTTTCTCTAGACATACTTTTCCCGTAGACTTCACTTCAATGGAGGCAATCCACGGTGCTTGGCGAATGACGTACTATCTCGTGGGAGTCTCGTGGGAGTCTCGTGGTCTTGAGCCGTGGTTCGCATATCTCCTTGTAGAATTTACACGTCTCTGCGGCCCATCACACGTGAAAAAGTAAAAAAAGAACACAACCTGCATCGTGAGCATCGCGCGACGGGTTCGCATGGTGCAGGGGTGGGTCGAACAGATGTTCAACGTCTCGCTTGGCGCAAGCAACACGCCTCCATGCAGCTCGTCGCGGCTGGACAGCTCCTGCCCAACTCTCGACATTCCGCCATTGCTACGCACACAGCTTCACAGCCCACCTGTGCTTTCGCCCGCGCACCGACGGCAGCAGGCAGGCTCGCTCCAGATGGGCTGAACAATGAAAACGCCCGCGGCGTCGCTCTCACTCCTCTTCCCCACCACCACCATCCATTAACGTCCGCTGTTGAATCCTACCAACAATACACGAGGCTGCGTGCGACCTCAGGCTCACTGTTTGTGCTCTTCTGCCGACAGTCGTTGCCGCCGCTCTTTACTTGAGCTTCTTTACGTGACTTGCTGTTTCTATTCTCATGCTGTAAACATTAGCTGCTCAGCACGTCGACATGGTGAGCGTCTCGTCCCAGCTCCCAACAAGGCGTCCTGCTAACACCACGCCAGTTCCAACTATCGTCAATCCTTCTCGCTGCCGCGCTCGGCTCTCTCCACCTTGCGGCTGCTCTGCAGTTCCCTCCTCCCGTCACCTACGATCACGTCCTCAAGTCTCCGATTGACCCTAACATCACCATCTCGTACAAGTCACCCGATCCGGGCACCTGCACCACCGTCTTCCCCCAGCAGAAGCAGTACTCGGGATACATCAACCTCCCTCCCCACACACTTGCACCGTATCAGCAAAACTACTCCATCAACACCTTTTTCTGGTTCTTCGAGGCCCGCAACAGCCCCGAGACGGCGCCCCTCACCATATGGCTCAACGGCGGGCCCGGCTCCTCGAGCATGATTGGACTCTTCCGCGAGGCAGGCCCGTGTGAGGTGGTGCAGCTGGAGGACGGCAGCTACGGCACACAGTCCAGCATGTGGGGATGGGACCGAAGCTCCAACGTGCTCTTCATCGACCAGCCGACGCAAACGGGCTTCTCGTATGACGAAGCCGTGAACGGGTCCATTAATCTCTTCAGTGGTGACGACACTGTGCCCAATTATGTCTCCGGGACCCGAACTCCTTGGGCCTTCCTGGACGGCACCTTTCCGTCTGGCAACAGCTGGGGCACGCAAAATACCAGTCTCATTGCTGCCAGCGCGTCATGGCATTTTCTGCAGGGATTCCTGTCCGCCTTCCCACAGTACAATCCTGGCGTTCGTCCCAACAGCACGTCTATCGAACCGGCCGGCATCAACCTTTTCGCCGAGAGCTACGGAGGCCAGTATGGACCTGCTTTCGCTCAGTACTTCACCCTCCAGAACGCTCGACGTGCCACCGGTCAGCTCCCTCGGAACAGCACGCTCGAAATCAAACTTACATCGCTCGGGATTATCAACGGTCTTGTGGACAGTCTTATACAAGTGCCCTCCTGGCCTAAGTTTGCATACAACAATACCTATGGCATCAAGGCTATTGATCAGACCTCCGAACTAAACTACCTCAGTGACTTCAACGCTCCTGGTGGCTGCAAAGATTTAACCACCCGTTGTCGCGACAGCATAGCGAAGAATGATCCACAAGGAGAAGGCGACGAGGAGGACACGAACGATATATGCGCAGAAGCCCTCACTGCCTGTAACACAATTCTGACCGGTGTCATTGTGGAGGCGGGCAGAAGCCCGTACGACATCACCGCGGAGCTTCCTGACTCCTATCCGAATTACGCCTATCTGGAATATCTGAATAGCGCCGATGTTCTCCGCTCGATTGGTGCCAAGGTCAATTACACAGAGAGCAATTCCCATGTCTTCGAGGTCTATGCTGATAGTAAGTCACTGCCCCCGAGCCACAAGATGATGAACTAATCCACACCAGCTGGAGATGAGATCCGGGGCACCCAAATAGGCTCATTGGCTAGCCTTCTGAGCATAGGCGTTCGTGTTGCTTTCCTTTACGGCGACTCGTAAGTTCAATTCACTCTGTTGTAGTTGAATCAAAGCTCACCGTATGTAGTGACTTGATATGCAACTGGTACGGCGGCCAAGATGTTTCACTCGAGGTTGCTCGCACCCTTCCCACCTATGCCAACAATTTCCCCGCTGCCGGTTACGCCGACATCATCGTCAACAGCTCATACGTCGGTGGACAAGTGCGCCAGTACGGAAACCTTTCTTTCTCTCGCATCTACGACGCCGGCCATACCATTCCCTCCTACCAACCAGAAACTGCCTTCACCATGTTTACGCGAATCATTCAGGGTAAGGATATTGGAACTGGGAATATCATCGACCCTTCCACGTTCGGCACAAAGGGGCCTTCCTTCTCCGATCACAGGAACAAGGTTCCTAAGGAAAGGAAGGACGTCTGTTGGATTCGGGCTATTTCTGACACCTGCACCAGCGAGCAAATTAACAAGATGGCTGCAGGACAAGGCGTTGTCAAGAATGGTATTTGGTACGAGAATGAAGCCCAATTTCACCCCCCTTCAACCACAGTCCTCGCTGGAAAACCTGGCAGTCTTCCCACCACTGCACCCACAGGAACTCAACCGGCCGACGGGCCGACCACGACGTCTTTGATACCACTTACAGGCGTGTACACTGCAACCGGAACCCCAACTCCCTCCTCTGGTGCCTCCTCGGTCCGATTTCGATTGCAGGGACGACAAGCCCATTCAGTCTTTTATATGCTCCAAGATCAAGTTCCGAGAGAGAGGTCGGGGCTTGCCCCTGGTTTATTTGCGGGTATTGTGGCAGCAGCTTTCGTTGTGCCTTTCTTGCTTGCGTGAGTTTTCTATGCCCTTGCATAGTTCTCACGAAGCTCTTACCCCTGTTTATAATTATCATTCCTGGACCTTTCAGTGTCTCCGAGGCAAACTCCCTCATTTGCTAAGCAATCCTTCTATAATAGCATTGTCGTAGCGGCTGCCCTTCGCCACCGCGCAGCTAAGAAGGGCAACCGCCGCTTCTTCGGCGGACCCAAGCGCCGGCCTGAGGATCCAGAGAGGAAGTTGGATTCTCCTGTAACACACTCTCCCGGAACGCAGACCCCGGTTCAACGAGTTGTTGAACGACCTACCTACCCTACTATCCCGGAACCTGCGGGGCCTGTACAGCCTGTCCGCCGAGATGTGGAGCCTGTAGAGAGCCCTCGTGACCCCTCGCCTCCACCACCAATTGAGAAACAACCTACATCTCGCCATCACAGCAGCCCACCACTCGAGCCAATTCCAGAGACTAGATCCATCAGGCATGCCAGTCCTCCTACCTCACGTCCTCGTTCACCTACGCCTATAGAACCTATCGATTCGGCATCACACAAATCAAGCCCACCTCCCGAAGACCCAACCTTTGTCCAACGCAACGCAAGAGCGCCCACCGATCCCATATCTTCCCCAGACCCATCAACTGAACCCCGTCGCGCAAGTGTCCCCCCTTCCAGCGCCGAACCCAAAACCGACCCACCGCCCAAGCGCGAATACACATCTCCCCCCGAGCCCACTCGTGCAGACACAATCCCGCCTCCCCCACCACCAAAAGAGCTTCAACCTAAGCCTGCACCTGAGATCCAGGAAGACTCCAAACCATCCTTCTTGAAGAGAATCAGGACGGGTTGGAGACAGCCTTGGGAGCTCGGAAGCGGCACCGAGTGTTGTTCATGAGCTGCAGGAGAAGGCTAGGAAAGAGGAGGCGGAGGCTGCGAGGGGGGTTGAGATGCCGAAATTGCATTTGTGACGGTTTGGAGCGAGTTTGGGAGTTTGGAGGGTTGGGTTGGGTTGTGGACTGGATTGGATTGGTGGGGGAGAGAGGGTTTGTGGGGGTTTGGGTTTGGAGTGTTTGGGTTGCTGGTTTGGGGTGCTGGTTTGGGGGTTGGGGATAGGGGGGGAAGGAGATGGGGAGGTGGGAGGTGGGAGGGGTAATGTTATAATGGTGGTGGTTTGGTAGTTGTTTGATAAGGTGCAAGGAGTGCATGGATCAAAACTGCTCTCTGAAAGGATAGATAAAAGTGGCCTCGTGAAATTCATGGGTTTGTTTTGCTTTTGCTACGGTTTTTCCTCCTGCTGGTGCTGGTGCTGGTGCTGGTGCTGGTGCTGGTGCTGGTGCTGCTGTTGCTTCTTCTGGTAAGTATGCGAACGAGGGTCGGTATACTCGTGCCGAGCAGATGAGGTGACGTGAAGGCGTTTGGTAGCTTGAGGACTTGTTGGTATAGAGACGGGTGTGTGGTTCTTGTTCTTCTTCTTCTTCTTCTTCTTCTTCTTCTTCTTCTTCTTCTTCTTCTTCTTCTTCGGTGTGCATTTCTTGTTGTCTGGGTCTAGGTCTGTGTGTGTGTGTATGTGTGTGTGTGTGTGTGTGTGTGTGTGTGTGTGTGTGTGTGTGTGTGTCTGTGTCTGTGTCTCTGTCTGTGTGTGTCTGTATGTGTGTGTCTGTATGTGTGTGTCTATATATATATCTGTGTCTGTGTCTCTGTCTGTGTATGTATCTCTAGATCTATAGTAGGATATCGGCATCTAGCTCGGTGTCTATCTCAGTGTTTATCTCGGCGTGTCTACCTACCCACCCTCGCTACCCTGTGTGTCCTTTCTCGGTGTCTGGGTCTTCTGGGTCACCCTTTGATCGCGGGTCCTACTCGGTGGGGTATTTCTTTGGGGTGGTGAGGTGGATGGGTGGGTGGGTAGGTTTTGGGGAGGTGAGTAGGTGGCTTGGATGGGGATGGGGTTTGTTGGACTGGGGTGGCGGATGGGTGGTAGATGGGTGGTAGATGGGTGGTAGATGGGTGGTGGGATGGAAATGGAAATGGAAATGGAAATGGAAATGGAAATGGACGAGAGGAGTGGAAAGTTGGTATTGGGCGGGGCGGGGCTGGACTGGACTGGACCAGATTATGTGTTTGGGGGTTGGGAGGGGGAGGGGGATGGTGGGGTGGTAGGTAGGTAGATAGGTAGGTGAATAGATAGACTTTTGCATACGGCATATGCGGTATGGGAGAGGGATGTGTGCATGAGATCGGTTTGGATAGAAGAGCAGATACATGATTGGAAAAGGTTCACTGTTCACTCCTTCCCTTGGCTCGCCTGGTGCACTTGCTGAAGATCCAGCTGTGGGTTTTGAGGTTTTGGGCTTGTGAGGAGTTTACAGGTAGTGTGCTTAGTATCGGGATTGGGGTGAAGCGGGGGGGGGGGAGGCAGGTTTAGGAAATTTGATATGGTGTGGTATGGCTAGAGGACGACAAGGCGTTGGAGGTGACTTTGATGGCGGTGGCGATGGCAAGCGTAATGGTAATATCAACATGTGAAGATGGCTCGGAAATGGGAGAATGGGAGAATGGGAGAATGGGACAGAATTCAAAAGTTCAGCAATCTCTTTTCCCGGCTAGCCGTGTCTCATAGTACGAGTGTGTATAGATACCTATTATCCACTGCACGTGTTACATGACTCCCCCGTATCGCCGCTCGAACCATTTTCTTACTCTTGGCTCCAACCTGCTCTGAGCGAAGATAGCCAGGTCTTATTTTCAGCACATCTTCATCGCATCGTCCTCCTCGTTAATGTAAGACATTTGGCTCGAATTTCCCAAAGCGCATATCGGAATGTCATATCACATGTTGGCTTATAGCAAGTGCCTTTTGCCTTATTGGTGTTACACTTCTAGAACCAGCCAAGATCTGACTCCCAAGGGTGTTGCCTGGCACATCTCACATTAGGCGTTCAACACAGTAAGCACATGGATGGCTTTTACATCACATAAGTTGCGGTTGAGTAATCCTTCGTGGAGGAAGGCCCGCGGTACGGATACGCCAAGACTAAAAGGTGTGTATTTCCGAGTCCGGGAATGGATCGAGGAAGGATCATGTTTAGCGAGTGCGGCATTGAGGACCCACACCGCTGTGTAACAGCTTAGTTCAAGCAAGCGTTGCGATGAAGAGGAATACTCGGTAGAAATAAGGCTCACGTCTGGTGGATTGGGCGCCGACTCCGACTCCGACTCCGACGGGCCTTGCCTTCCACCCCAACCCTTCCAAACTGCATCGTGCACATCCAATCTGTGTATGATCCTCTACTCCGGTCCCAACTTTTGTGTTTCAGCCTGTGCTTGAGCGTCACAAGAGGGGTGTTGCAGACTCCGGGATCAGATCTGGAACCTCAATCGCGCTATCCGGCACTTCCTCGAATACCCACTCCTCAGCTGTGCCATACGGACACAGATATAAGCGCATCCTGTCCCCATGCCTTGGGTCTGTTGGGAAATCCTCCCGCACCCCCACCTCCGCATCCCCAAAGTAAACATGTTCCTTCCGCACAACTTCATGCGCCCAAATCACCACTTCGAGTCGGAAATCCATCTCCGCAGCCGTCGCTGTGATGCCTTCTTCCTCATCCATAGTATTCAGCGATGCGACAATGTTCCACACATTATCCACTTGGCCCGGTTGACTCAACGAGTCTAGCTGCTGATCGATGCGTTTACAGTCCTGCTTGCTTTCAGCATCGATTTTGGGGTTTGCGACGAGCGGATATGCGTCGGCGAGGTTGTGCATCCAGGCGTAGATTATGGAGGTCGGGTACGCGGTTGAACCATCGTCATCTGAGTCCGCCCAGAGCGTGTATAGGACAATGAGGATGTAGATCCATAGTTCGTTTTCGCGCGTGGTGATGGCGGTTGCGCATGTGACATCTATGTCGAGGGCCGTCTTGAGGCCGGACGCAAAGGAGAAATAGTATGCTGGGAATTCGAGCTGGAGGGTTGCAATCACTTCGCGGGGGCCGAGGATGAGGGGACGTCGCGTTGTGATGGGCTGGTTGTTCGGGGGGTTGAGCATGCGGATGAGGTGGTGGCCTAGTTCGCGCTTGATCTTGTGGATGACTTTGGCTTGTTCGTTGCGGTATATTTTGGCCCATTTCATCTTCTGGCTCGCTACGGGGCTGCAGCAATGTTTGCAGAATTCGTCTGAGGTGGGAGTTTGTTGTTGGTTATTCAGTCTGTTGCAGTGTTTGCAATAGCTAAAAGGATACGGATAGTATTCGCATCTCTCCTTGACTATTGAATATATGGAGATAAGTATGTCCAGTGTTATCCTCGCACCCGGATATGGGGCGTTGCATTTCACTGGATCTGTGTCCCGGAACCACAGCGCCTTGAGAAGGCAGATGTGAACCATGCGCGGCGGTATCCCCCTGAAGAAAGGGATCATATTGGCATATCGACCGAGCAGATTGTTCTTGGTACGTAGAAACTGTCGTGTTTCTGGTGGTTCTTTCAGGAAATCTGTCGAGATTTCAAATCGAGTGTATTCTTCTACAAGCCAATTGTGGTTTCTGATATATTCCATCAGATCAGGCATGGGGCTGAATTTGACCACGAATTGCTCAAAGGGATTATCGGTGATGCAGAACCCGTAGCCCAGAAGCAGTTCGTCGTTCATCTTTGGGCCATAATTGTTGCAGATCTCGGCATCCTTCCTTGCAGAATCGCTGTGGATTTCAAGAGTAAAAGAGGTCAGGGGTTCAAAATTCCACGTTGCTGGTTCACTTGGCCTGTGGTTCAGGAGGTCTATGACAGGGAAGAGAATGGAGAAATTCGGGTACTTTTCTTCGTCTGGGATGATGTGTTTGGAGATGAAGGCTCGGGAGGTCATGATTGTGGCGGCCCATAAGAAGTTGGTGCTGCTGTTGTTAGCACAACTTTGAGAGGTGCAGTGGACATGAGCAGCCTTGGGTGACCAGTCAGTGTCCTCGGCTTGGGTACGAGCAGAGGTCAGCTGCTGAGCGGTAGAGCAAAGCACAAGTCGCTGTCATATCTGAGAACGCAACCACTCAAGCAAGAGCTCTATAGACACCCTTTATGTGAGGGCATGGGTCAAGGCACTCACAACGTGCACGTTGACTCTGCGAAATGTGCTAGATCTTCGTGTTCTTTCATCAAGAGAGTGGCAGCGGCGTGTTCTTTCAGGTACTGTGCCTTCCTGCTACGAGTCGCCTCAAGAACAGCCGTGTGTTCGAGGTTTTCCAGTTCGTCGTCTGTATACCATACAGGCGTGGTCATTTCGCGTGGATGCGGCAGACAGGCCAGATACGGATACCATCTCGAGGCTGTCGACAGGTGCATCTGCTCGACAAGCAGCAAGTAGGACAAGACATGTTTCTCAATGGTGGTGCCCAAAAGTTTTTGAAGCGGACTTGCAACCAGCGGGACTGCCGTCTGCGTCGGATCCAGGTTCAGATGCGATATTGTGAGTCCAATCGGACAAGTCGCAACTTTGAACGGTGTTTTGAGGATGTCGGCGGCGAGCGCTTGGAAGCCTTGCCGTTCGTCGTAGACAATTTGCACGTCTGGATTCAGCCAGCCTCCGTTATTGACGTCTGTAAACCATTGGAGCAGCCTCTCGCCTCTGAGCCTCTTCTCGTTGGTCGATAGGGGGGAGAACATGGACGGCAGCTGTGGGCTAACGCTCAGCTCCGCTGTGCAGAGTGTACCCACCGCTCTGCCTCCTAGGCGCTCGTTCGGCCGTTGCCCGCAAGATCACGAGGAGAGGTGCAGTCAGCCCCGGAGCTCGCTCGTTGCCTGGCGCCGACTCTGGGCACGCCGGGCGACCACGGATGAGGAGCGAGGAGGAGCGAGGAGGAGCTCGACTGACGGGGGTCCGCAGAGGGTAAAGAGGACCGGGTCGGGAGCACCAGGGTTCCGTGGTCTGGCGATGCAGCAGCGATACAGCAGCGATGCTGCGGGGCAACACGATGTACGGTGCACGCCAGGCCAGGCCACGGAGGTGGTGTTGACCTCGGGAGCATGGCACCGGAAAATACCGCAGAGAAAAAGACTTCATTTGCCCTTACGTGGTGTGCTAGCTATATTTCGGATAGCGAGCACAGCTGGGCAATGAGCTCTTACCCCATTGCTAAATTGCGCATTGCAAATTTATTATTATTATTAGAATGCACCATTTTGCGCCTAAGTGAAGTCCGCCGGGATGCCTAGGTCAACTAGCAGGCGGGAGCCATTGCAAGTGACAGACACCAGTTGCCAGAACGATGCACGTCTCAAGCGAGTCTGCTGATGTCTGCGGACTGGACGTCTTTCGACCAACAGAGGCCTGCTTGCGAACAGCGGTATGAGTTTATTATTTGACATTGCTACACACAGTTCTGGCTACTGCGCACGCCGTCTCCGCCCCCTTCCTTCGACACATGCTTGCAGAAAGTGAAACCGTCAAGAAGCCGGCCAATAAGCCGGCCCTCTGCCACGAGGAGCCCCGTCCCAACGTGCTCCCTCGAGGTGTGGTCGGACCCCACGAGCAGCCTGAGGCATATCTCTGCATCTCTGCATCTCTGCTGTCTTGCGCTGTGATGGTTCTGGTTCTGGTGAGGGCAGCTGACTCTGGGGGAGGCATGTCGACCAAGCGGATGCGTGCGGAAGGCTGCCGTTATGTACCGGATGTGTCTCCAGCGTCCATGTCTATCTCGACGCCACGCCCCCATCGTCGGTATGGGCTGGCTGGCCTTCAAACTGTCGGCGATTAACCCTGGCCGCAAGCCATGGATGCTCAAGCCTGGGACAAAGACACACTCTAGCCGTTCTCGGGGAGAACAAACAGCGGCTGCGTCCAATCAGCCCGAGCGGTCGCGGAGCTGATCCTGACCGGATTTCTGATCCAGCTCGTCTCTCGCTCCCGATGCGGGGACTTGTTCGAGGTCTGCCAAACGGCCCCGGGCAGACGAAGAGTGCCGGCGCTCGCTGCGGGCCCTCGCCTGCGTCTGGTGCTGGGGGCAGAGGGCACACAGCCGAGCACGAAGACCATAATATACTTCAGCGACCTGGCCTGATATGGCGAGAAAGGTTTGCCGTGTCTGCTGCTGCTGGCCGTCTCCTGCTGCTGCATTCTACTTTCTGCGGCCACATCATACACATCATACACATCAGACAGTATTCCCCCTCGCACGCCCCCCCAGCTGCCGCCCGTCGTTGCTGCGCAAGTGCTGTCTGTGTCGTTGGCTGCCACAGGAACCCTGCCGCTGGTAGCTGTGGCTTGTGCAAGTCAGCCCTACTTCTCGTGGTTCGTATTTTTGTGCACACGCTTCCGCCGTATTTCCTCCGTATGGCACTTGGACCACCGAACCTCAAACCCCAGGCTTGCGGGCTCAAAAGCCACGGCAGCCCCCAGCGGGATGGCCTCTCTCGCCCTCCGATCCGTAGGCATCCATTTGTACGTGCTAACCCTCGCGCCAGCATGCTCAGACACACCCCGTAGCCAGAGCCATGCTGCTAGACATGATCGCAGCCGACGCCGCCGCCAAACACGGCTTCGACTACTCGCCGCCGCGGCCCTCGCCCTCACCCGCGAACAATGGCTCCTTCTTTGGCAAGATGCCGCTCTCCATGCTCAGCTCCGTGATCCGGCGGCAACCCTCCTCTGCCCTCACCACCCCCGTGGACGCTCCCCCGTCGCTGGCCGATGCCCCTGAGACACCCAACCCGCACAAGGCTTCCATGCCCGCCCCGTCCACGACGGCACCCACGCTCTCTCCACCCACCTCGCGGCCCGTCTCCGCGAGCAGCACCGCAACCGCCAGCGAGAAGCCCAAGAAGCGGGCGCCCCGCGCGAAGACGACGTACAACCTCGCGCAGCCGCCCCCGACCGCAGGCCCCCGGCACAAGCTCGGCATCCGGCCCAAGGTGCTGCTGCAGCTGCACCAGGTCATCCCCTCGCGGCGGCCCAAGCCCGTCTACGAGGTCATCCCCTTCTCGCTGCTGGCGCCCCGGTCCACACGGCGACTGGCGCGGACCTTCCATCCCACTGGCAAGCTCGGCCCCAACGACCTGCTGATTGTGAAAGCGGAGGCCTATGGGCAAAAGGACGACGAGGACAAGTCGGACGACGAGCGGTGGGGTGCGCGCGATGTCATCGGAGTGATATGTCCGGGGAAAAAAGACGACAAGGACGCCTGCACCAAAACAGAGATTCTGCTCGAGGACGGCACCTGCTGGGAGACGGCCTGTCTGCCCAATGGCGGATACGAGTTCAACTCCCGCGACGACCACGGCTTGATGTTGAAGTCGCGCTGGGTGCCCAAGACGGCGCATTCTCGCCGCGTATCTGCCATGTCGAGCACGTCCCTCAACTCGCCAACCTGGCCTGCCGACGACAGGAAGTTCAACTTTAGCACAATCAGCGCAAATTCTCGCAGACATCCCGTCATCGCGACGCTGACCCGCACCAACATCGACGTCTTGGACTCTTATTCCATGCCCTCGGCTACGTCACCTCCTACCCCTGGCTACGCTCCCAGTCTCGCTACACCCCTGGCCACACCCTCCTCAATTCTTGAGTCCGGCTCCTTTTTTGACAAGGCCGAGGACCGCACTGCAGTCACTACTGATGATGCGCTGCGGACCTTTATCGTTGTTTCGGGAATCTGGGTGGCCTTTTCTGAAGGCTGGTCCCCTGCGTACAACCTCTCCCGCCAAGCATGTCCCTACCCGTTGACCACAACCTCCTCCTTCCGACCTGCCGCACCCGTTCGCACCCTTTCCATGTCACATGTCGATTCTCCTCGCTCTTCATCACCCGCCTCCACCATTGACGAAAACCGTCGCACACTCCCCAAACTCCTACGGTCGAGCACAGCCATGCTCCGCAGTGCAAGCGCAACCTCGGCATCTTCCCCGACATCCGCCTCCACCAAAACATCGCCCGTCTCCTCGCCCATCAAGACCCGCTCTCGCCGCTCCAACTCTACGGGAAACGCCGACTTCCACCCCACCCGCATAGGTAGCGCGCGCAAGCGCTTCGGTTTCGCCCCTGAAGAGCTCTCCCTCGCCGAGACAGAAGAAGAGCGGCAATCCAAGCGCTCCATCGAAATCCTGCGCATCAAAGAACTTGCATCCACCCCTACGATCCTCCCTGTCAAAATCCTAGAACCCTCGCCCGAAATGACGCGCTCTGGATCCCCCTCCCCAAAAGCCCCTCTATCCCCGAAAGACAAGGAGAGGCTGCTGAAAGTGCAGTCGGCTTACAATCCCATCACGACGGCGGGACTGTGGGATTCGGGGGTTAGCGAGGGGTCCGGGTTGAAGAGTCGGCCGACGAGCATGGTGGTGGTTAATGAGAAGAAGGAGAAGGCGAAGCGCAAGCAGGAAAAATCAAAGAGCAAGGATGGCAAAAAGGAGAAGGAAACAGATGGGAGGCGCAAGAGTGACAGGTTCAAAGACTTCTTCAAGAGCATGGTGAAGAGGGGAGACAAGAGGGAAAAGGTGGATAGTCCGCATCTTGGGTGAGATTACCTATGGGTGTTAGTTGATTAGCTCCGCATCGCATCGCATTGCATACAGAGTAGCTAGCTGGGTTGCTGGCTGTTCTGTTGGTGTTTTTTCTTTCTTCTTTAAACAACGGAAAAGACCTTTCCGACAGCATGGCTTTGGCGTTCTTTTAAGATATTTACTATTAGACTCTTGGGTATTTCTACCCCCAGTGTCGCGCTCTGCAGAGTTGCAAGCGCTTGACCTTCCCTCTCTACCTAACCTACGACCTCACTCCTACTCCTCTGTTTGTTGGTTTTTGGGGACTTTCTTTTGTTTGAATTCTTTTTGGGGTGACTTGTTGTTGGATCATACCTATACCCACGGTGGTTGGACATTTTTAGCCCTTTGCATAAGACATGAAAATTACATTGTTTTTGGAATTGAAATTGAAATTTCGGTCCTGTTGAGTTGAGAGGGTTTGGTTTGGTTTGGTTTGCGTTTTTGGAAACTACGTGGCATTGTTGATGCGAATTCATCTCTGAAGGTAGGTGTGCACTGCGTGAATGCATGACTTGTCTCTTCTTCCCACGTGAATTCTCCAGACTCACTTGGTGCCAAAATACATACCAGCCAAGGAAGGACCTACATACCCAATCCGTCAAACCCTACCCTCCCCTCGCATCCAGCCCCAGAATAAAATGCCTCCCCCGTCCATCCACCGCACCGCACCGCACCACACCGCACCGCACCGTCCGCTCGTCCGTCCATCCGTCCATCTCTCCACCGCTCCAACCTCCTCCTCCTCCTTCTCGCGAATCCCCGACTCCCCGATTCCCCGATGCCTTGGCTGCTCCAATGGTCCAATGTGCTCGCTCGCTCGCTCCATCTAGTTGGCTCAGGTGTCCGAAAAAGTTTATCCCAGATGCTGCGCGTGCCTGCGAGTCAGTCATGCATGCATGTCTTGTCAGTGAGCGACATATTGTACATGTACATGTATGGACATGTGTCGACATGTGTCGACGTCACGCTATGGTTTCTTGGGTCTGTGGGTGACGCTGGGATGATGGGTTGGTGGAGGGGGTGTGTGGGGATGGGGATGGGGATGGGGACGGACAGGACTGTATTGTTTTGTACGACTAGGTGGTGGCAAATGCATGCAAGATGGATTAACATTTCATGGGGGGGGGAGGTCAGGTGTTGAGGGGATGGGATGGGCGGGGGCGGGGAGTTAAGACGGGGGGTTAAGACGGGGGGTTTTTGGTTTGGATGGGGATTTGGGGAGGGGAGTGGTGAGGGGTGAGAGGGGCTAACTCTATTGGGGTATGGAGGCGGGGGATGGGGTGGGTGGTGCTGGGGGGATTGGATGGCATAAGGATGTGTGGGTTAGGGTGTGTGTCAGGGAAGTGTTGTGGTGATGGGATTGCTGTCAAATGACGGGTTCTTGGTGTGCTGGAGGATGGTTTTTTGGGGAAAATAAGGGAAAGAAGATGAACGGATTGATTGATTGATTGAGTACCTGGTCAAGGAATTCATAGCATGACTTGAGATGTATCCCCCACTTATGACGAACACTGCCTATTAAACATGCGCTAAACAACCCTTATGCCTACTCCGCCGCTGCGTAGTCAATCCTACATACCGACATCCCCTCCCCCAAAATACATTCCCCCATCATCACTCCTCCCCTTCCTCCAAATCTCTCCTTGCCAAGTCTTCCCAGCAGCCTCTGCACTCCTTCACAAGGAATCCTGTCTCTGTAGCGTTATATTTCATCGGCGTGGAACCTATCCGATTCTCGAAACGAGACCCGAAAATGTACGGCATAACACAGGCACAAGGTCTGCATGTAAGAGTGGGGAATCTGCAGAGGGATGGATTGGGATAGGCTCGGGGTGCGGGGCCTTTTCTATGGAAAGGGAGGTAGGGGGTTGCGGCGGGGGAGAGGGGGGATAAGGCGCTGATGTGGGATAAATGTAAAGGGATACTGGTTCTGGATTTTGATAGGCACAAATGAATGTGTTTTCCAGTGTCTTTCTGGACATTGTAGGCTGTAGGCGAGGTGGTTGGGGTAGACTTGTGTAATGGGGGATAAATGGGAGATTGGGGTGAGAGGGAGTGAAGAGTGGACAGGGATAGGAGGAAGACGTTTAGATGGTGATTGTGAGAGGGGCAAAGTGCAGGCCAGGCAGTAGCTCAGGAATGAATGGTGTTCTTCGCGGGCTGGGAGATTGAAATTGGGATCACGAGTGCGAAGGTGAGTGAGGTGTTCATGAGTGCGCCCAAGCTTGATAGACTTACGACTCTGCCAATTGCTTCTACTTCATGCCTGTCGACCTCACTGTATACGCCATGTCACATGCACTCTCGCGCGCACCATCCTCGTCGTCTTTGCCATAAGCCAATCGTCCAGCCTTCCCGAGTATCAAAACCCATATCTTACCAACACCCCCAGCTCTCCTCTTCCTCGTACCACACCAAAAATCTTTCCCCCTCCCCACGGCTACACTCCCACCCCTTGACACCACCCCTCCTTAACCACAGGCCCCCATGGCCATATCCCCCCCCTCTTCTCCCTAGTCACACAATTCCCCTTCCCCCTCCCACTCCAGCCCCTACAAAGCTTGATGTCTCTCCACATGTTATCCGGGTAGTAATACAAGATGGACGTGCGGTCCGAGTGACATGTTGCCCGCCCCCTTTGGACTGCAGTGTAGTGTTTGTCGGATGGCTGGGGGAATTGGTAGAATACGGGGATGGGGGTGGGGGTGGGGTCACTGGAGGAGGTATCGGAGAGGTCATTCTCGGGGATGGGATCGTCGCAGGAGAGGAGGTTGAGTTTGAAAGGGGAGAGTGCGTTGTTGGAGAGGATGGAGGGGTTGGAGGGATGCAGGTGGGCGTTGATTCGGGTGGTAAGGATGAGTTTCATTGCTGTGGGAAGCTTGTATTGAATGGTATGTATGTGGACAGAAGTTGATTCTAATTGACTTTTGAGAGCAAGCTGTGAAGATGTGGAGACAATGGAGCCATTATATGTACCTGTGTGTATATTTATCGTCCGTAGTCAGCCACAAGGTCAGAGAGATTCACAAATGCATTACCATCTGATGAACTTTATCCCCCCGCACCAATTCATCGGCCGAAAATGCTCGCCGAAAAGTGTGTAGCCCCAATGATTGAACGAATACGAATGTATTCGCAAGACGGTAAGCACCCGCTGTGACAAGATATTCTGCGGAACTGGGGCATATTACGCATATTAGATTAGTTTTTTATACGTAGTGGTAGATATGCAGGCTGATCGTCTTAGTGCAGATTTTGTAAATCATAATAGGATATACACCTGCCTCTATGCACGCGCAAATCGCATTACAACCTTATAAAAAAACATCAAGATGATAATCAACCTGCATATATCCATTACTGCGCGTTAACGACTAAGGCTCGCCTCAGGGCTACACGCTTTAGTATAGTAGTGCATAAAAATCCGAGCAAATCTACAGGCGTAATTAGGTCAGTTGCACCTGTTTTGACTATATTCTGCGCAAGCAATTTGTCAATGTTGTTGATTTTGATATTCCTGCCTGTGTGTGACTAGCCCTAGAGGGCTTAGCGTGTGCCAGAAGGTAGGCAGCTCCCCCAAGCGCCGAACCTCCACAGGGGCCCGAGTATATTTTACCTATTTTTATATTATCTACTTCTAACTCTTCTACTTCGACAAATATATCTGTTAGCTTCTTAATAATTGGAATGCTAAAGATGGAGCTAATAGTGCAGTAATCTCCTACTCTGCCTTACAACTGAGGTTGTGTGAAGCTGAGCAAGGTCCAATTTGTCTGAGCTCCTATTGAGGCTCGCTCACGCTTCTATATGCAAAGGGGAGTCGCCAAGGCCAAATCCTCGAGCCTAGTAGAGCTTCCTCAGAGCTCTCAGAGGTAAATGGATCTCTCTCTTAGAGCTAGTCTCGTGATCTATGGAGGGTTTTGGAGCGTGCGCAGTGCTCTCCTGCGATAGGTTGAGTCTAGCCCCCTGAGACCACGACTGCCCAAGATTTTAGACGATTTCATGGTCTAAGCCTTCTTACCACATACGTCAGAAACGCGATCATTAGCAATCAAAGGACTACAGATAGGGCCAATGGAACATCATTTCCACTCTGCTTCACACCTGAGGTCGCGTCCAGCCCTCTGAGACCACGACTGCCCAAGAATTTAGACGATTTTATGGTCTAAGCCTCCTAGCCACATACGTAAAGAGACTCTGTCGCTAGGTATCTGACTTGTATAAGGAAAGGCACTTGGTACAGTCTGGTGTCTGTCAATCTACTACTACAACACTGCTCACAACAGAACAGCCCACCCCTTTTCAAATATAATCACTTTGACCATGCCTTCACGTTTTGCGACATTTATCGTTAGTATTTCACTATTCCCAATCCTAGCCGCAGCTACCTCGATCCAACACAAAACTTGCAACATATCAGGAGATCCTGACGTCTATGGCCCCGGAGTCCGCTATGGATTCTACCTCCAGTGGGCCGCAATCACGCTCTTCCTATTCGCATGCCCGGAAAAAGCAAACATTGCTCGAACAGCTTCCACCCTCTCGGTTCTCTCCGTCTACATCAATACCTTCCGCAATTTCCAGAAGCGCTCGGTCATAGGAATCGAGTGGGCGCTGCTGTGGTACCTGACCAGTGCCCTCCTCCTGTACAATCTACCCGTGTCCAAGAAGGGAGCGCAGAAGAGTGGCGGATCACTTTCCGCGATGCTGTTGATCTTTTCAATGTACTACATGGCAAGCCCGTACGTATTCTTCGCCGCCTTGGAGTACGGCAAACAGCCCGGCTGCGACTTGAAGGTCTTCCTCTTCACACCGATCAGCATCTACGCCAAAGGTTTCTGGATGACGATGAAAGTATTTTCCATGGGGGGCGCGATACTTGCTGGTCCACTTTTCTTCATTGGAGCTCTTGCGGCACTAGTTGGTTGGTTTCGCGGCTGGGGTGATAGTGAGGTTGAGAATTACCAGGAGCCGAGGAATATACGGTCTGTGATATTGGGGACAATGGCGATCGGCGGTGGTGCAACCGCAATCGCTTTCACCGAAATGACCATCAAGATTAATCATATCACATTCCCAGGAACGAGTTTTGAGGACAGCGGGCAGCTCATTTCCTTGCTAATTGGAGGCTTCACTCTTGTTTCAGCAGCTTTTAGCGCTATGAGGTAAAGGGATTACCTCTGAAATTTGTTTGGTATGCGGTGGTTTCTGGGACTTTGTGTCATGGCAGTGATTGATCGATGATATGGGATGGAAACTGGGTTGAGTGAGTGATCTAGATACATCGACTCGATAGATACTACAGCAGCAACTTGATATTAGCCCTCAGCGGGTTTACCGTGCTTGCCTAGTCGGATATACCCTGCTTTGGCGTGACACTTTGCGTATTGTGATAGTGGCTCGGGAACACTGAACGATATTGTCTAACTAGAATGGAACATTCCGAACGGCTACTATGAGAGCTAGGGAGCGATTGGAATAGTGTCTTCCAACACTGTATACAACAGATGCGACTAGAATTACGCCATGAAATTGGCCATGTCCAACGATATACTGTCACGCCAAAGCAGGGTATACCTGATTAGGTCAGTACGGCAACCCGATAGTATATATCCAGTCGTTGTATCTAGATTACTCAATCAACCCAGTTTCGCTCCCCATATCTTGGGTAATAGTACAATGAAACACACCAAGCGGGACAAATACATGATTTGAGCATCCAAAATTCCTCCGCCATATAGAAAAGACGAGCCTTCCGTTCAAACAATCCACCGATGCGAAAACAGGTTTTGGAACCTCCATTCTAGGTGTCAGCTGAGTATTCACTCATTGATCACTCATTCGCACTCCATCACCTTCCCAATCCCAATCCCAAACATCTAGCCCGGGAAAGTCTTAATTAAAGCTACTCACAATCTACAAAATGTTCCTCTCAACTGCACCCCTCTCTCATAAACCACCTACGCGCATTTCCCTCACCAGTACATCTCAGGACCTACAAAGACTATAGCATTCACATCAGCACATGAACCTCTACCCACCATCCCCTCAACCCACCGCCTCATCAGCACTCTCCTTACACTGATCTCGTAACATTCGGATCCTTATCCATTCCCGTATTTCATGCTGGCTTCATGGCACAACACTTCCATACTCATACTGCTCTTTCCCGCCTTCCCAGCACAATCCCATAGCATTTAAAAAACCCCATAATACAGGAAATCTGCACTATACCAAAGCTCTCCCTTGCTATAATCTTTGGAAGAGTAGCGTCGCCAACATGTGCTATGAGTCTGGGTATTACATAGTCCAGCATCTCGCAGTACTCTACTCAGGAAATATGTCACAGCGGAATGAGATTGACAAGGACAAAGCAGAAGCAATGAAAAGAATCAATCTCAAATCCATCAGAAAAGATCGCATTGCATTACAAAGAAGTACATAAGTAGGGAGTGAACAAAAGACAAACGACTAGAAAGCGCTTGAACAAGACCTCCACTCCACATAACAGTCATCAACGACCATTTATTCTAAACCCCGAAAAGTCATCACTCATAAAGCCCAAATCCTGTACCTAGGTATTACCTCTCTCCTCCCCTTCTTTCCTTCTTTCTTTTCCCCTACCTGCCCCTCCTCCTTCCCCCCCTCCTTCCCCCCTCCATCACCCACAACCACACCCACACCCACAACCCAACCCCCCCCTACATAAAATTAAACATCCCAAACTTCCTCCTCTGCTTCCACTTCTTCGGCCCCACAATCTCATTCCCCGCCTTCTCATTCCTGACATAAACATCATCCTCGGCCTCCAAATCCGCCCCCACAATCCCCGTCCTCGTCGCCCTATCCTCATCCCCCCCCACCAGCACAATAGACACATGCCCGTCCTCATCGCCCTTGAGCCGCACCCCCAGCGCCCCATTCCCCTCATCAGGATCGCTAAGCAGCCACACATGCTTCATGATTTTCTTGCCGTCGCCCGCCGCCAGCGCGTCCGCCGCGGCCGCTACATCCGTGCCGCCCCGCGACGCAGCGATGATGAGATCGCGCGGGTCGAGATAATTAAAGCGGCCGAGATCGCGCCAGCCATGTGTGCGGATCGCCTCTGCCGCGACGGCGAGCAGGATGAGCAGGTTGAGGGTGAAGATGGCGTAGATGTATGCGCGCTGGCCGAATTGCAGAGAGTAGAGGTATACGACTGCGGATTGCGAGGTGAAGAATTTGCCAACCATGACTTGGGCGGAGGCGTAGCTGACGAGCATGTCGTCGGCCATGGCTGTGATGCTGTTGGTGAGGCCCGCGAGTGTGGCTTCGTCTTCGGTGAAGGGGTCTCTGGATGCGGAGATGCGGGACATGTTGTATGCTGCGATGCTCGAGTTTAATGCATCGCCTAGCAGCGAGACGTACAAGTTGGTTAGGTCGTTGGATAGGAGCTCGAATTGGCGGACCATGGTACGGGTGAGGTTGCGCTGGGGGTTGAAGTCTGGCACGGTCGAGATGGGGTTGACGGTAATATTGAGATTGGAGAGATCGACTGTGACGTTGAAGAGGGTTGGTGTGAAGACGAGTTCGCATTGCGTGTTGTTGAGGAAGCGGTATGATTCTCCGGTTGTAATGGCAATGTACCGGCGAGCCGAACTTTCGCTGTGAGACACTCCCATTGCAACAATTGCTTTTCCGTCAATGCCAATATAACTCGAGTATTCAGGCGATTCGATACTGTCGGGGAGATTGCCCGAGGCAGCGTATATCCACGCATTGAATGTGGGCGAGAGCTGAAATTGGGAGCTAGAATTGTAGATGCAGGTTACATTGGTTAGATAACCTTCTTCTTGATAGATGTAGCCTGCAGCCTGCTTGTTGCCGGATATGGCGACATCGGCAAGCCCCACGGGAGCCCCAACTCCATACGAGCGACCCTTGAAGCTGAACTGCGTGTTGTCCATCTTGGGATGCACAGGCCGTGTCTTGCCAATGGAGGATGCAGCAGCAGCAGACGACAGCAAGTTACCAATCTGCTGTGTTCCCGGAGAATACCCAAAGAAGCCCTTGGAATTGCGGAGAGATGGTCCTGTATTTCCAATCTCCATTGGATATTCCTTGATAAACGAGACATCCTCATAGCTGGGAAGCAAAAGTGTCCCGCTCGTCACGGCCCGCGAGATGAAAGGCGTTATGGAACCAGCCCATAACGCAGCGGGGACGAGACTCAGGAAGACGACGAAGAGCACCGGAAAAAAGAATCGGAGGGGTAGATCCCAATCAATCCTCGGAATGCTCATGTCCACCCATGTCCGGAGGACGTCCAGGGTTACACTGGACTTGGTAAGGCGAATCCTGAGAGCGTAGTTGATTAACCTGCAGATGGCAGCGACATGAATTAGACCGAAGAAAGCTGCAAGAAGCTGCACAGTGAGTGCGACCGAACTCGGAAAACGGTTCGCCAGGATGAAGAAGCTCCCCGTGACGCGCCATTTGAAGGTATCCGCAGCAAGGAGGGTCGAGGCCAAACCCGTCGTGATCAGGAGTCCGTAGAATGTGCTGTACCGGATCCAGTGCCCGTACTCTGCCGTCCGTCCATCCTTTCTCTTTTTTCGTGCGTTGACAGTCGGAAGGAACGTAAACTGGCGAGGAGACATCGACATCCGCCAAACGCACAAGGGAGCGCAAAGAAGACTTCACGCGAACATGAATAGAAACGAAGGACGCGCAACACAGCGAAAGAGGGTTGGAAGCTGAACAACAATAAACTCCGAAAGGGCCAGCCACGAAAGAGGAAGAGGCGGAAAAGTGACCTACCGTTCTATGTATATGGGGGAGAGGTTTGGGGGTCGGGCGCGTATCAGATTGTCGCGGTGCCTTCATGCCTGCGCCGCATCGCTTGACATCCGGGGGCTGCTGCCACTGCTGTGGCACATGTATGCATGAGAGTGACCCGCATGAAGCGATTCTGCAGTTTTTGCCTCCTCAAACAGGCAAATCGAGCGGGAGAATAGGCCTGCACGAGGTCTGTATGATCCTGCAGTTAAGAGTCTACACAAATCTTGCATCATGGAGTGCGTCGAGAGGGGAGGGTGACGACAACAGAACTTGAACAGAATATGGTTCAGAGATGTAAGAGATAAGTTGGCCCGGACTTTTCTTTGAACTTTGAACGGTGTGGAGGGTGTGAAGACAAGCTTTCGTGCAGTGTTGCTGCTGCTATTAGGGTACACTATTTCGTATCGCTGTGCTCGATGCGCGCGCGTGTGAGACGGACCTCTTCATCGCTGGACCGTCACCCTGGGTCTTGAATAGGCATCAGATCAAGGGAAGGATGATGCCATGCTATATAGAAAGTCCGGCACAGTGCTCTGTATCCGACGGAAAACAGTCGATGTTGCACAGTCAGCGGGGAGGATGGCTGACGATGGCAGGTGTCTGGGGCGGAGATTTCCCGTGCAGAGCGTAAGCGACCGCTGCTGACCACCGAACCACACACCCCTCAGCCGAGGCATCAACATGAAACACTATCAACAACCGCTACGTCTGATCTCCAATGCATACGATGCAGGAGCCCACCCGCATTGCACATGACTGAGCTCCTAACCATGCTCGCTGGCCAGCTATCGTGAACCTCTAGCTGGACCGCGCAATTGCTCCACCAACATGGCGCTATGATAGCACTGAATGTTGGACTGCCGCTGACCGGTCATCTGCCCACCGCTTCGCCACAGCCTGCCATTTCCCAGGCGTCCCTAATAGGCATCTGCGCTTTCTGTGTTCTGTATGGCCGCAAACGTGGCCGCCTGGCTATGGCGCAGCAGTTCAACAACATCGAGGCAGAACGCTGAATGATCATGACTTGTCCAACACCACGGCGGGGGTACTGTCAAATCGAAAGAGATGACAGAGGCTGAGAACCGGTGTGCGAAGCTGCAAACGTATCGCTCAGGCGAATTTGCACGACGCTGGGTCGTTCGTGCTACGCAAGCCCGTCTCCCTGATGTGCACAGGGGATGCAGCTTAGGACCATCCTAGAAATTAGAGTGCTGGGGTTAGCGGCCGCGTCTGTGAACCAGGTATACGTGTTGGCAGAATATCACGCAAGGCATCGGGGGAAACATGTCAAACATCGTAAGGTGCGAATTGCAACTTCATTACTAGTCTTCCACAATGTGAAGACCCTGCTATCTGATGGTCCACAATGGATATTCGAGGGGCGCGCCGGCCCAAAATGCTGGTCCTGTAAAAATGCTACCATGATTACCCCAAAGCGCCGCCGCAATGCTATGCAAATATGCCAAGTGATGATGCCAAAAACGTTCATGAAATATCGATTACGTCCCCAGCCAGTAGGTGTCGCATCAGCCATATCCCAACTATGCTTGCTTGAGCTAGCTTTTATGATAATGACAAAGGGAAAAGCGAATGTATTAATAGCCTGCCTGTCTACCAGTGTACGCGCCAGTGGTCCCGAACATCCTGTTGAAGAAGCCGGCGGTTGACGTCTTCGCCTTCTTGGAGGACTTGTCCTCGTAGCGGTCCAGAGGAAGGGAGTGGTCGTTCTTGGCGTAACTGTGGATGTGGACAAGAGTGGCGCCACTGTCGGCATCGTAGCGTTGCACGAGAGCCTCTTCGGGCTCGTCAGTGAAACTGACTGGAGAGCCGGAGGACTCCGAGACAGAAGAGCTGCGAGTGGGCGGCGACAGTGAGGGCGTCCTTGAAGCCGCCCGCGAGGAAGGTGTCTGGTAGGAATGGAGCCTCTGTGGTCCCATGGCGTAGGAGCTGAAGGTTGTTGGAGAGTCGTAGGTAGGCACTTGCATGCGGGAACGCTGAAGGTTCTCGGCAGTGAGTTGGTACTGCTGGCGGGCGAACTCCTTCTCCCTTTCGGCGATCCTTGCCTTCTCGGCCTGGCGGGCCTGGAAGACGCGGACGGGAGCCAGAAATGGCTCGAGGTGGAAGTAGAGATCCTCTGGGTTGATGCGGAGATCCCAATCTAAGAGAAAGAGGAGCTGCTTCTCCATGAGGTTGACCTCGGTGATGGAGAACCCAAAGTTCTCAAAGGCCCGGACAGCGCTGTACCTGGCCCAGTGCTTGTTCTTGGGTGATGAGTCATTGAGGTTCTTTGCGGCGAGGATGAGGGAGGCGAGGAAGATCCTGTGGACGGTGCAACGCATGCCCTTGGCAACTGGGGGGAGGCGAGATCTTAGCCGGCTGAGGTAGACGAGGGAGCTCATGAGAGTGGGGACCTGGACATGTGACCTCTCCACCAACGAGGTGATGAACTCTTCGACGGAAGGAAGGTTGGCTTCCCGGATCTGGGAGGCATGCTGAGGTGGGGTCGATGGTGGGGTCGGGGGCAGATTCTTGTTGAGTTGCGATGAGGGTTCACACCGGATGACTTCTGATGCTTTCTGTGCGAGGTATGAAATCATGTCATGGGAGACGGGGAGCTGGATGAAGTGCTCCAGGGCGGCCTTGTTCTGCGAGGCGAGGTTGGGTGAGTAAGTCATGTTGATGTGTGGTGGAATGACTAGTCGATGGGTGTCGATATGTTTAATAGCCGGGCTGTCAATAGGCAGTACTATTAGACTTCAGCTCGAGGTGGGGCAGCAAGGTAGTAGGGCCTGGCGGTCAATTCGATATAGGAATACCGGGATGTCGAGGTGCTTTACGCAATAAATTAAGCCGTCCAAGGCGGAAACAAGGGAGTGCGTCGGTCTGTCCAAGCAACAGGGTGCGTGGTCTGTCCAAGCGGATGTAAGCTGAGTCCGGAGGCTGTACGATGGTGGCTGGCAGAAACGCAGCAACACGACGAGGTTGAAACAAACAGGCCGGAGGTGGGTGAATTAGGAGAGGGGGATCCGACCGGCGGAAGGTGCAAACACAGATGCAATAGGGCAAAGAAAGAATCAGGAGGCTCTCAGCAAGGAGAGGGGGCAAGGGAGCGGAGGGGATGCTGGCGCTGCCAAAAACGGAAGGTAGTGGGTTGGATAGATGTGCCTGCACCGCGCAAAGAAAGGGTGGGAGAGGAATGCAGAAGGGAGAATGTGAATTGCACTGACCGAAATGAAAGTAACAGCGGCGAAGCGTGATACTTATTATCTTGGGCGGGCCAGCGATGCCAAAAGCAGAGGTGTTCCCCCAAGAATGGAGCTGTTCAGAGGGCTGTCGGAGGGCTGCAGACGGAGAGCCAATCACACGGCCGAAGCTCCCTGGTCGGTCGAGGGTCGCGCGGCAGCAGAAACGAGGCCGGGCGGTTGACTGGTCGTGTGGAGCGACAGCGCGAAGTGAGATGCAGAACCCCCAGAAAAAGGCGTGTTTCAAGAGCGCGAGCCGTCGATTTGCTGCTCGCCAGTTGTTTCCAAGGTTTCGGGCAGGCTATTTCAGAGCGAGGGCTGACAGCCAACGGTGCGTGTTTCGGAAAGGGAGGTCGCTTTGTTTTAGCACATCTGCAAGGCCGCGGGGGTGCCAGAGGGATTCGCCCAAATTTATGCCAGGAGGCAGGAGGGCAGTCTGCAGCGGGCGAGAGGTGCGGTGCGCGCTATGTACGCGGGTGCTGGCGGTCAGTTTGCTGTCGTTGCACTCGAGCCTGTTGGGCTGCGCTGTCTGATATGTGGTCGGACGCGGTGGCGGGCCAGACGGTTCCAGGGAGTCTAATCGGGGTCTGCTGGCCGGGCACGTCTTGGGTTGGGTCACGGTCGATGTTAATCTGTGAGGCGGTGAGGGTGGCCGGGAACAGTGAATGGAAGCCGTCCACATCATATATCACGGCAAGCATCTCCTGCTGTGGGCCTCGCACAGCAAGGCCGGACTTCGCCAGCCAGACTGACGAATGTGGGTGGGCCGGGGGTGCTGAGGGACCGATAGAGTGTGCACGGCGACGAGGTTTTTTGCCCGGCGAGCCAGCCCTCTCCCAGCCATGCGCATCCCTCGCAGCCTGCCGAGGTGGAAATGCGGACTCGAGGATGGACAAGAAGAGGCCTGCATGCCGTTTCCGGAAGGACGATGCGTCCCCCTTGGCGCTCACACGCGTCCGCGATGGCAAACAGGGAGCGTCGAGGGCCGGAGAAGGTCGAGGCGGGAGGCGCACCACGCAACAGCCTGTGGCGGTGCGCTTCGGCCAGCGCTCGTCAGGGCTCGCACGAGGATCCACCCCAGCGCCATCGCGCACATCGCGGACGGATTGGGATTGGGATCGATCGGCGCCGACGACGACGCGCGAGTCCAGGGCTGCAGCGGCGCCATTGGCCAGCAGCCACGCAAACACATTCCATTTTGTTTCAACGCTGGTTGGAGGCTGCCATGCGACGGCCGTCTATGGCTTCATGGAGGGATGACCCCAACGACCACGACCACGACCACGACCACGACCACGACCACGACCACGCCCATGCCCATGCCCCATCGTCAGCTGCCCGCACAATGCAACAACAGCTACCGGTGCCCGGACGCACTTCTTCCTCATGCGCAGCGCCGTCGCCAATCACCGCGTGCAGCCTGGTCCTCTCTGACATTCCTCACCAAGCGCGCTGCCCAGCACAGCCTCTGCGTACGACGCCGTCTGGCGCTCTCTTCTAGAAGGCCCTGACTAATCCAAGACACCTCCAACCAGATGCAACTGTCCAACTGTCCAACAGCTGGCTGTCAGGAGCCTGGCAAACTCTGCTGTTGCATCTCGCCAACTAGTTGGTCAATTACTCGGATTCGCCGCTGCCACTGTACTGTACTGTCGCGATCCGCTCGTCCATCCATCTGCCTCCCAGACTGCCAGGCGTCCGAGCAGGCGTCTATCGTGGGGTTGGGTTGGTTGCAGCCGCCCAATCTCCCCCACGGCATCCAGCGTATGCATTGAGATCCTTTCACAGTCCCGGCACCGCGAGCATCCTCCGTGCTGCTCCAAAGCGGGCACCCAAGCGAGTCGCTGCTGCGTGAGGCTCTGTGCTTTCGTAAGTCGATCGCCCGCAGCGGCTCGCACGGGACCCGATACCCGAATTAGATGCAGCCGCCCATTGAAGCGCCTGTATGACGCCAGTCCTGGTACTGCCCGCGCCCTCATCTAACCCTCAATCTCCTACTGCTTCACGTCTGCATCTGGACAGCTGTCTTCATTCATGCTGCAGACGCTGCAGTCCAGCTGAAGTCGACCTGCTGCTGTTTCTTGACAGCGGCTGCACAATCCGAGACCTCGTGCTTCAGAAGTTCAGCACCTCGTCTTCATGAGCCGCAGGCCCGTAGCGACGCCCTCGGCCCCCGGACTCCTCATCCCGATGCATGCATCGCAAAGGCCTCTGAGTCTTCTTCATCTGATCCAGGAATATACCCCACCTCCGCCATCAGCTTCGTCGTGGTTGAGTCGTCGAACCACGCTCTGCAGAGGCGCAGCCATAGTTTTGGATTGCTGATGCTTCACCAACGAGATAACACCACTAGACGTCTGAAGTTGAGCTGTTTTGCATTCACGCTCTTAGTAGCATGCTTCAATCAAGTCGAACAGCACTGTGCCCATCCAATCATCATTAATCATCTTAAAATTCTGACATCACCAACAGTCCTAGCGAATGCTGCACCTCCCAATCTGGGTAAGCTGGAGCCCGCAGGAGTGTTTATGAAACCCCCTCACGCCCAGTTGGTCGTCTTCACGATGGGGCGAACTTCCTTTCTTGACCCTGTGCTCAGGAACGGACCATTACCAGTAGTTCTTGTTTCTCGGATCCTTGGAACGGCCGCCCGAATGGCGCAGCTTTTTGATTCACTTTTGGTCGGTTCCTTATTGATCCTCTACTTTCCTATCGGAGGCGTTTTCTCCAATCCCCTTCAAAGACCCGATCCCGTATCTCACAGTTCCGATGCATCGTTTCCATGGACCGTGACAATGCACGATCCGTGTTGTTGCATAGTTGCGGACGCTTAATCGAGCACGAATATCCATGATTGGTGTCGCGGCATGCATGTCACGAGCTTCTCCGCACTTCGGATGCAGCAGTAAGAAGAGATCAACAGAGCTTTGAAGCGAAATACGAAATGTCCATAGATGCACGAACATCTATCCAAGATACGCGCTCGTCGGAAATTATTGCGCAGTGCTGCATGCATGACTTGAGCATCGCAACCGGGGGCAGCGAAACACCCCACCTGGATGAAGTCATCACGGATTTCCCACGGACCCTGAAGCCTCACCGCGAGATCCTTTCTATGCCGCAGATCCCCAGGATTAGCTATCTCGCATTGCATTCAGATGCAATTCAGACGAACGAAATTTGATGGTGAGCAACGCTTCTCAAGCTGGAAATGCTTATTTCGGACCCTGCCCGCGGACTTTGGGGCCAATGGTAAGCGCTCAGCACTCCCGTTTCGATTCCTAGAGGACACTTCATCCTCATCATCCGCTCTCTCGAATTGTTTCCGTTTGATCTGCTTGGCTTGGATTGTGCCCGTTTCATAAACTTGCTGTTTGCACTGCGCCGTTCTGAGCGGATTCATGAATCGAAGTCAGCACGTTACACAGGCCTGCGGAGATGACCGCCAGACAATCCGGTGGCACAGCAACACTACGCTTTTGATTTGGGAAGGAGGCAGCGCAGGATGGTGGTCGCTTCGCGGAACAAATTCACAGCCTGCATCGGTGGGATGTTGGTGGTTTGAGGGTGGGGTTGGGCCTGGATTTCTGCTTGTTGGTGCGAGATGGTCAGGCCCACCGTTACCTACTATGCCATCCCATGCACCTCCAGTACAGTACAAAGATTTGGCGTTGGAAGTAACTAATAGCGCGAAGCCACCGCTATCTTGGTCTGTTGGTGGAGCTTTGTAGTTTGCTTTCACATCAACTCATACGACAGCATCTTGTCGGCGCGTATTCTGGTACGAGCATGTTGGGTTGGTCGGCTTCTTACCCAATGTCTCGTTCTTCGGCAAGCGACACACATACACAGTCCCCCCGTTGCATTTTCCGCTTCTAGCTCCCTGAACCTTTCTAGTCAATGATAGATAAAGACACAAGCTCTTGGTCGCCTGGTCCGTCCTTTTCACACGTTATCTGCGAACCGCCGGTTGAACGTAGGGTTTCGGGGCATTGAAGCATGCATCTGTTAAATCATTTAGTGTCTTGGTTTTACGGCATGCAAGGCCTTGTATGGAGGCTGCATCCTATGGCTTCTCGTTCCCTTCTCGAGCACTTTGCATATGGCCGCAGATTTTCACTTCGATTCCATCTACCCACTAGCAATAGAAACGATATGGTGTTACACTGGAGACCCCACCATCCATAGTCGTGGGCCATGTCACAGCGAAGCATTACACACTCGATTGTCAACGATGCAGACACAGTCTAGAAACGCACACCCGTCCCTCTGTACACTGCACTGGGGTTCTAGAAGCAGTAGAAGCATATCCTGTTTTGTCTGTCCTAGATATACAGCACTAATACGCTGTCGTAGTCTCTCTATACTAGGTGGGCTTTGAGTAGCATAGCGCGAGGAACGGAAAAGTAGATGGTGTGGAGACAGCGCAGGAAGAGGCTCGTGTCTTGGTACTTCTGATCCTGCGCGTTTACGTAAGGCGGTGGTTGGGCTATGTATTGACTGTTGTGGGACATTCTAAGTAATGTAACTCACTGCACTGGCTGGGAAGGAGTCAGGATTAGTAGGAGGATGGTGATGAGTGGGGATGGGGCAATGATGGGATTTTTGGATTATTAGGGGGTGTTTGTGGGAAATGTTGATGGGATGTGGTGAGGTGGTGTATATTGACGGAACATGGAATCTTGTTGGTTGTTAGTCTTCCTGACTTGGCGTGTCTTGCAAGAGTAAAAGCCCTAGACGTAAGAGATACTATATACGTTTCCTCTCGCCGCAAGTTGGGGTTGAACCTTTTTAGGTTGATGCTTGGATTGTTCCCCAAGTTAGTTCAGTTAGACTGGTTCTATGCTGTGCCTGCCAAAAAAAAATAGTTTGCAAGAGGGATATGTTATTATCAGAATACATAATTTTCGAACAGAAATGCTGTAGTAAATTGTGCTAGGTTTTTGTTTATTGTTAAGTTTAAGCTGTATTAGGGGCTGCAAAAGAAACGGGCATATAGGTGGGCTATATTAGGCACGACTTCATAGATAGACAAACAGTATTTGATCAAAAGCACACAACAACACCTATTACACCAGTAACATTGTATACCTTGCTACAACCCAGTAGCTATAACGTCCCCAGAATTCGCAAAAAACAGCAAAACTGTATTTCACAGAACCTAACTGAATAGGTTTTTACCCTGTCCGGATTATTTCCAGAAAACTGTATATTACACAGGACCCTAACTAGATGGGTTTTTTTGACCGTAGCCAGCCAGCCGCCCCTGACAGCCTGTGTGCCAGTGTCCATCCAGCTACGGGAGTTTTAGAAAACTGTATTACAGAACCCGTATAGGAGGTTTTTGACCGCAACTTTTTTTCTTTTCTTTTCTGCAAGACCATACTCTTGCAGAGGTTGCGGAGGTTCGAACTCACGTCTTTGCAGCCGGCTGGGCGTGCCTTTTGTATGGAAGGGCGGGGGAATGGGCCACTGGGCTATGCTCAGTGAGTTCGAACAATTGGGGTATGGTTTTAGGGGATATTTATACAGTACTGGACCTTGGATTGGTGGGTTTGGACTTTATGATAAAGGCAACACCGTGAAGCTAAAACAACAGTCACGAGGAAAGGCTACACTTTGCACGGCCAAGAGCACGGTCCACTCTCCATGTTAATCTATGGAAGTTCACTGCCAGGGAAACGGGCTAGCCGGTCGGGTTTTAAACAGCTGGACGATGTAAGACTGGGAGGATAGGAAAAACGGCCTTCACCTAACCAAGGCCAGAATTTGCCAGTGGAGTAATCCATGCCAGTACGTCTTTCACGCCCTCTCACCTCCCCCTCCATCGGCAGCACAGCAGCATATCCGTCTCCACTCCATATCCTCCTTCAACCTCTCTCACTGTCCTTACCGTCCTTACCATCCCCCCACAACATCAATACAACAACAACAACAATGGACAACCCAGCGCCCACAAACCCCCCCAAGCCCAGCGCTCCATCTCCACCTCCGCCTCCCGCTCCCGCTCCCGTCCAGCCAGTCACCTCCACCTCCACCTCCATCTTCGAGCCCGACCCAACTCCCCCCTCCACGCCACCCAACCGCGTCCCCATCCACGCCCTCCAGGACCTCGCAGTACCGCGCCCGCCCCCCGACGCCGCCCTGTACGATATGAATGCGCCGTGGGGCCCGCTGCCACTCGACGACCCGTTCAATATCGACCGTGAGACTGACATGGTTAAGAAGAGCCGGAACGGGACGTCGGGTGCCAGAAAGGTTGTCGGTGCTAGTAGGCTGCCGTCGACTCTTGCGCATGCCCATGCCCATGCTCATGCCCATGCTGCTAGGGGCGTAGGCGGAGGCGGAGGCGTAGGCATAGGCAGAGGCATAGGCATAAGCAGAAACCCAGGCCTTAACACCAACTCGACCAAACCCACAGCTCAAGCGAAATGGGAGCCCACACCCGGTCTAGGCCCGATACCCTATGTGATTCCTCTCGCGGGGGATCGGGGGGTCGGGTATTCAATCGCCTGTACAGATCCGCCCATTGACCGGCATCGCTCGCGTCAGAGGAAGACAGTGGGTCTGCGGCGGTCGGTCACGGCGCCGTCTGCGTCGACGGATTATGAGGGGTTGGGTTCGTCGTCGCCGACGCCTGGGGGGTCGTTTGTGGGGGCGTGGATGCTGGTTGGTGGAGGGATGGTTGGGGGAGTGGGGGGGAGGGGGCATGGGGTTGCAGATGGGAGTGGAAACGGTGGCACCGGCCCTGGATCCAGCATCTTTGCTTCTCCTTCTCTCTCTCGTCGCCTTCTGAAACCGCAGGTGGTGGCTACTGGGTCGCCGGCCAAGAAGATGAAGGGTATCGTCGCGAGTCTTAGGGAGGGGGGTAGGAAGGGTGCGGGTTCTGATATGATGGATGTGGGGGGCGAGGATGATGACGGGGGTAACGGCGGAGATGATGAGGGTGGGGGTGAGTATGAGGATGACTATACGCGCCTGAGCACCATGTTCAAGGATCTAGGAGGGACGCCGATGAAGGTTACGAGGGAGGAGGCAGGGATTGAGCTTTGGGAGGGAGGGGATGGGGATGTTGGCAATGATGGTGATGGTGATGACGAGGACGATGGCGATGGCGACGACGAGCTTGAGAAGGGCCAAGGCGATGACGGCGACAACAAGGAGCATGAGAAGGGTGAGGATGAGCAGATGTTCGACCTTGACGACGACAACAACCACGACGAGGAAATGACCGACATGGCAGGCGAGATGCAAGGCGTCATCATGGGCAAGTCCCCTGCGAAGCGGGGACGGAGTCCTACCCCGGACGCGGAGTAAGGGATTGCAAGTATGCTGAAGGGCAAGGCGTTGGAAAGCTGCTTGTCTTGTCTTCTGGGTGCTGGCTTGCTTGCTTGATTGATATGGACAGAAGGATGGATGGCCATTTGTGGCGAAGGCTTGGATCATGATACCCCGGTGCATTGGAGTACGCAGCGAGGACCTTCTAATATACCTTCTGCGTAGTATGGCGTATGGATGGTGAGGGATTGGGTGGCTTTAGATAGCTGTATTGTTCGCTCGTGGACGGATTGGGAAGATGTTCTGCTGGATAAAGCTAAATAAGACCTAAATCTCAGATGTAAGGTCAGCATTGCTTGTTTCTTCTTCTGAGTGATGTGAGGGCAGATCTAGGAAAAGATGATGAATGTGAGGGGTCGAGGGACATACAAAGAGTACCCCGTTTGAGAAGGAGGCATCGAAGTTCTGGGAAAGCATATACCGTCTTCATGTATTAAACCGGATATCTCTCTGTGGAACATCCAACACTGATTACAAGAGATAGAGAAACTAGAACTCAATCTGCCATCTTCGAACAGTTTCTATACTAAGACGTGCTTTGCAATCTATATGTAGTGGAGCAGAACGTAGATACATAGTTTTAAATCATAATGTATTGATCATGCCACTCCCCCGTCAAATGAGAATCGCGATTGAGATGTCAAATCTCGGTTCATGTAGGTATCAGATTGAAATCGAAAAAGGCTCTGGATAAAAGAATGTATAGACGTGGAAACCATAGACTGAAGCCACCATTGATTGATTAGACACACAAAGTAGATACAGAGAATGGTGAAGATCTATAACTACTAAAGTTGTAGAATTTGGAATTGATATACATAGAATTGAACATTAAGCAATAGCATTAAAAACTATACGTTGAACCTCACAAATCGTACCATTCTCCTATTCCAAACCTGGGTATCACATTCGACTCTTCTCTACTCCAGAGCTGGGTATTACGTCTGCATGTCGGCCTCATTACTTCTTCTCCGACTTTCGTGGCTCTGCCTTGGCTCGTGGCTGGCTCCACTTTCTTCATTCGGGTCTCTTTTCCGCGAGCAAGGATGGCCTTTGATGCAATAGCATGCTTTCTGGTTGATGGTATGCTGAAATTTGCATGGGTTCATCCATCCTCGAGGTGGTACTCATATGGCAACTCTCCTTCCGCAGGACTTTGACGCAACCTCACAACAGACCTCTCCGATCGGAGGGACGAGGATGAAGAATTTGGCAAGATGGTCGATGGACTCCTTTGTATAGGTCTATGCATGACAGAACCAGATCCTAGCGATCGCTCCGAAGGCGTTCGAGGCAGGTTGTGAGAAGCCGAGCTGAGATCCCGCGCTCGAGATGGCGCCGTGCGGACAGTTTGTGGACTCTCGCTACGCTCACGATCGGATTGAGAATGCGTGCTCGAGGAGAACTCAGAAGGGCCAGGGAAGGAAGGCCGAGGAGTGCGATAGTGGATGGCTGATCCATTGGAAGTGCTGGTTGACGTCGTGGGTGCAAGACTACGCGCATCGGACTCGCTCAGCTCTGCGCGAGCTGCCGCGACAACCACAGGGTCCAGATCTGACATGCCATTGAGGATGTCTGCGAATACGGCCATGAGATCTCGGAACTCATATTCCGTCAGGGAGTGGGTCGAGAAGCGTGCATATTCGTACTGGGCAAGGAACTTGGGCCCGAGGTTCGGTGGATTGATGAGCCCGTACGTCGCCAGTCGATTGAGGTAGTCGCGCAGCCCTACAGCGTGCGGTCGCTGAAGAAAGGCGACTACCTCCGCATCCGGCAGCATTGGCGTTCCTTGCGCATTCAGCGGTCCGTCGACAGCAGGATCAGGGGGCGCGAGCGAGACGGCCTTCGCCTCGATGAGATTCGGGAGTTCCATCACGACATTCCAGTACTGCAGGTTCGGCAGATCCGGTGATGAAGGCGACGCCCACCCGGGATGCGATATATGCCCCCAGGGTGGATTCTTGGCCGACACTGGTATAATCGTGGTATCCTTCCCGTGACTCCGCCTCTTGAACCCCGAGTGCGGCCGCTCCGCCGTCGGCGGCCTCCCTTCTGCCCCCTCGTCCTCGCCCCTCACATCCTTGGGTCGGGAATCCCACGCGACAATCGCGCTCCGCTTCAAGGCCTTCACCACCATCTTCCTGACCAACTTGCCCACCTCTCCATCCTCGACGGGGATGTAGGGCTTCGGGATCGCCTGCAGCACGCTCCGGTTCGTGTAGATGCGCGTCGAGTAGATGAGCAGCACAATGAGGAATGTGAGGATGTAGACGCCGCCTATGACGAATATCTTCTGGATCTCATTGCTGCGGATCGACTGGGAGATGGTGTCGACGGGGGTGACGGCGAGGAAGACGGCGAGGATGAAGAAGAGGACGGTGTAGGTGGTGCTGTACCAGATGCGGAAGTAGGGAATGCGGACCATTATGCATGTTGCGATTACGTGGGCGAGATATCACATGGTTGGGTGAGGATGGGCGTGGATGCGACAGAGCGTGCCTCAGGGTGCGAAGTTGACGTTGGGGGACGATGACGCGCCGAGGTCGAGCCGAGCAGTCGCGTCTTGTCATATCCTGGACTCTGACCTTGCACTTTCTCAATAACAAACTCACGGGGTATCAAGAGGCAAGAATGGACTTGGAATTGTGCCAGTCGTTCGAGGTCCCCCGCATTGAGAGCAGTGGTAACGACCAAGACCATGACACTTTTGAATTCCAGACTGACTGCCCCATCCAGTTTGTTCCACACCCGAAGCACCATACATAGGACACATTTTGAAGACGCATTTGAAGCACCATTCACAATAAACGATAAACGATAACCGAGCGGATCTTGATCGTATAATTCGTCCCAAAATTTTATCCATGGCTGGACAAGGGGGCCAAATGGTCCCGACACCCTGGACACCATACCACTTCAACACTTGTGCTCTGTGCAAGACCGAATTCCGCATATGGCATTGACACGGGCCGAGGTATCCCAAGACAGCGACCCTCCAAATGCATCTCACCGAGATGTTATCATAGGGGTCCTGGTGGGTAGACAATGCCTACCGCAGCACGCTTACCACCACCAGGTTTTCATACAATGGTCAGATGAGATATCTTTCAGCCTCGCCCACTTCCATATTCTGCGCTTCTCAGTCCCGGACTGTGTAGTCTCCAAAGCGCCAATACTTCAGTGCACCCGATGCTACCTAGGGTGGCAGTTGGGTTCCTGTTCCATCACTTACACCGCCAATGACCGTCTCACCTCCTCAGCCCCAGCGTAATGAGACCCGCGTCGCACTTGTCCCAAGAACGCCGTATCTCGACGAGGCACGGTCCGACCGCGTGAGCAATTTTGGCAACCTTCCACGGGCGCACGAAACATGTTGTGTCGAGACAGTCCACGAGGGTGGCTTCGATGCTCTCATCCTCTCCAATCCCGCTCAGGAGGGTTGCCGCACTGCGCATCCGAGGCCATCTTCCACGACTACACCACTAGGTCATGTCAATGGATAAACTTGACGTCGGTTCTAGGGACCGTATTTTTCAGCCAGCCTTGCTTAATGCATGCCCTGGCGCTAAGCTTCCTCTCCGCACTCCAAGATGGGTGTGGCGCATAGTAGGGCTGCGCCTATGATGCTTAGCGCCTGGTCCCGAATAGCTTGAGCATATGCTGTGCCGTACTGGGCGCAACCACCTCTACCAAACGATCAGTTGCAGTCCGGTCCATCCCAGAAAGGCGTAAAAACCATGAGCTTGGCAATCCAAGTAATTGGAGCCAAGCTGAAATAGCCCCCATCCGGAGTCACTGTCCTCGTGCAACCCATGCTGTGAGATAGACTCAGATGCACTACAGCTGATGGTGCCCTGGGCGGCGTAGTTCCTGTGGGTGCTGATAGACTGTCGGAGGCGCTGCGAGCTGTGCCATTGGCCGTGGTTGCCTTGTCAATTGTGCATATAAGAGTACTCTCTTCCATCTTACTGTATCTTTTTTCGGCTTTCTTCAGTCACCTCATCATCCCACTGTAGTGTTGATCACTGCTTTCGTCTCGCCTAACTCACCCAACGTACATCTATCTACCATCTACTAATTGAGTCTTCTCCAACTACCGCGAGCGGCCTGTACCCACTGGCCCGCAACTATGTCGCTGACAGCACCATACACCAATGCCATGCGCGTAAGGAAAATCCGTTCCCATAGAATTTCTGTGCTGACCGAGAAACAGATTGGTCAAGGGTTCAATACCTACACACAAGAGATACGTCTCGAAAATGCCGTTCACATTAGTGGTAGAACCGTATCAGTAGAACCAAAGGGAGCGCTTGACCAGTCGCAATCAACTGTAACTGCACCACCAAGTCCTCCGCTCACTCCTGATACAAACACCAATGCTGGGCCCGTAGGAGAAGTCCCAACTGTAGCTATTAACGGCGTTACAGTGACAAACAACGCTGTAGCAAAAACAAATGGCGATAACCCTTCACGCCCACCAACGCCTGGACTAGGGTCAGCAATTGACCTCGTTACTGCAACGCCACCCAACGACCTGCCTTTTGATATCCCATCGGGACCAGTTCCCAAGACCAGCCAGAGCGTCACTTACTCCACACGTGCGATCGAGAATGTCAGCGATATCATGGATGCCCTGAACATTTCGACTTCGATGTCGATCAAGTATGGCACAATCCATGGCAACGGAAATGCATCCTTTGTGAATGAAACGAAGGTTCTGGACAGTGAGCTAAACTATGTTGTGAGCGTCATTGTCAACAATGACGGTTTTGCGGAACCAGAAGAAATGGTCTTCCAGGATATTCCCGACGTTCCTTTGGATAGATTCACCGAAGTCTATGGCGATAGCTTCATCTCCGGATTTGCCGAGGGTGGAATTTTCAACGCCGTCATTTCAATCAAGTTGAACGACAAGAGCAAACACAAAGCAGTAAAGCAGGCCGTGGACGTCCAACTTGCTGTTGGGCCACCAACGCTTGAAGTTGGGGCATCTGAATCGTCCAGTAGTGAACATAGCGAGGCGCTTAGGGACACTGAGATTTCAATCTCTGTGAACTGGGTTGGTGGTGGCGAGATCAAGAAACCCGGAGTTCCCTGGACAATCAAGAGTGTTGTTGGCGTGGCGAATGCGTTTCCATCCATGGTAGCACGGTCCTCGGCGCGCACACAGGCCATCCTTTCAAGATACAGCTCGCTCAGGTCTTTCCAGACCTGGAAGTGGAAGAGGCTCATCGCGTTGAAGAACGAATGGGAAGATAACCCGAAAAATCAGCCGGGCGGTGACAAGAATAAAGATGGCAAAGAGCGGTATGAGGAGCCAGTGGTTGTGCTGAACTATGTTCCATGTTCTTTGTATACGGCGGATCTGTTCGATGCTCTCATGAACTACAAGAAGCTTTGGAAACGTATCGGCGAGAGTATGTTACGCCTGTATCTCTTCTTCCCTTAGCGAACTGACATCTCCAGTGCTACAAAATCCGTCCAAGTACAAGATTCGAGCGGGGCCACACGGAAAGAAGCCAATTGAAAAACAACCAACCAATACGTCCGCGAGAACACTCTCTCCACTGGCCACGAGATACATGAAGACTGGCATTGGAAGCCCAATGTCCAGTGCCGGAGGCTCTCCATGCGATGACAAGGCCATCGATCTGTCTGGTATGGAACGGGCCTTTACATTCGCGGTCGAAGAGGGCTCCTCAGGCTGGAACTTGTATGAGAACAATATGACCAACGTCATGATTCCGCCAGAGCCCGTTGCACTAAATGAAGCAAGATTGCTGTGCAGGGAGGCCATGACACTCATCACCGAAGAAGTGCGTCCCCATACCATACCGTTGTATCCTTTGCAAAACGTCTTGCTAACTCAACTACAGGCATCAAGACTAGTCGACCACCCTCACCTCGCCTACGCCGAATTCGACAAAAAGACAAAATCCACTCGCATGAAGCGCCCCAACTACGCCTTCCCCGAAGTGCTAAAAGAACGTCTTCCCATTCCCATCCACAACGACATCCTCTCCGACCTCTCAACCGACGGCGCCTACCTCAAAACCGTCGCCTACTCGTCCGCCGACGACACGTGGTTCGAGCCAGACATGGTCGGCGACCCCAAATCACGGGGCGCCGACCTCACCTCCAAATTCGGAATGAGTGCCCAGTACGAAGACTTTTCCACGCTGGAGTTGACAGAAGCTCATGCCGCGCAAGGTGCCAGCCCTATTCGACGACTCGCCCTCCATCGCTATCGTTTGGGCGGCTTTTCCAAGCTCTTCTCCGGCGGAAGTAGTCTCAAGCTGGCAGAGGGGGCTATCGGCGCTATTGGCATCGCGAGGGTGCACGATGATCCTGCGACGGCCGAGGACGACGGGTGTACACTTCACCTGGGCCATCGACATCGCAGCGGGAAGGACGAGGCGCAGAACTTCAAGGCGCTGGAACTGGCCAATGTGGATATTACTAAGATCGATGTGGCGTATATGCCCGGCAGCGGGTTTATAGCTGCTGTTACTTTCTACGATCAGATTAATGGGCAGGAGACGGAGAGGCTGAGGTGGAGGCAGTGGGAGGGGAGGGAGCCGCAGGGCCTGGTTCATGTCATCAATGAGCCGCCGGATAGGGGCGATGGCACGCTGTGGAAGTTTGTGGGGTTGGCGGGGAGCTGGGTCAATCCGTTTGGACATGGGGGGCATGTTTTGGCGCGGGTTACGGGCGTGTGGAAGAAGGTTGCTGAGGAGTAGGTATGTGTTCGTTTGGGAGGCATGCATGGCGAAGGAATGGGTTAGCTTGTTGTGGACTGGGCTGTTTCGTTTATGCTGGATGCTTTGTACGAGTATATTTAGGTGGTTGTATATCCTAATTTAGCCTTGTTTGAAGCCGTTTGAAGCTCGGAGTGAAACTAAGTTTTTTGGGCCTGTTCCTAGGCGGCTAGGCTTCTCACACAGTGCCGCAACGTAGTTTGCGTTTGACACGGGTTCTTCTATTATTGGACTTGGAAACTTTGTCATGGAGGGGTGTGTGATGCTGTACAGTATAGCAGATGGTTTATAGCATACTGATATGATTGTGTATGGCTTGTCTCTGGGGGGTTATCAGGAGTAACTATCTGAGTACGAGCATAGAAACGAGGCGGTCATGACACATCTACAACTTCGCAGCATACACGCGTGCTATGACCTCTGTGCCGATAAGGGCTACAAGCTGTATTGGTGCAAGATAGAGGTCTTTGGAGTTGCCGTCGATGTGGTTCTCTTTTATTAGCTGGACGTAGATCACCGGATGTGTTCGCAGCCCAGCATCGACAACGTGGAAGGACGTGTATAGCCCGTCGCGCGCCATTATGGCATCTTCGTGATAGATTCTGATATGAGTCTGATATCGACATGTACGAGTCTGCAGGTGGAAGCTCCGGATATTTTGGCCCGATTGATTTTCAATCGTTCCACGGGGCTCCCGTTCGTGAACGGCCGTGAGGCGAGCAAGCCCCCATCACGAGATGCATACAAGATGCGCGACAGGCGACGCTGCAACTAATCGCCGTCAAGGCAGCAGCTCCAGCTTACCCATCCTTTGCAACGTCATCCCGAGAGTAATTATTTCTGCTGCGCAGCGATTCAACCCTTTTGCACCCTCTCGCACACACACACACAACCTGTCCCCCCCGCCATCCCCGGACCCTCCCCGCAATTGCACGAACCCCAGAAACGCGGCCGCAAACACGACACCAGCACTTGCATGACGTGCGCTTTAGCCGCAGCAATATCTTTGATTTGACCGCGGACGCCGGGCCGAAGCTACCTTCTCCAGAGCTCCCTCTGCCAACCTGTCCAAACGACCACATCTAGCTAATCCGAATTGCCCCTCGCATCCGCTCCACCCCAAGCCTCCGCCTTTCCCCATTCAAACACGCCCTCGTCAAAGGGAGCGGGCGACAAGAGGAGCTGCAGATACCACTGCACTGCTCGGGACCCCAAGCCTCGAGGGGTTGGCCTGTGACGGAACAGGCGTCTTGCAGCTATGTCGATAAAGTATGTATTCTCGCCCATGGCGATGCCCCGCCCTGCTGTTTCCCTTTGTTACCCCGCGACGTGGTTGAGAGCTTGGACGCCGATCAGGGTAGCTTTGGATGCAGTTTTGGATGCAGCTTTGGATGCACAATGAAGAACAGCATGGCTAATCGCAAAAACAGCTGGGTCATGCTCGCCGAGTCGGGCGGATACACTCCCCTCCCTGGCGAACAGACTCTCTACGTTTCTCCCCCACGCACCACCCTGGCGATACAGAGCAGCAACCAGCAACCCCCCAGCGCAGCATATTCGCGGCAGTGCAAGTCAGGCGTGGTCTATCTCACAAACCGGAGGGTACGGCCACACCACGTTCTTCCAAGTGCGAGACCTGCCGCTAATGTGGTGTGAGTAGGTGATATACCTCCCCGTCACGCCCCAACCCGATCTCCAATCCTTCGCCGTGCCCATCCTCAACGTCGTCGACTCGCGCGTCACCGCCCCGTGGTTCGGCGCAAACAAGTGGGAGGCCGTGGTCCAGCCCGTCTATGGCGGAGGGATACCCCCACAGTTCTCAGAGCTGGAGCTCACAATGGAATTCAAGGAAGGAGGCGCCTTTGACTTTTCGTCCACATTCGAGAGGCTAAAGGAGCGGCTACGACAGGCTGTGGATGTTGCTAGGGAAAGCGGGCTGGCGACGGGCGATGGCGCAGATGCGGGGGATGGTCGAGGGGCGGGCGCCTTGTCGGGCGTGAATCTAAACTCGGTCCATCTCGAGGAGCTCCCCGCATACGAGGACTCGCGGCATCACTCGGTCGTCAGTGCCACCGCTCCGCTCCCAAGCCCACCCATAGGCAGTGATCCGGGATCGCCTTCAACGTCAACAGCACACAACAAGTCGAGTCCACTGTCAAGCCCACAGCAGGAAGCGTTCGAACCGCCGTCAGAACCGCCGCCAGGATATGAGGAGGTGCAGCAGAACAGCGTGGCAGATGAGCTGGAGAGAATAGTAAGGAGCACAGAGAGAGACGAGCGATGAGCATAGCTTCTGGCGAAATATATCCTAGTTACGAGTACGTCTGTCTTGCGCAGTTTGGCGTTTTCCAGCGAGACATTGGACGTGAGTTCTCTGTTGATTACTGAGATAGGGTCACGTCACGAGGACATGTTTGTGCGTCTGCCAGGGTCAGCCGGATTCGAGCGGCTTTTGAGATCTTCTTGTACGATGATATGTTCCTTTAGGACTCACAAAGACACTGATGTTTACTTCTTTACAGTGCATCTTGGCAAGCTTCTGGCATCTTCCTGCCCATCCGCGCGTGTCTCTGTGGACATGCTGGAAGCGAGGCATCTCCCCCGAGAAACCATCTTGACATGGGAGCAGAATGGAATATTCAGGCCGGCTTGTGATGTTTCCAGCACTGGCACATGACATCTCTGACCAGGCGACTGGTGCGCTTCCCATGTGGCATGTGAAGACGAGGGCGCATGTGAAAAGCCGGGGTCTCCGCTCCGCACTAGGCCGAAAGGAGGGAGCCTCGGTCCAGCGATGACGAGAGGGCTGTGGACCTCATAAGAAAGCAGAGCTTCTCTCTTCCTCGCTCCTCACTCCCTTTTTACTCTTCCAAGACTGTATAACCTAGTTGTTTTCTTTCTACACATTTTTCATCATGGCAAACCAGACAGGACGCACATCCCAAGGTATGTTTGAGAGATTCAGTGAAGAGCGGCGACTGACGCGGTGCAATAGCTCAGGACCGCCTTTCACAGGTCAGCAACCACCTTAGCGGAGGCGCGAGCAAGCAGGGCAAGGCTTCGGTGTTGGAGAAGCATCCTGACGATGTGGGTATTCTCTTTCCATCTGCGAGGACTGCCTATACATATGAGATATGCATCCCCCAGTATCAGCAGTCTAAAGCTCTGGGAGGAGGTTCAATCTCGCTCTTCTACCAAGAACATTAACTGACATGTACCCACATAGATCGTCGTAACATGCGCTCTCCGAACCGCCATCACCAAGGGCGGCAAGGGCCAGTTCAAGGACACCCACGCCGCTGATCTCCTCCACGGCGCATTCAAAGCCCTCATCCAACGCTCCGGTATCGACCCCAAGCTCGTCGAAGACATTGCCGTTGGTGCTGTCCTTGCTCCCGGCGGTGGTGCTACCGAGTTCCGCGCCGCTGCTCTCGCTGCTGGATTCCCTACCACAACCGCCGTCAAGGCACTCAACAGGCAATGCTCGAGCGGTCTCCAGGCTGTTGTTGACATTGCGAATGCCATCAAGAGCGGAATGATCGATGTCGGAATTGGCGCGGGTGCCGAGAGCATGAGCCAGAACTATGGGCCGCAGGCAGTCAGCGAGTTCTCGCCGCTGTTGGAGGCGCATAAGGAGGCTGCCAACTGCAAAGTCCCCATGGGTGTACTGTCCGAGAAGATGGCAAAAGAAAAGGGCATTCCGCGGTCAGAGCAGGACAAGTTTGCTGCTGCATCCTTCCAGAAGGCTGTCGAGGCACAGAAGAACGGGCTCTTTGATGAAGAGATAGCGCCGTTGACGGTCAAGTGGACTGACCCCAAGACGGACGAGGAAAAGGAAATCACCGTGTCGAAAGATGATGGCGTCCGAGCAGGTATTACCGCCGAAAGCCTGAGCAAAATCCGACCTGCATTCTCCAAAGACGGTAGCATCCACGCCGGAAACGCTTCTCAGATCTCGGACGGTGCTGCGGCGGTTCTGCTCATGAAGAGGAGCACAGCCCAGCGTCTGGGACAGACGATTGTCGGCAAGTTCGTCCAGGCTTCCGTTGTTGGTGTACCCCCGCTCCTTATGGGTGTCGGCCCTGCTGCCGCTATCCCAGTTGTTCTCGAGAAGACTGGCCTGAACAAGGATGATGTCGACATCTACGAGATCAACGAGGCCTTTGCGTCACAATGTCTATACTGCATTCACGAACTCGGCTTGGATGTCAAGAAGGTCAACCCCAAGGGCGGAGCCATTGCTTTTGGACATCCTCTAGGCGTCACTGGCGCGAGACAGGTTAGCACGCTATTCACAGAGTTGAAGAGGACAAAGCAGCAGATTGGTGTAACATCCATGTGTATTGGAACTGGGTAAGTTGTCACATCTGCATCTCTACGTGCCAGCGCTAATTTCTAAACAGTATGGGTATGGCTGCTGTGTGGGTTGCGGAGTAGGGAAGGACTGAGTAGTGTTGTCTGTGTATGAGTATCTATCGTAAGCTATCAAAATACAACATGTAAATTCAATTGCTTTTTTGTCCATTTTCGCGAGCATGTTGCGGGATCTCCCGCAGAACAGCTTCAAACATTCGACCCTCTAACCTTCAAGATCCTCCAAGCGATTAAACATCACGAGGTATCTCCCCAAACACAATTGTGTTCTTGGGCCGTTCATTGTACAATAGGAGCTCGACAAAATACCTCGGCTCCAAGACCACAAGACCCCACCATCGAATCACCGATGCGGACAACGGCATCTCAAACCTTCAGTTCACAAAGTCCACCGCAGAGTCCTTGGCACAGGTTCCCAAACGCGGCTAGCGTCTCAAACACGACTGTTTTGAGACTCGAAACGACGCACCCCATCTGACAACGTCAATCTCAACTCGCACAACAGCTTTTCGCGCGGGATAATCGGGCCATTGAAACATATCGATCCTCTGCTGAAGAAGCTTATGCCTTGCGCGCGCCTCCGTGGCGAGGATGGGCCAGTTGGCACTGCCGCAAGGAACACCTCTGCGGCCCATACGGTCGGAATACTAAGGTAGGTGGTAACATCTGCAACCTTCCTCGATCTTTTTTCCCTTCCACGTCCCTTCCGTCATTCTTCGGGAGCCCCTCTCCTATTCCAAATTTCTCCACGTTTGTGGCGTTTCTCTCCGCCATGTATTCTTCTCGTCCCTCGTCTTCGGCCATGCACCCGCGACGTGTCAAGTTGCTCGCGGGCGTGGTGTTTTTCGTCACCGTCGTCTGTTTCTTGCGTTCTTCGTCTTTTTCTCTTCTTCCCTCTGCCAAATCGAGGTTTCCATATACTCAGGAGCATTGTCCGGCCAAGCCTCCGCAGCCGAGTCTTGTGCCGCCGCACAGGGAGGGCTTCGATTGGAGGACTATCGAGACGCATTACCCGGTTCAGTCTTTTGCACAGCTGCCGAAAAGGACGAAAAACTCGTTGCCGAGGATTCAGTTTGCGTTTGAAGAGGAGGAGTCTCCGCTGTATCATGAGCTTGTGCGGAAGAGACGCCAGGCTGCTGTCAGGGCGGCCTTCGTCCGATGCTGGACCTCGTATAAGCATCGCGCTTGGATGAAGGACGAACTCCAGCCCATCTCTGGTGGGTCGAAAACGACATTTGGAGGATGGGGTGCTACCCTCGTAGATAGTTTGGACACGCTGTGGATCATGGATTTAAAAGATGAGTTTGAAGAAGCGGTGTCGGCCGTCACGCAAATTGACTTTACACCGGAGGGAGAGGTGAACATGTTTGAGACGACGATACGATATCTGGGAGGCCTACTCGCGGCTTACGATTTGACGGATTGTAAGGACAGCCGGTTGCTCGAGAAGGCGATGGAGTTGGGCGACATGATATACGCGAGTTTCGACACACCGAATCGGATGCCCATAACGAGGTGGAACTCGGTCATGGCAGCGAAAGGGGAGAAGCAATCTGCCGCTGCGAACGGCATCATCGCGGAGATGGCCTCGTTCCAACTGGAGTTTACCCGGCTATCGCAGCTCACAGGCGATATGCGATACTACGATGCCGTCGTACGCGTTTCCAACGTGCTGGAGGAGCAACAAAATCGCACCAAAATCCCCGGTCTCTGGCCCGTAGGCATCGACGTCCAAACCCCCGATCTCACGCAGGGAAACCTCTTCACTCTCGGCGGCATGTCCGACTCAGCATACGAATACCTAGGCAAAACATACCAACTCCTGCACGGCGGCGGCCCCACCGGCCAACAATACAAAAAAATGTACACAGCAGCCATGAACGCAATAACAACGCACCTCCTCTTCCGCCCCCGCACCCCCAACAAAGCAGACATCCTCATGCCCAACTCCATCCGCGTCGAAGGCCCCCTCCTCCTCCCCGACCACACAGCCCAACACCTCGCCTGCTTCGCCGGCGGCATGCTCACCCTCGGCGGCCGCCTCTTCGACAACGCAACCCACGTCCTCCTCGGCAAACAAGTCACAGATGCGTGCATCTGGTCGTACCGCCACGCGCCCAACGGCATCATGCCCGAGGTCTTCACCATGCAAGCGTGTCCGTCGCTCGCGCCGTGCGAGTACGATCACGGCAGGTCGTGCCGCTGGCCGGGCTTCGAGGCCGTGGGGGATGCGAGGTATGGGCTTAGGCCTGAGGCGGTTGAGAGCGTGTTTTATATTTATCGTGTTACGGGCGATAATGGGTATCAGGATTTGGCGTGGGATATGTTTCAGGCGATTGATAGTCGGTCGAGGACGGCGTTAGCGAATGCGGCGATTGGGGATGTTATGAAGGTGGGTAAGGGGAGGAGAGGGATGGAGGGGAAGAGGGGTGCTGCTGGTAGTGGAAGTAGTAGTAGTTCTGGAAGTTCTGGAGGCAGTGCTGGTAGTGCCGCTGGTGGTAGTAGTCCCACAGGCCCAGCCAGCGGAAACGCAGGAACAGGCCAGCTCGGCGATCAACTCGAACTGCAAGACTCAATGGAGAGCTTCTGGCTCGCGGAGACGCTAAAGTATTTCTACCTCTGCTTTGCGGAACCCGATGTGTTGAGTTTGGATAAGTGGGTTTTTAATACTGAAGCGCATCCCTTGAGGTTGGATTGAGAGATAGGTAAGTGCATGGGCGGGTGGGGCCGCGTTGGCGTTGGAGTATGTTTGGGTAGGTACCAGGAGAGGGCTTGAGCAAGAGAATTTAGGGGGATGGCATGGGTGGAAGTGTGAATTGATGGAGAGGCGGGAGAGGGATATGTGCATTTGTGGCGTTGGGACTGATTAGTACTGGCTATAAGCTTGACATGAAGTTTTATATCTGGCATTTTTCTGATGGCTTGTAACTAGCTAACTTGGTAAACTTCTTTAGCGTAGATGATTCTTTGTATTATATATTGGGTATTTTGTATACTAATGTAACGGTTAAACAAGCCAATCTGATTGTAGGTTAGCGCCCTTGGCAGAGTGATTAGTATATAGTCGTCTCGATAGCCTAGCTCCTGCAATCAACCCAGTTTCTCTCCCTAATATCTAAACACGGCACTCCACCGTAACAGTTATGAGCCTAGGAGCCTTCAAATAGGCTGCAAGTTCAAATAAAACACCCTTTTACCTATATTTCTATCTATCTTTGTTTGCTTCTCAGTCACAATGGATAATTCTACTGACTACGTTGTCACAAAATCAGCAGTGATCCTGGACAAGCCTGAGGATTGGCCAACTTGGCTTCAACTACAAAGAAGCTCTGCCAACCGCCATGGACTATAGCCATACGTGGATCCAGCTAAGAAAGATGAGGACCTGAAGAAGCTTAAGGATGATCACCAAAACGTCCAACTGAACGAACCTTCGATTGCGAGTTTCTTTAGTACTAATAGTGCTACTAAGATAATTATAGATCTGGATCAAGCTTAGTTCCAGAAGTATCAATTCCTGATAATGGACTATAGGGAGAAGAGAGCAAGCTATCTCGCAAAGGAGAAGAAGATAAGGGACTTTAAGGATGAGATCCAGCGGACAATTGCCAAGCGCCATCTCCACCTGATTGATGAGGTCGAGATAGCCTAGGGGATGCTGAAGACCCTCAAAATCTACCTTAGCCTATCAACGGCTGATTGGGAGTACATATTACTCACGAAATATGAAAAGCTCAAGGCTATCCCAAAGCGAGCTAACATGGAGGACTGGCTGAGCCAATGGCTTCAGCTCGTCCCACTTCTTGAAAAAGCTGACCTTCCTGAGGCGTCAGGCAACCAACGGCAGAAGGCCTTCCTATTGGCTATTAAGACTTATGATGAGTCATGGTCAATTGTGAAATAGATGGAGCTCCTTAATAAGGAACAGAAGGATGAACCCTTTATAGGTATTAGTGAGCTAATCTCACAATATACCTCCTTTTATCGGATGAACTACCCTGTTGCTGCCGCTGCCTTATTTGAAGGAGGAATATACTCAGCATCTCAATTGGGAATTGCTACGGGAAGTTAAGCTCTAAGAAAGACCCCTGACTGCTTTTGTGGCCAGACTTATAACTGGAACAACTGTCTATACATTAATCCTGCCAAACGCTCTACCAATTGGAAGGGCAATCAAGATCACTTTACAGCAATGAAGACTCTGCTTGAATCCGAAACAGTAAAGGGTTGGATCCTTGCGGGGACGATCAAGAAATACAAGAAATAAACACCTGATGCGCCTATACCAACAGCATCAACACAGGCCCTATGAGACCTTGATGACGATCTACCTCTAACCACATCAGCTGGATATACTCTGAGTATACACAACACGAGCATGATGGCTCCTACTGCACTCAGCAGCCGATGGGTGATAGACCCTAGATTAGATACCCACGTCGCCAACAGCAAAGCCTTTGGTTGGAAGACTACCTCCCAAGGTACACCAGATGATAAGATTATCGCTGGTGGAGAGATTAGATCGGTCGCGGAATGGGGAACTGTGATCCTTGCCGTCAATACACCCTATAGCTGTGAGTCAATTTGACTCCGCCAAGTCGCCTACGTACCTGGCTTCCACGCCAATATCTTAGGCCTATCTAGATGTAGGACAAAGGGGATACACTTCGACTCAGGACAAAATCTCTTATATAAAGGACCACGAAATCAAGGAAGAACAGTAGCACTTCTTGAGTTCACTGGGGGTCACTGGCTGATCGATTCAGATCCGGCTGCACGACCTAAGCCTCAGCTACTTACCAACAACTACCCTGATCGACCTCCTGAAAGGAGGATGGCTCCTACTACGTGGGGGGTGTCACCACCTAGAGCATTGCAGATTTCCTAGTTTGGTATAGTCTATAGCCTCACGGAGTTATATTTTGCATAGAAAATCACACCAACAGGGCTTGTAAGGGCCAGCTTTGGTTCCACTTGCAGCTGGGGGGGTGTGTAACGGTTAAACAAGCCAATCTGATTGTAGGTTAGCGCCCTTGGCAGAGTGATCAGTATATAGTCGTCTCGATAGCCTAGCTCCTGCAATCAACCCAGTTTCTCTCCCTAATATCTAAACACGGCACTCCACCGTAACAACTAACTTACAGAGACTATACCCTTGAGCAGAAGTTAGGGAAAGAGTTACTCTGTTCTGGTGTATTATGACCAGTAAACGCCAGTGCAACAGGGATAGAATACATACCTTGAATCTATGTGTTAAATTCTAAGAAAGGTGCACGAAATCGATCTACAGACCTGACTAAAGTACACGACCTGAGATGATCCCCCTTAGCCATGATTGAAGCCTATTCTCTAAAGCAGAGTGCTTACAACATAATCACCCTTTAGCAACAAGAGACAAACAACATACCCATTCCAGGGCAGTTAGACATCTTTCTATCCATTCAGGGACATTTTCCCACTGTCCCATGACCTAGAGTATGCGGGTGAGAGTTTGGCAATGTTGGATTGCTTGTTAAATTCTCTCCAAGCACTGGCCACGAAGAGCACAAGAGTATAAGAGTTGAAGGCTATATCTCCATCCTTGGTCGTTCATCTGCCGGGGTTCACACTTGTCCTCAAAGGAGTTGGAAGGGCTGCATGTCACGGTAGTATACCTCGCATGCATGGATAAATCCCTAAGGCAAAGGAAGGATTGGTTGGACAATGCCACAAGGGGCTTGAATCTCCAGCACAAAATGTGTTGACAATGTCTTAGTGAAGGAACAGTTCGAATTGCATTTCCCCTGTGAATCTGTCCATGATGACAGTTGGTACATTTACAATCAATGGAGATCATGAGCCAAAGCGGCAGAACCAAGTCCGCAAAATGAGTGGATTTGACGCGTTAAAGGGAGACCTAATGTTCGATGTACTCTCTGGGAGATACTGATCCGCAGCCAGTACTGGTGAGGTCGAACGAGAGGGCAGAATCGTCTTCAAATGCTCTGGCAGAGTCATTTCGTGTATGGGCATGTCCTTTTTCTCTTCCTCGATAAATGTTTCCTCGTAGCTGACGCGTCCTGGAGGCGAGGCTTCCTCGTGGTCAATTGCACTTTCTGACTAGCTAGTCAAGTTGTCCAGATATCGCCCAAGCATCATATTTCCCGGTGTATTCTCTACCGCTTCTCGTAGGAGTTGAGCCTGTAATCGTTGCATCTCGGCAAGGATCTGGGCCGTATCGTCTTTGATAGCAGAGATGTCTTGATGAATTTCGGATGCATCCTGTTTGATTTCCCACGAATTTGATATCTGAAGGTCAGCTAGATGATGCCGAGATAATATAGACTACTGCTTTGCAGTACTCATAGCGCAACCATGTCCAAAGCAATCTCCAGGGCCGACTTATGTGCTTTCAGACTTGACCAAAGTCTGCCGACATGGTTCTGACCAAACAATGCCCAGCGCGCTGCTTTATCCATTCTGCTCCCTCCTTGCTTCTCCAAAAGCTCATCAGTCTGCTCCAAGACGCCGTTACAATTTGAGGTGATGCAAGTGACTTGCTTGCGCAGAGTGTCGGAGAATCCAGAAGCATTCGACTCCGCAGCGTCTTTAGCAGGAAGCTTGAGAACCGTCTTGAAGGAGAGCCGCTCGCAAGAGACGGTGTTGAAATCACTTCGTGCCCCACGGACGTCGTGGATGAAGCCCAACATTGAGATGGAAAGCTTGGAGATTGTTGCAACCAGTGAGACGCACCCGGAAATCACTGTTAAGGGGTCCATTCTCGACTCGCCCCCAACACAGGGAAAATTTGAGGGTTTGAAGAATCGGAAAGGAGCTGAAGAAGATGGCGTGATGCATGAGAGGGACGGGGGCGTGGCTGAGATGACTGAATTGCGAGTGATAGGCGGTCCATCCCAGCGGCCTGGATACGTTTCTTGAAAGATTTTAGAGAACCACAAGAAGATGATTGGAAGGAATCAAATGGGAACAAAAGGGAGAGGGACAGACCGCACTGGAGTTGATGGTCTCAAGATTGCCTACGGACGAGATTGAGACCATTTTGCTAGTGGGATGGCTCGATTGAAAACTTGTCAATGTCGGTCCCAACACTGCATCTGCTACAGTCTGATATGGTTTGAGATGCCAGGGGAGGGGACGGTGGTACTTGGACGAGGTTGTGGTGAAGCAGAATCTGACCTTCTCCGGTGCTCGGCAGAGGCTCAACACTGTCATCAACAACTACTTCAATTGGCACCGCAGCGCGCTCGCACCTAACATGGCGCGATTTTGTAATTCCCTATGGCAGATAATTGGGGGACAATAATTTTACATATATGGGAGCATGTTTATACAGCGATGGTCGCGGAATATACACCCTGTCCTCCTCCGACATAGATAACATTCTTGTCCTTCTCTGTACGTCCAAAAGCGCAAGATGTAGATCCTGTCACAGTCGCCACAGCGTTCGCTTTACCCACCGCAGGGTCAACCTCCACGATCGAGTTTTTGCTGTTCGTTGCGACATACAGCTTTCCGTTAGGGCCGAAGCATAGATCGTCGCCCATGAGATTAGTCCACAGGGTTGTTACTGCCCCAGTGGCCTTGCCTGTGGCGTCCACAGGAATTTTGTGGAAACTGTTCTTGAAGATGTTGGTGTACCACACGGTGCCGTTGCTGTACTTGATGCCGTCGATGCCAAATGGAATGCTGCCGGACGGTGCCATGGTCGGATCTGAGAGCACGACAGAGCTCTCACCGGTAACTACGTTGAAGCGGTACACATTGCCTTTTCCGGCATCCGCGACAAGAATTGTAGTGTTATCGAAAATTGCCAGGCCATTCAGATTGTTTGCCGCAGAGATCGTCTTGATTAGAGAGGATGTAGGCTTTGCTCCTGTGAAGTCGACTTTGTAGATGGACTTTCCTCCACCAATGACAGCGAAGACGTCTGGTGCAATCTCGCCGATACCACTGAGTCCGCTCGCGCCTGTGACGGATATCGCAGTCGAGGAAGTCTTTGTAACGGGGTCGACGGCGTAGAGGTTGGGGCTGTTCATGTTCGTCGCGAGGATTTGGCCATTGGAGCGGACTGCGACATTCTCCACTGAAGAGATCTTAGCTACCTGTACCGCGGCTGCTTGTCGGAGTTCAATAGCAGCGCCGGCAGCGAATGCGATGCCGCCGAGAAAAGTTGCAAGCTGCAGCATTTTTAGGTCAGGTGAATTGTGAGGCTTGCAATTGAACGAGAAGATCGCAATGATTGTAGAAGCAGACACCACGCTGCGGGCAGCACCTCTACGATTTATTATGATCCTCTCTCCACATGGAAGAATTGTATTCTCGGATCAGATTATTGCTTGAGAGATTGAAACATGGTGGGGCAAATATGATTGGCTTGTCAATGTTGCTAATTACTATAATACCCAGCGCCCAATCTGAGCATTATTGTTCTTGGCAAAAGACGTCTTGGAAGCACTGTAGGTATACACCTTGGAGCTATCTAGATCAATTTAGCATCTACAGCCGGGAAGAAGCAACTGCCGCATTCTCTTTGAAGCCAGTGACCTAAATATAATCAGGGCAGGTGACACTAGCATTGCAGTCAACCGTCACAAAGGTTTGTTCAGTTCCAGCCCCAAGTCATACCTAGCTAATGTGCCTTTGACAGATAGGTATTGCAAAAGTTCTATGCTGTCAATTGCATCTACAAATCTACAATCAGAACAGTGTAGCAGCTAGACAGCTGCCGCTCCCAAACTCAAAACTTTACCGAGGCCTAGAAACGCCTATCCAACCCTCTGCAGGGACTTCCAGAAGGAGATCAAGATTCCAGGTCTAAGCTTAGATAAAGTGCCTTGGCAATAGATGAATGAGAGAGTGTCTCACGATAAATCTAACAAAAGTGTAACAAAATTAAAGATCAGATTTGAAGTGTTTAGCACGCAACATCCGGCAATCAATATATCCGGCCATACGAAAATAGGGTCAGGAATTTCAATCAACCCGGATTCTTTCCCCAAAGCCTGATTCCGGAACAAGATGATGCATGAGCTAAACGTCATAGCCAGTGCCTTTGTCATCGTGAGGTCTGATTCTGGAGAGGACCAGCAAATGTTGGGCGAACAACAAAATTATCCGATTGAGGTTTAGCGGCCTTGGCGTAGTGAATGCTTAGTACTATTTATCTCCTCTCCTTACATCCCCAGTTTCCGACACTCAATCAAATCCTAAATACCTGCTCGCCACAGAAGGCGTAAAACGACCAAGTGCGACACGAAGATGTTCGTTCTATCGCATTCCAAGTCTTCCAGTTGTCAAGTGCGTATTAAACCCAAACTCATAACAGAACCATCCAGCATTGAAGTCACCACGCTCCAAAAGCATACCATTGACACCTCCACCCCAATCATGAGACTCAAAATGTCACAAAAACGTCCCCGCGCCAGCCCTCTTCCGCCCAAGCCAACCTTGTGATGCCTCTGGCCATGGCGTGACCGTAACACAACTGTGCCACACACACCCACACACGAGCCCAACACACCACTCCCTCCCCTCCTCATAAGCAGCAGTCGCCAAACACCTGCCTTTCCAGACCATGACCAAATCAACAAAATTACCACCCATGCGGCACCTTCTTCCCCTGCTCCTGTTCGTGACCGCCGCATCGTCAACAACGTGCTACCTCCCCAATGGCCAGCCCGTGACCGCCGCATCGCACAAACCATGTTCCAACGACAAGGCAGATCCCATGCATACGATATGCTGCGCAGACGGCGATAGTGTGGGGAAGGAAGGCATATGCGAGCATAGGAATGATCGGGAGGAAGTGAGCTGGTATAGAGGGTCTTGTACCGAGGCGGAATGGGGCAGTGGGAAGTGTGCGCTTGTGTGCAATGAGGTGAGTGCCATGTCCCTGTTTCTGTGAAATACGTGGAATTTCGTGGCTGATGGGATTGTGCAGCCTTATGCGTATGAGCTGGAGCAGATAGCAGTTCATCTCTGCACGGACAGCCCTGGGAAGAGGGAGTGGTGCTGTGGATCTGATTCTAGTTGTTGTGACGGCGGTGCGCAGATCATCAAGCTCAGAGCTCTTACTTCGGCGACGACATCGTCTCCCGCGACAACAGCGACGACGCTCGGCATAAAAACTTCGAGTATAATCTCATCTAGTACCTCTTCGCCCAAAACTACCAACTCGCAAACCCAGACAAGCGGAGACGCCCTTCATTTCGAACTTGGGTTGGGGCTTGGACTTGGCGCCTTCTTTGCCATCGCCATTGCCATTGCGGTTCTTGTGTACATACGTCAGAGTCGGGCTCAGAAGAGACACCTGGCCAAGAAGCATTCGAGAGAGAAGGGGAAGGGGAAGGTGTCGGAGTTGGTTTTGCTGGGGCATGAGAATGAAAATGAGCATGTGAGAGATGAGGAGAGGGGGGCAGATGAACTTCCAGAGTGGACGAGCCATTGGCAGGGGGGGAGGCATGGATAGCTTGCAAGCATTTTTGGTTTTACGTTCATGTATATTACGTGTGATCTGAAGGGGTTTTCATTCTAGGAGGATATCTGAGCATTGTTTGCGTTGCTTGGGGTTGGATTGAGGTGTTTTGATCGGAGTAATATGGATGCTAAAAGACGTATTTGAAGGCTCAGAGCTTTGGGAACGCTACTACGGGTTTCATTGTCCTTCGTTGGTCGTACATGCGACTGGTAGGGAGTAAGATAAGCGGTAAAGCCTTCTGCATATAAAGAGGTAGAGAGTATCGAAAATCTGTATACAAGTTTGCTGCCCGTTAAAATTAGAAATCATTTGGCGTAGAGAAAATGGCGAGTTTTTGTAAGCTTGATGAGGTTTGATGCGGATCACTATGTCCGCACTTGGACTGAGTAGAACTAGATGGACTCTGGGCGCCGTATCGGACATACATAGCGAGTGCAAAACTGGTGTCCAAACTCCCACCAAGTCGTAGACTCTGATTATATGTTGAGACACTATTTCTTTAATCCCCCTGTTTACCCCCACACCAAAGACTTTAAACAGCTTCTTCCAGTTCTACAAGCGGAAAATAGATCACCGAATCCCGTAGTCACCACTGCGCAAGCGCCAAACCCAACCGCTGGCTAGGCAATTATGTCGTTCCCGAATGATGCTAGAGAATTTTTGGATTAAATGTCCACTCGGGCAGGGGCGGCGATGTAAGCTCCAGTAGGTCAGAAGGCGAGTTTGCAGGACTAGTGCTGGACGCAATCGCGGATTGCGGGCGTAAAAAGACGTAGAGAAGAATGAAAAAGAGGACGGTGAATGGTAGACTGACACCTATGCCCATGCCCAGTGTCAGCGGAAGAAAACTTGTGTTTTGTCCTGCTTGGTGGTACTGTTGATGGCTGTGGGGACTGGGGGACTGTCGCCTGGAGTGAACCAACAGATGGGAATTCGGGAAGAATGGTAATGTTAGCGTGTCGTGGGAGGTGGGCAGTTAAGATGCATGGCTCGATATGCGAGGACTGGCAGAATCCATGATGGATGTTCTACTGCTTTGGCCTTTGACACTTGCGTGCCTGGCGTCTCCATACTACTTGCTTCCCTGTCCGACATTTCCACAACATCTGTTGCTATTATCGAAGTCTCAACGCTTTGCGTAATTCCAATTGATCTGGCGGAGAATCTATATCATGGGAGTGTTGGAGCGCATTATCTCCCTTGGTGTCTTTGCTGAGGGTCGCCGGGATCGATTCTGGTGGTATTGGAGGCGTACGCCGGTTGAAGATGGCATGTACTACCGTGGGGATCGCAAATAGAGGGGATCTTGTAGCACATGGGTCAGGGATCGGGTTGCTGACTTGCGGGCATCCAACTCTTGCTTGAAGCGGCTCTTGCGGTATTCAACTCTGGGTATGTTTTTAGACAACGGCTTGAGAAGGCTTCTATCACTGTCTAAAGAGAGGTAGTAAACGATTATCTGAGGTCTCAGGAGGCCAATGGCAGTCATATTCTGAACGTATCCAGCCTGAAATAAGGGGAGGGGAGAAGGATGAGGAAGCTTCTGTCCAAGTACAGATTATGAGTTCAAATTCCCTCGAGAATGGCGGTTGGGATAGCATAGAACGTGGTAACAACCACCTTGATAGCGTAGCAAATGTGCTCCTATGTGTTTCTGCGTGTATCGTTTCATACCCGATTACACCCTATCGCATCCTTCCATCGTTGCGGAGCGCGAGTCGGCCTCAGGACCATCGAGGGCGCTGGTGGCGCGGATGTATTAGACAAGGTTTTCAGCAAGGCAAAGCTACTGCCTAGGTTCATAACTACGCCATCTATTTCCTAAATCTGCCCATCTAACATGGCGTACTCTGGGCTTCCCGTTTCTTTGCTAACTTTCGTCTCACAGTAAAGATCCATTCGTCCAAGAATATCCATAGCCACAGGAGTATAAACCACAAAGAGATAATAGCCGCTGCTACAATACTGACTATGCTAAAGTACCGAGACACGTGCCACACTGCCTCCCAATGAGAGGCTTCCAGCTAATCAGCTGCAAGTGCAACCTACATCGAGTTCAGGATGGTCGAAACTACAGCAAATAGGAAGAGTATGGGCCCATACAGCCGTCCAAAAAAGTCTCTGTACTGTCCATGCACCTGCTCGAAGTGAAATTTGCGGAGAAGCAGCGGGGCATAAAAATTGAGTCGTGTCAGTCTCAGTTCGCCATAGTAGTAACTATCTCTTTGACACAACCGTATCGTCGATGTGGCTGAGTTCCGAGATGAACCGGCAGAACGATGGCCAGTCTATGTCTTTGGGTATGAGGCGGAGGTCGTCTTGTTGAGCGATGTGGAAGTCGGATTCATGTTGGATCAAGTAGCGATACGTCCGCAGGAAGCCCGTTGCAGCCCTGCAGAGGTTGCTCTGGCTGTAACCCGCTCGGCTCGTGCCTTCTTCTAGAAACATTTTCCAGAATGCCTGCGACAGCAAATACCGTGGTAGAGGCTTGACGAAGATGCGATTGTGGATCCAGACTAGATGCAGTCGTGGTTCTTCCGTGACGACAATCTCACGACCCTTGACTCGCTGGCGGTGCAAAGGGTTGATGTTGGCGCTAGAAAAAGTGGTCATAATCCAGAGACGAGGTGCCATCGCCTCCAGATCTCCGCACCAGAGTTCCTGCTTAAGAAATTGTTTCATACGAGGGGAGTCGTTCCACTTGACCAAAGGGTAGCCTGGCACAGTCGCGGTTGGTGCTTTGGCTATCAGCTCATAGTCATGCGCGAGCTCGGCTTCTTTCGAGAAGGAAGCCATGTCTGGTCGCGAGAAGTATGTCTGTATAGGCCAAGTCTGCACGTTGATTCGATCATGGACATAATATGTCTTTCGTTGCCAGGATCGTGTCTGCGCCTGGAGCCTCGCGAGGGACTCGCCTTCAGCTGCCCTCTCAAGCCCAGCCTCGCTGCAGACCGGCCAAGTCCATAGAGCGGAGGCTGCCTCAGCCTGACACGTACTCATCGATTGCCTGCGCGACTCCTCGCTACTGTTTTTCACTCTTACGCATTACTCCATCTGGGTTGTATACTGAAAGTAAACCATGGGAGGTGTCAGTAGCACGACGGACCCACACGGCTGAGGCTAACATGGGGCTAGGGCCGGCTGATAACCGACGACGACATTGGGCTGAAGGTGCTCCGCGAAGCACCAGCAGAGGCAGAAGCTGCCCAGATTATCGAGTGGGTTTAGCTCCCATGTCTGCTTGCTCAGACTTACAGCGAGCCATCCAGCATTGTCGCCGTCCACGGTCTCGGCGCCCATCCCGACCACAGCTGGTGCAAGAATGAGGGCACCAGGGAGAGCCCGCGGTGGGTCAACTAGCTTGAGGAGGCCAGCATGCTGCCAGCAGTGGCGCCAAACGCACGCATTATGCGCTACGGATATCAATCGCAGTGGTTTGGCAACGAGGCCATGCAGCAGAGCGCGTCCACGGTGGCCGAGCGGCTGCTGAGAGCCTTGAAGCGGAAGAGAAAGGTGCCGACTGTGTCTGAAAGGCGTGGTGAATTCGCTGACGGCGTTAGGATGTTTCGTTCCGTCCGTTGCTGTTTGTGGCGCACTGCTTTGGTGGGTTGGTCGTGCTCAAGGTAAGTAGGTCGACTGGACAGCGATGCGCCAGCCGCTGAGCGTCTCACAGGCACTGCTGGAAGCCGAACAGTACCCGGGCGAGTGGCCTGGAGTGTTTTCATCGACCACTGGCCTGGTCTTCTTCGGGACACCGTTCCGAGGCGCGGGAGGTATGGATCAAATGGAGATGCTGGAGGCGGCACGGCGCGAATACGACAACGATCAGGTGCAGCCTACCGCTCTCGAGGTGCTACAGCCAGGAAACGCATACCTGCAAGAGGTGGTTGGTGGTTTCTTAAAGAAGATGCGGGGCCAGACGAACAAGACGCAGATCGCATGCTTCTACGAGCTCAAGGCCAGCGACGTAGGGCAGATCGTGGGGGGACAGAGTCGGACGGCAAGTGTGAACGAGTGTTGCATGGCCTGCGAGGCTAATTACATGCGCAGAGGTTTCTGGTTAGCGAGAGCTCTGGCTGTCTCGACCTGTCGAGCAAGTACTCGCTCTCGCGGACCCACTTCAACATGAACAAGTTTGGAAAGGCAACCGAGGAAGATTTTGAGACGGTGGCAGAAGTAGTTGAGGGCATGGTCAACAAATCTCCTAATCTCGTATGGGTGCGATCTCAATGTAACTATGCGTCCCAGCAGTAGACGATAACAACTGGAGGTTGACTGTTGTAGCAGACCACGGCAAGCACAAGATCGATTTCAGTCTTCGAGGCATGCCGATTGTGGGCAAATTCGTCCAACGCGATGCAGAGATGCAGGAGCTAGAGCACCTCCTTATCAGTAACATCACCACAACCAGTCGACAGAAGGTCGTCGTTCTCCACGGCCTCGGTGGCATAGGCAAGACGCAACTGGCAGCCGAGTTCGCGCGGAAACACCATCCCGTTTTCAGCAGCGTCTTCTGGCTAGATGGAGAGTCGGAGGCTAGCTTGAAGCAGTCGTTTGCGAGCATGACGCAGAGGCTGCCGCAGGACGAACTGACGACGGATGCTGTGAAGATGCTGAAGCGCTCTACACTCGACATCGATGTGGCGGTGCAGGAGTGTCTCCGGTGGCTGTCTCTCGCGACGAATCAGCATTGGCTACTAATCTTCGACAACGTCGACCGCGACCACTATGACAAAGATGACATGCAGGCGTACCATGTGAAAAAGTACTTCCCCAGCACAGACTGTGGGTCGATTCTCATCACTAGTCGGCTGGCGAGTCTCCAGAGTCTCGGAACAGGGCTCAGGGTAGGGACGGTTGAGATGGACCAGGCGAGGGCTATTCTAGAGAGTAGTGCCGGGAGGGTGGTTGAGGGTAAAGTTGACAACTTCCCGCCTTTTGTTAAAGAAACAGCAGGGCTGATTTTTACTGGATAGATGCAGATGTGATTCTTGAACGACTGAGTGGCCTTCCTCTTGCGCTGACCCAGGCTGGCTCGTACATGCAGGAGACGAACGTGTCCGCTTCAACCTACGCTAAGCATTACGACAAGACCTGGGAGGGCCTAATGCAGAAACAGGGAAATTTTCCACTGGAGGAGTACGGCGACCGCAACGTGTTGACGACTTGGATCATATCCTACGAACAGGTTAAGAAGCAGAGCGAGAAAGCGGCGTGGCTGCTTAAGCTGTGGGGTTACCTGGACCACGGCGAGCTCTGGTACGAGCTGGTCGCAACTGCAACAAAACTGAGTAAACGGACAAATACTCCGGAATGGCTACTGAGTGTTGCGGAACACGAGCTGGAGTACGCTGGTGCGGTTGGCCTTCTATCGCGCTACTCGCTTGTGGATAGAAGAGAAGATAGCAACACTCATTCAATGCACTCGGTACTGCATCAACGGTGTGGGCGGCTGGCAGAAGGCAAGGAGCAGCAGTACGCCCTTGGCCGGATAGCGGTAGAATTAGTGGCGTTGAATGTACCATCTAGAGACGATCCGGAGTTCTGGAGAAAGCGGAGGCGACTGCTACAGCATGCTATAGGCGTCAGTGGATAGCTAATAAAGACGAACTTTGCTGAAGAAGAAGAAGAAGAAGAAGAAAAAGAACAAGAGGAAGAAGAAACAGGCGTAGGCATGATACAAGAGCGGTCATATTTCAATCTGGGCAAACTTCTTGCAGATGAAGATGGATAAAAAGCAGAGAAGATGTACCAGCGGGCGCTGCAGGGCTACGAGAAG
>ML977605.1:4765-148551 GCA_010015725.1 Amniculicola lignicola CBS 123094 | reverse complement strand
GTACAGTTAATGACTTAGGCAACCTCTATACACGCCTAGGACGGCTTGACGAGGCAGAGAAGATGTACCAGCGGGCGCTGCAGGGCTACGAGAAGGCGATAAAGCCAGAAAACTTATCCACTTATATTCCTGCGCTCAAAAATATGTGGAGCTTTGCCTTCCTCTACGATCGTCAGCACCAGGTGGAGGATGCTAGAGCCTGGTATTCGAAAGCTCTCTCGGGCTACGAAAAGGTGCTTGGAACTGATCATCCAAATAGCCGGGCGATTCGAAGCAGTCTTGCCGTCTTGGGTGTAGAACCTGACAGAACCGATGGATCAAGAGCAGAGTTGTCGGCGCAAAGACCCAGTGCTACGGATCCTTTTACCAACATCAAGGAAGCAGCCAAATCAGAGTCTAAACGGCACAAACTCTTCCGCAGATTCAGATGGAAACACGATTAATATGGTACCGAGGCGTGTATTTGTATCCCATAGACAAGCAGTATATAGATAGAGAGCACATCATTACACAGCATAGGTGTATATACATTAACCGTCCAAATTTCTAGAAACCTGTTACTATGCGCCACAGCTATTCTGCGAGGGTAATTCAAATGGGTACAGCGCCAAATGGATTACAGAAGGTCAGGGCCACATATGAGCACACTGGAATGCTTTTCACCGTCTTCGATTTTGACCAGCAACAATTCTCAGACTACATTGTTGCCAGGTTAAACACGCCTTTGGGGCTTGGAAATAGGATATTTCTTATTGAAACCCTATATCCAACCCTCAACGGTCTACGGAGACCCTTGAGGTCGTAAAAAGAGAGGGGGGTTGTTGACAATAAGATATTATACAGGATTTACAGGTCCATGTCCTTGCGGAAAAGAGATAGCAAACGTCTGAAGCAAAAAGCGTTCCATTACACTGAGCGTTCCGGCACGCAAGGATGGACATTAGTTGTTATCACAGCTTAGCACTCTCTTAACGAAACACGAAGAAAATAGTAAGTCATGGGAAGAAATGTGCATGGAGGGATGCCTTTCCACGCTTGATAAAACTCGAGCCACTAGCCTTGATATCCATACAGATTCTGCGAGGCGAACAACCTTGATACACAATCACGCACGACATAGGTTCACTATCAAACACCGTCAGCTCCAACGAACCACCAAAACCATGCATAAAGCCTCAAAGGTACGAATCTCCACGTTCATTCATGTTCAGCCCCAAGTGTAAGACTTGGTGACGGAATATTTCCAAGCCGTATCCCACCCCCCATGTATACAAATACAGCCCACCCAGTCCACTCCAGTGCATTCCAGCCCCGAACACCATACCACGCCACGCCATGCAAAGAAAGAAACCAACCCCCTCATCTATTCGGCCTTGTATTCACCGGCCTCCACACCCCACCCCACCCACCACCCTCCTACCCCCTCCCCCGAAACTGCTCCGCAACCATATCCCCCAACGTCCTCCTCCTCGCCTGCCCCCCCTCGGCCAAAATCCCACTCGCAAGCCCCGCCCCCGCCCCCTCCCTCTCCCTCTCCGCATCCAACCTCGCCCGCAACCCTTCAAACCCCCTCTTCTTCTCCTCGCCCACCATCCACCCCGGAACCCGCCAGCCACTCGCCCCCGGCAACAAATCCCGCCTATACGCCGTACCAATCGCCCATCCCACTGCCGCCGCGAGCAGCGAGCCGGGAAACTGCGATAATGCGAGTTGCAACGGCGCGAGGTACGATGTCGTTTTGGATGTAAACGTGAGACTGCGGGCCCAGATGTTAGTTGCTGTTTGCGCGGGGGTGGTTCCGCTTGGACTCGCGCTGCGGGGCGCTGTTGCGAAGGTTTCGCTTTGGTTTGACGGCGTGGGGGTCGTTGTGGGCGCAAATGGCGAGATCTTGTACCGATACGTGTATGGGATTGCGGCGTAGTAGTTTGCGAGGAGCGCGAAGATGATGGCTGTTGGGCCGGCGGGGAGGTGGTTTATGCGGCCGAAGGTGAGGGGGCGTAGGACGAAGGTTAGGAGGAGGGGGGGGAGGAGCGTTGTGTAGGGGAGGGTGGCTAGGATGAAGGACTGTTGCCATTTCTTATTAGCACTTTAATGGCTCTGAAAATGGGGAGGATTGGAAGGGATTGGGAGGGGATGGGGGAGCTTACAGCAAACTTGCGACTTCCCCAGAGCCGTTCAATGACGCGGAGTTGGTAGAAGCTCAGCACGGCGAAGAGCACCTCTGTTGAGTTTGTGAAGCACACCTAGAGCTCATATTAGCTCCTCTTCATCAACATTTCACATCTCAGACTGTAGAGACACACCTGCCACGTCAATATCCTCCAGAATTGGCCATAGTTCCAGAGATGCGGCACAACCTCGATGTGAATGTAGTATCTTGTATCAGTGATGCTGGTGACGAGGGCGCCGACGACCGCCGAGAAGAGGAGGTATTTCGTCACGGGCGCATTGGTAAACCCCGAGGTGATCATTATGGTGGTGTGTGGAGCTATGTCATCGTTTGGTGGTGGTTGGGTGGAGGAGGGGATGTTTAACATCGGCGTCGGAGGTGCCACATTCGACCGATGAAATGTGGCGGGAAGTCACGTGGTTGCAACAACACGAAGGACACACGATCACAAGGTTCATACTTGAGCAATTGCTCCATTTGATTGTTTCCTAATTGTACATGATGCCAGCGAAGATGCAATGCTGATTGCCCTTTACACAAGACAGGACAAAAGTCCAGACTCTTCCCAAAAACCCACCCAACCATGGTATCTCAATGTCTCCTTGTGGAGCTGTATCTTTAAACGCCCAGGTAAACCCAAATGACAAACGGAGCCTCTTCAACCCTTCTTCCTATGTTGCTCGGAACGCCGCAGCGCCCTCGCTAGAAACGCGTCCTCATTTTCCGACATGTTAAAAAACTCCCCACCAATGTGAACTGCTGCACCATTCGACCTTCTCCTCTCTTGATTTCTATGGCGTATCGCACTCGTACTCGGAGCAAAAATGTCCCCCCGATTCTTTCCGTACAAGTTCGCCGTGTCCTTCCACCACTTTTCGTTGGTGCCTGGTTCAGTGATTAGATCCTCGTCATCAGCAACAGTGGAGGGGGTGGGCATCGTTCGGGGATCCCACTCTGAAACTCCAGCGTCCGTCCTAGACTCTTCAATGGCGCCGCTGTTGGTAGTGGGGGCGTTGCGACTGCTCTGGCGTTGGGGTGGCGTGACGTAAGGTTCTGGACTATAGGCCTTCCTGGAAGTCTGCCGATAACGGGACGACGATGCTGGAGATTTCGGTAGGGGTCTAGAAACAGAAGTACTGTCGCGGAAAAGGTCTCGCAGGCCTGGGTGTGGTGTTGTAGGCGTACGGGGCGGTGCCTTCGTTACGGGTTTGATGGGTGCCTCTCTGATAGGCAGTGGCGTGGGTTGACGTTGGGATTCCATCTTTGCGTCGGGTCGTCGAATTGCCCTCTCTGTTCGACGCACATCATATTGCGCGGGGATCTGAGGGACAGCAGGGAGTGGTGTGTGTGGTCGCGGTGCCATTTTCAACGAGACGTCCGAAGTTCGCTTCTTGAGCTCGTTGAAAGAACGCTTGTCTTGGCTGAGATGCTTGATGCTCTTCACGCGCTCCATAATCTCGAGTGTTTCCTTGGGCTCCTTTGTTTCTTTGCTCGGCTTGGGTTTGACTTGGGGCGAGCCAGGCTGGCTGTAGTAGTCGGAGTCAAAGTGACTGGTGGATGGTCTCGACTCGTCGATGCTGTATATGCGCGTGGGGATCTTGTGAGGCGACTCTCCATCAACATGGGCGCTACCATAGGCGCTGTCAGCCGAGCTGTGAACTTGTTTGAGCTTTTCGTTCTCAGCTACCAGCTCTTTCATCTTCGCCTCCAGGTCAGCAACAATATCCACCGCCTCTTCAAAGCTCTTATCCTTGTTCTCCATCTCGCACACTAGCTCCGAGTTGATCTCGAGCAGCTCGTTGCGGTCTTCCTCGTGCATGAAGATGGTCTCTTCCATGTCGCCCAACCGGAGTCGCAAGTCATTGTTGGCCTGCTGCAGTTCTATATTCTCTTCCTCCAAGGGTTCCAACTCTTCGAGCCGCCTGTTTGCCTCTTCCATCTGGTCCTTGAGCTGATTGTTTTGGTCCCTCAACAACTGCAACTTCATGTTCAAGTCGAACATGGCCGACTTGAGCTTTTCGTTCTCATTGTGGAGAGATTGCTGAGGAAGCATGCGAGGCACGGCGCCTTCGCTCGGCCTCCGTCGTTGGCGAAAGGGCGTCTGTTTGGGAGATTCGTCGTCCAGCACGCTCTGGTCCATCCAGGGATCTATCGAGGACGCAAGGGAAGATGCGCGACGCAGGGGTGGGCGGGTTTCGGTGGGGGACGAAGTAATCGGGGTATCCCGGGCTCTCCGCGCTTCTAGCGCGCTGCGAAGTAGATCCGACTTTGGCTCCACCGAGTACGTCGAGGGTATGGAGAGTCGGGGAGGAGGCGTGTGCCGGTCGCCCTGAGGGGGCCGGCGCGGATTCGGTGATGACATGCTGTTTGATGTGGCGCGGGTATATTAAAGGGGATTGATATGAAGGGCCAAGGAGCGTAGTGTCTTAAAGGATACAGCAGACAAAGGGAACAATAGTGGTCTCCAAGAAAGGAAAACTGTGACGTTGCTGGGCGAATGGCAATCCGCTATTGTGAGGCGTGTACAATGTCGATGGTGGGCTGTCACTGGGGTATCGGTAATCGTTCGAGTGAGTGAGTGAGTGCGAGAATGTATCCACCGGATCCTCTCCTAGACGGCAGCTGCGGGCGCGGGCTGCGGCGTGGGTCGGATGATCGGTGTGCCAGAGGGTGCATCAGATGCAAGGCGGTCGCGTGCGTAGACTGGAGGGTAGTCGCTGGATAGAGGGTCGGTCTTGGGTTCCATGTCTCGCTGGACGGACGACTTCTGCGCAGCCAAAGGTGACGATGAAGGTGAAGGCAGAGAGAGTTCAGAAAAAGAAGCGGTCGACCACAGACGAGATTCCACGTCACTGCAGCAATGCGCTAGCAGCTGTCAGTCGCGATGAATGCGGCACCACGTCTGCGAAGGAATGTGCGTCCATGTAGGTTCAATTGCTCTCACGGCGCGATAGCAGCGGCGACGGGGCAGCTCAGGGATGGGGAGCAACTCTAGGAGGCGCTCGGGCAGCAGAAAGCTGGGGGCGTTCGTCGCTCAAAAAGTTGTCGTGCCCGTCCGTGGCTGGATGCAGCTAGAGCGCGGCATACGGGACGAAGGCACCCGTCGCAACGGCACGCTAGCGGGGTCCGCCTGTCTGATTGGCCCGCCGTGTGCCCAACTCTGTAATTGTCGGGATTCTCGCATGCAACCCCTTGTCATCTTGTTCCATCACTGTGACTGCGAACAGAGAGCAACAGGATGATGCGAATAAAGAGGGGTTGGGGCTGCCCCTGGGGCGGGGGACAAACCACCAAGGGGTCGTTCATTTGTTTTGGCGGCAACGAGTGGCCGCAGAAGAAACCGCGCGAGCAGCGGCTAGCCCTCGTGTGTGCCGATGCCCAAGAGTTGTGGGCGTCGCCCGTCGTGTTTCGAAGTGGCAGTCTGGTTGACGGCGGGCACTAGCTTTGGGGTGATCTCGGCACTTTGACCCTTCATTCTGGCTGTCGAAAGGGGGCTCCTGGGCATGACAAAGGAGAATGGAAGGAGCATGAGGTAGTCAAAAGAAGACACACGCTATCGGAAGAGGGCTCGCGCGTTCGGAGCATTTATGGTACCGTGTGGGTGGGATGGGCGAGTCAGGCTGCATCGACGACCTACAGTAACTTGTCGTGTATGGACAGGTATCTGCAGCAATCCAGGAAAGAAGAGGCCCCCATGATCACATGTTCAACGCCCAAGGGTCCAAGTCGAGATGTGGATGCAGCATGCTGTGCACTGCGCGCCGTTCCCCGGACCGCACATATCCTCCGGAACCATAACCACGGGCTGTTCAAACCTTGGATTCTCCGTCCAGCGATCAACGAGGTGTCACGGTTAGATTAAGTCGTCGAAGAGGGTCACACACGTCGTCATCGGCAAAAAATACCAACCCCGCTGTTCAACAAGTCCCACGACATCCATACAACCTTCATCACCGCCGCTCCTTCCACTTCCATACAAAGAACACTCAGCTAAGTTGTCTCGCCGTCTCCGCACCAAGTCTACGGACTACTATACACCCACCCAAACTCCTTCTGTGCCTCCTCCAACAATCCTTTCAATCTCCCCTCCCTCTCCCCCCAGCCCTCCGCATCCCCCTCCCTCATCCCCACCATCTTCTCATACCCAAACCGAAACGTCTCTCCACTAGGCACCCTCATTCCGCTCTTCACCGCCGGCCGTTCCCAAACCCTCTTCCACCACTCATACATGTGTGGGAATTTGTCTTGGAGATCGATACCGCAGACAAGCGCTGCATCGACGAAGGGGAACACGGCCATATCGGCGATAGAATAGGTGCCGGATGCGGGGCCGGCGATGTAGGTGCGGGTGGACAGGCGCGTGTTGAGCACGCCGTAGAGACGCAGCGTTTCGCCGACGAAGCGTTGGAGGGGGAAGGCGTGGGTTGTGGGTTGGGACATACGGTAAAACCAGTTGGATGGGGCCTTGGTTGGTCGTCAGTCTTCCTCCTTCATCCCATGCCCTAGAAAAGGGATATGGCGGGGAGAGCGTATATAATTTACCTGTCCCAGCATACTACCACGCCGACCACTGCTCCACCGTACACTTCTCCAACGAGTCTTTAAAACTAAATTTGTCCTCTGGATCGTAGCGTTGAGTCAGGTAGTTCATGATTGCCATGGACTCAAAGACCACGTATCCGGCTTTTCCATGGTTGATGATGACGGGGAGTTTGCCGTTTGGGTTGAGCGCTGTAAACCACGCTTCCTTTTGCACGCCCTTGAACATGTCGACAGTGCGGGTACTGTACAAAGTGCCATAGGCGAGCTTGAGTTCTTCGAGGAGGATGCTGATTTTGAAACCTGAGGGTTGGGTGGTAAGTTGCAGACCTTGAACAGAGTCTTGAGAATCTGGGGGTATACTCACAATTAGGAGTGCTATACGCAAGGATTTCGACGCCTACCTTAGCGCCCGCCCCTGTGGAAGCATCAAGCTCTGCCATTGCGATGATAGCTTTGCATATACTGTCTATGACAAATGAGGTCGTAGTGGTGAAGTGTTGAAGTTGTGTACGAGAGCTATCGCATAGCCCCATCTTACACTCACGCGTAGAGGGAGCTTAATGACAAATAATGATGCCCTATAGCTAGTCTTCACAACCGCTACCATTTCAGTGAGACGCCGAATTCCAAAGACCAAGTAAGCACCATTGTATCCAGCCTTTTTGCGGAGGAATGGTTGATCATCAGATCCAGGAAGAAAGACTCCTTCAACTTTCATGGATTTGGCATGAAAAGAAGGCTTCCAAGGGTGATGTGCAAAATCGAACGCATATCTGCGTCAAGTTTTCGATTTTCACAGGAGGGTCTGACATTGACGATGGGAGAGAAATCCCCTTTCAATGTGCAATTTTTAGGATCAAGCTCTGAGCATCGGACATATCAACTCACCTCTCTTCAACCCCAGTAATCCCCCCAACCCCAGCCTTTCACCAGCTACCCTCCAACCCCAGCTACCCTACCCCTCCATCTCTTGATCGCCTCCAGGAAGCCCCTTCCTCGCAAGCCATCACAGAAACAACGGAAGAAGCCGACCAAAGCCAGAAATGCCCTCACCAGGCCATCCCAGAGCCAGAATGATAAAGGCTAATTCCACCAAGACCTCAGGGCCCCATGGAGGGCCCTAAACTTAAATTCTACGGCCGCCTCCCCGGACGGACGGAGACAGCACCAACGTCTCCCCCAGCACACCGGGGTGATTTGGAATACCTTCTGGAACACTGCTAAAAGGCTGGCTTTGCAAGGTTGAGGTTAGAGAAGCCCCAGGGGTTCAAAGACTGGCATATCCATCTTGCATTTGTAGGTATAGGTGCTGCGCCGATGACGGGCATGCTAAATCACTCAGCCACGTTCTTTCCCATCTGCGACCAGCCACTTGCATCATGTGGGGCATATACTACATACAAGAGTGACACGGAACAGTTTCCAAGCTGGAGCTACATGTTAGTGTTACTAGCTGCGGAGGCTGCTCCGGAACCCGACGGTCAAATCACGAAGCCTTGGACTTCTGACTACGAGTGCACCGGTGAGACCCGCGACAGTCTCGCTTCATCGTCACGGATCGTACCGGTACGGCTTTTACGCGGAAAGATGTTTGATTACACATTACCACCTATAGCGCACAACCTTGCTCACAAACCACCGCTCACAGCTACGCTCACAGCTACCCTCACATTTCATTCACCCCCGCCGCCTCCAACCTCTCCTCCCACTCCTTCCTCAACCTCTCCATCTCCTTCCAACACCGAACCCCCTGCTCCTCAAACTCCGCATGCGCCTCCTCTGTAAGACTCTTCGCATACGGACTCCTCCCCTTCCTCCCCGTCCACTCTCCCATCCTACCCCCCCCCCCCCACCCCTCCACCTCCGTGCGCTCCGCGCGCTCCCGACCCCACCAATCCGCCGCACTCCCCCATTTCCCCACCCCCTCCTTCTCCTCCATCGAGTCGAGCATACTCTGGCTGGCGAGCGCGAGCCACACCATGGCCGTGGCGCCCTTGTAGATGGTAATGGGATGCCACTGGCTGCCCAGCCAGCGCGCAATGTACATAGCAGCCACCATGGCGTATTCCAGGATAGTGAAGCGCAGCGGCATGATGCCCGTGGCCGTGATACCAGGATGTGCCGCGTAGATACGGGGCCGGGTCGTGCGTCCTGGATGCGCTCTCGGATAGTCGAGGTACCTGTCCACATACGAGGCTGCCGCAGGAAGCGTCGAAGTCAGCGCCAAAAGGTCGGTAATGCGCTTCGACACCTCGTACGGCTCGTCGGTCGCCAGGCCTTGGAAGTCGTCAAAATTCATATTGTGCGTGTACCCCGCCAGACTCGACACCCAGATCATCCTGCCCCTGTGCTCGTCGCTCTTGTCGTGGCAGGCCAGCAGCGGCCCGAGATAGTGGCCCAGGAGATAGTGGCCAAAGACGTTTGCGCAAAAGACTTCTCCGAGTTGAGGCTCCTCCGGCGGCGCCCGCTCAACGCTCGCTGGTAACTGCGGCCGCGTAGCCCATCCCACAGACCCGACTTTGAACGTCGGCCACGTCGTCGCATTCTTGATATCTGTGAGCACCGTCCAGATGGCCGACGGCCAATTCACGCCCGTCCACCCCCCAATCCCCGCATTGAAAATCACAGCGTCGAGCTTCGGCGTCGTTGCCCTGATCCTCTTCGCCACCTTCTGCACCGAGACCAGGCTCGTCAGGTCTACGATTTCCTGGCGGAAATGCACCCGTCGCTCCAGCACCAAGCGCATGCCCGGCAGCGACCGATCGAGATTCCGACATGTTGTGTCGTAGTGCTTGCGCAGCGTCGCGATGCTCGCGTTGCCCTTTTTCTGGTCCCGCGTTGTGATGATGAGGACGAGGGTTTCGGTTTGGGGATGTGTCTGGAGGAATTCGTCGATCAGTCGGCAGCCGATTGCGAGGCCGACGCCGCTGTGCTAGTTGTTAGCTAGAGGCTAATTGCTTAATGAACTGCTGTACTCACGAGTTTGCGCCGGTGACGAGGACGTAGAAGCCATTTTCGGGCTGGGGGACGTCTTCAGGAACGGACATGATGTGTAGTTTGGCCCCTGTCGTTGGAGCAATTAAGGTTATGTGTGGTTACTGACTCCACACCTGACCACGTCGGGATGCCGACAAGCAGACGTTGCTTTTTATGAATTAACAACCAAGGACTATTCTTCTCTCGAGAGGGTGCCAAACGTGTTTCTTGAAGTTGAAGCTAGAGTAAATACATTTGCGACAATCTTGGAGTGGAGAAGAGAATGATGACATGGAGAGATTCCAGGCTGAATCTCCTATTTTGCCCCGCGGGGGCCTGGCGGCCTATACTTGATCTGATTGGCCTGCATGCAATGGCAAGGCCTCGACAACACTGCACGCACCCAGTCAAGCACATGGAATCAAAATCTGCTTGAGAATTTCTCAGATGGGTATGCGCTGCCATAGTTACTGCAAAGTGTAGCTCTAAAGCACGCCAACATGTTATGAGACAAAGTTGTTTCTCAGAGAAGGAGGGAAGTGCCGTCCATGTCAGCTAAGCGGAACGCTAGTACTCAAAGGGGTTAGACAGTCTTGTGCTCCCATCAGTCTTGGAATTGAACATGGAGATGATCTGAACAATGATTGCAATTACTAAACCTTGAGAAACTCGGCCTGTGTCCCCTGTAGGAAGTTGACAAGCCCCCCGGGAGAAGTCCAATCATGCCAGTCACATACAAACAAGGCTCGAAGGCCCTCCAACCCGCCTACCATAGTGAAGATGCACTGCTGCCCTACAAGTATTGAGCGGGACATGATGTCTTGTAGAGAGGCGTGCCTGCGTCGAAAATTCCATGTCGGCGCCACCTCATGCAACTCAAGATCGCCCGTGAATGCCCGACATCCCGCTTCCGATAGAAATGGCAGACCACAGCCCAGACCTACCAGACCTCCCTCATCGGGTGTTTCCCGCATACCGCACTATACACTCATGTCTTGTATATCGAACGATCTGCGTGTTGGAGAACTCTCGGTCCTTTTCATTGTCAAACCGATTATTCACCGCGCGGGCGGCCACTTGCTCAGTGCGGGAAGACCAATATGGAGCCGTGTGAGCACATTATGTGCGAGACGACACTGCATATTCTTGCACATGCATATGTCGAGGGGCTAGCTCGGTAGCAGCTGAACGTGAAGCTAGGTAATGTGCCTGTTCAGTAGCCCCGGCGAAGAGGCGTTCGGCGGAACCCGCAGATCATGATATCCACGGATCCTGGCCGTTGAAACTACTGCAAGACATTCCGTCAAGCTAGCACTGCGACAGGGACTTTGCCGTTTGAACTGAGCTGAGAGGGAAGCAACCGCGGGGAGCGCATTCCGAGTCCCGTTGTCAGGCATCAAGGTTGCGGGGAGGCCGATGTGAAGCCGCACGGGATGGATACGAGCATGTGGACGGGCGATGGGGAGATGTGGGGCAAGACTGAAGAACACATTGGAGGGTAGATCCCGAAAGTCGCCTTTTTCGGAAACTTGGATGGGTCTTGTGTTGGGCCCCAGGAGAGTATCAGAATGGGCCTGTCTTGCGAACGTCTTTACCAGGAAGTGGAATTGTTGAAGACCTAGACACGGCCTGCTTAAATCCAGCCTCAATCGATTACGCGTTCATGCCTTTTCTCTACGGCTGGGTGCAGTGTCAGACATATTGACTTTCTGCTATTGAGCCGCAGCAGAAGTTTGAAGCTACTGACTTTAAGCACTGCTTGTAGTTGAGTGTTGTGTGTCCGCACATGCAACCGAATCGGCCATGAAGGCCCGATCGTGGGGCCTTACAGGACGTGGGATGTCATCGCTGGAATCTCAGATTTGAATCCGGCGGTCGGTCACTACAAGATGCTCGGATGTCCGGTGGACGGATGCACTTCGTCTTGAGGTTCAACTGCTGTGTCCATATCTGCATGTCAGTATTAGCTTCTGTCGTGTGACGATAGTGTTGAGATAAGAGACAGACCGTGGGGCTAGTTTAGATCGAGGGCCGAGCCCAGTTCTTGTCGGCTTGCCACCGGTTGTTGAAACACTAATTGCGCAGCATATGTGACGCGTTCCACTTGGATCATAAAGTGTGGCAGCAAGAATCGTACCAGCCAGGCGGGGGGTGCCGTTGAAAGAGCGCGAGCATGGACTCACCACCTGTCAGCCTCCGACTCCGACATTTTTCCTTCGGGACCCCGAGATAAGTTTATCGGGCCGCCGCTGAGACATATCTGACATTCTGACAGTTCGGGATCCTCGGTACCGACGTCACCGGTCTCTCTTATAGAAACAACCTCGGACCCCCTATGCGACCTGCACTATCCTCACCCCAGCATATAAGAAAAAAAAGTACTCGACAAAGAGACCCTGCACGCTCTCCTGTATCTCACTCACGGTACCGTGTAAAAGCTCTGCACGTACCGTTCGTACATCGGCTCTTTAGCCGATGTATGCAAAGGTCCCCTTTTTGACACGGAGTGCCGTGACCAAGACGCGGTAGTTGCTGTAAGTACCGGCATATTTGAGACGCGCAGAGCAGTTGTGGGTATTGTGGAGTACATTTTTGCATCGGATAGCGAATTGAGGCAACATGGCTGGACTTGTTTCAAGTCAAAAGAGCCTTCGATCAGTACATCTAGCGAATGGCGTCGCGCCGCTCATTTTCTCATCACGAGTTTTGCAGCCGCGTCTGCATGCAATCAAAACGCCGACCCTTGTTCTCGGTGGCTCGGATGAGGCCCCCACGAGCCGCTTACCCTAAAGCTGATGCTCTGGCGAGGAGCGAGCACCGTGCTGCACGTTTATTCGAAAACGTCCAGTATAGAAAGAACATCCCCGCCATTAGTCCCTTGGGGAAATCGTAATTGCTGACATTGAAATGGTTAAAAGACAACCTCGGAAGTCCTTGCTCGAACCCCGCCCCCTCAGTCGCTAGGCGTCTGAAGAAAGCATCGAGAAAGGCTTCCGTTATCATCCGCGAGAAACGGAGAGTGTTTTCATCATCTTTCTGTCCTTTCCCGTTTCCCCGGGTCTACAGGGAAGATCCCAAGCCGAGGTGGCTTTCGCGGAAGAGCCGCCGACACTGGTTGAAACGTTGACCGACGATGGAAATCCCGTTTGAAGAGAGATGCAGTGGTATCATACAGGGGAGATAACTCGCGCATGTGGTCGACAAACTCGCCTGGTTAAACTTTCGGAGGCTTTATCTCGAGGATCGTCACATGGCTTGGCGGTGTGGTGAGAATAGATTCGTTCGATTCATGAGGACGGAGGAGCGAATATTAAGCGAAGTCAGCTTGTGCCGTCTGCGCTGAAGGCAATAGACTTTCCCATCCGTGTCTTATGAGGAATCTGTTGGTTGCTGGAAGCGGAAAATATTGAGAGGCACAGTATATCATACGTTGATCTCGTAAAAATGCTCCGCTGAACCGGCAGGCAGGCCGAGCTGTTTGTCGGTGGAACCGAAGCGTAAGCGCGAATGCCGGCCTCACATGCGCATCCGTGCCGTATCTTTGCCATTCACTGGTTCCGAGACATGGTCATGTCAGTTACCCGGCTACTGGCTCTTGACGCACTTCCCCATGGGTCCTATATCTCACGCACGAGTATACCTGACTCGCCCCCCATCTCGATGATAGCACCGACGACCCATGAATGACAAAAAGGACTGCTGAGTAACTGCCCACTCATCTTGCCCCCTGGTGTTCCAGAAGGCTTCTGGGAAATTCGAGAATATCTACACCACAATGCTATTCCTCAAGCAACGCGATAGCCGAGCCTATTTCGACATCGACGGCCCGCCCTGGGGACTGGCGTGCTCTGAACGGTGAGCTAAAGGGGCCAGTTGCACGAGCCCCACGTGGGAGCCACGCATGGCGGAGTGGCTAGAAAAGGGAATGATTATGCCCATGTGACCGGCGATGTATGCATAGCTCAGACATCTAAGGTTTCCAGGCCTGGCATAGGCGGATATCACCGCGCTATAGGCTCGCCACACTCAATTATACCTGTTCCTGCAAGGTACTCGAACTCGATTTGCATGGAGGCGGTTTGTTGGACTCAGGCCGTTTGGAAGACGGTGTGCGGGTCGACGTTTGGATAGGACACCTGATATTCTGATTCATGATGTCCCCAGATGTGCGGTGAGTTTCGGGAGCACCCACACGACACGATAGCGGAATATCGGAGTAAGGGCCGAATCGGGGAAAACTCGTGGAAAAATATCCCATAGGTGGCGTGTGATTGGTCGAATAACCTCCTGATCATGATGTACTCGCATTTTGCCTTTTGGGTGGGGACTTTTATAGTGCATGGGGCTCGTATAGGCTTCAAACATATTGCAGGTGTGCAAAATGTGGTTGGCGACAAGGCCGCCAGAATGCATGATGGCGTACCACCCATTTCCATGATACAGCGAGGCGCCATTATACTAAACGAGCAGAGGGAGGGCCTCCGATGACGGAAGGGTAGCTCATGCATGCGGCGCAGAGGGTGTGTTGATGGAGTGAGCATGCGCCCCCATGTATGTGCGCTGCCTCTTTAAACTTTCTCCAAGCATTACGGTTTCTTAGCTGGCCTCTGTTTCTCCTCAGCGACGACTGCCCAAATGCAAATAGAGAGAAACGGATTGTCGTGCCGATGCAGGCGGAGATTGAGCTTCCGGCCGGGAGCATGAGAGCTAATTTGTGAAGTGCTAAACTCATGAGATGGGGAGGGTTCCCGCGTTTTAGTAACAACCGCAATAAGAGATCTAACAACCTTGCGGCAAGCCACGACCGTTATTCCACCCACACAAAACCCTCTCGACCACGGTAAGATGGCGGTAGCAGTCGCACAGAGTGCGACACGGAGTTGAGGCCGCCGCTGGCGCGTCGTGCTTGGAATGCCGAAGCGTGCAGCGGGCTTTGTATGACGTACGACCTCCACATTGCATCAGCGAGGTGCGCGATTGTACAACATGCGCTCCCCGTGTCGTTTTAACACCTCTCTCGAAGCTTCGGCCTTGTGGTTATCGTGGCCCGTTGTCTTTGGTCTTGAAATGTTAGGAGTGAGGTTGTCGGTGATGCAGCAACCTTGCGCCGTGCAGGAAGAATCGACCACTGAGAGATCCGATCAAAACGCCGCACGTTAGCGATTTGACCCGGATGCAGCGCCTGGTCAGACAACAAGGCATGCAGAGGAGATGAAAGCTGAACAACAACGAACAACTTTGTGGTACATTTAGACTACAAAGGGTATTCCAAAAACTTTTTCCGATGGGTATTGTGCGAATGTCCGTCCGTGCCGTATACGCCTTGCTGAGAAGTACAGTGAAGGAAAAAACCAAGGTGGACGACGAATCCGAATGTACAACGTGTAGAATGGTCAACGTCACTTCTTGCCGGAAGCTTTACAGTCACCTCAAATACAAGTTAGATGATGCTGGGGGAACGGGACACAATAGTCAGGGCCTACCACAATTTTCGTCGAGGCGGTATTCTCTGCAGGAGCTGTCAGTGCCTTGTTGTGTAGACGGGGAAACAGTGCTCTCCCATACATAGCTATGACATTGGGCGGACATCTCTTATGAGTCTCTTGGTACTTTGTGCACCATGCTCGGACAGTGTAGCGCAGATGTGAGCATTTGTAGTGTACTTGGGTGTAATCACACATTCCGTAGAGGCGAGAGCTGAAGTGACAGTGAGGGATAGTGATGGATTCGAAAAAGAAAGTAAATATCCGACGATGACTGGTTGGTAGTTTGTCACTGGGGGTTGTTTTTTGAAAAGTATCGGAGGATCCATCTGGTGCGCGTCGGTCCGGTCCATATTATAGCTCCAAGTCCCAGAGCCCTCTGCGAATGAAAAGCAGTGCAGTGTTAGTCCCAGCGGAGTGGACCACCTATTAAGGTACCTGTAACAGCGCAGCAAGGGAAAGACTCTGCTTGCTCAGCAGAGAAATGGTCGACCAGTCGGCATACCGGGACCGCACGCTGTCTCTGGTCAGTGGAGGCACCCGTTTGAAGTGCGTTCCTTATTCGGCGAGGTGCGGAAGGGTGGCATGGCCCGAAGGGTACAGGGACTGTTCGACTAACAGCTTGTGCGTAAGAATGGTGTGGTGAGAAGACAGGTGTGAAGTATGACAGGGTACAGGGAGGCGTTGTGGAAGCGGATGGCACCATCACTCGCCTCGGACTAGCTTAGCAGGCTCCAACCAGCGTGCCCAAGGGACCCAACGCAATTCACACCACAGGACTGATCTGCGGCCACGGGCCCACGTTGGCTGCAGAGGAGGGCTGCGTGGGGCCTGCAGCAGCCCTGGTCTAGTGGGGTGAGTTGAGCCTCCCCAGCGGCTGGTGTCTGGGATCCCCCTTTGACTCGCCTACACGCCGTTAAAACGCCCAAGCAGCTTAACGCAGGTATTAATCCAGGCCATTCAAAGGCACCTCGGGCTTCACACCATCGCTGATGACGCGCAGCGCCACTCGCTCGTTCTGCCCTTTGCGTTGGCTGGTTATCCTGCCATTGCTGCTGCTGGCGTCGCCGTGTCCCGTGTGGCTCTCGGAAGCCCACGCAGCACCCGCCTGGTCGTCGAGTTGCGCAATTATAGTTACCGCGCCGAGGAGAACGGGCCCTCTCCTGCAAAACATGGGCATCGCTGCCCGGATCCTGGAGCTGGGCCAGAGAGTCCGCTTGCTGTTGTCTGGGTCGTCGCGGACTCCCTGCGCGTCCGTGTGTAGACGATGTCGCTGCAGACTCCTGCGTACTGGATATTGGGAAAAACTGCTCATCAAAAAGAGTATTTGCGGCCGGCTAAGATTGGGATAGTTATATTCGACCAAGTCTTCAACGAATAAGCCAATATATTCCTCGTGGGCCGACAGTCGCCCCAAGTCGCGTCAAAACTGGGGACGTGCAGAGGGTGCAGGGCAGCATGGGATACTCCAACTTCGCGTTTCGCTCGAGCATCTGATATTATAGGTATACCTGAACCATTCTCTCGGTACCTGCAGAGCATGAGTCGCTTTCTGCGCAGAGCAACGGTAAAAATGCCGAGATTGAAATGGGAGGAGGACCATGCGGAGTACCTAGGGCGGTGGCCTGTCAACCGCATGGCCATCCACGGTTCTGGAAGTCCTTATTTCCACGCCTCCTGTGTGCTCTGTCGAGTCTCATGTAGAGCGGGAGATCACAGCGGGACCGGAAGGCGAGAGATAGCCCGCGGCGCTAGAGAACCCAATCTCAGGAAGATGGACACTCTGCCTTCGAAAGTGCTGCATCGAGAACGGTATGCAGATTCTGGAACGCCATTATAGCACGTCATCCTAGTTGGTGGCAGGAAGCAAGCCGGCGAACTGTGCATGATCAAATCCTCGGCTGGCTGTCACCGCTCTCCAGAAAGGGGTGGGTTAAGGCTTCTGTTCACACCGCTCCCCTGAGATTTCCTCTGCTCCGACATGGTTAGAACAGTACTTCGTCACTCTGCGCATCTTCTCTTTCTGTTGAGCTGTGTGTGGTTGGACTGCTTGCAGCAGGGGGACTCTTGTTGATTGTCACCCTAGGGCTGCGGTTGCCATCAAGATCAGCCAGCCAATAGTGACATGGCAGAATTGGCCAGACAGTCTGCGTACTCCATCGACCTGGTCAGCCGAACAGGCAGAAACTTGATTCTGACCGGTCATGTTCTGACCGCATTCCAGACGAGATGGGACCTGCCGTCATCTCATTGAACGCTGCTGGTTGACGCCTGGAAGAAGATTCAGCCTGAACAGTGGATGCAACGTGAGAGATAGCAAAACACTAGCAGGAGGAAGTTGGATTAGCTTCGCTTCAAGTCAGGTTGTCCGTTTTACTTCACCCCACAGCACTCGGGTATCCCGTCATGGGAAGGAATGGAGGGGTGGGCGGGCGGGAACGGGAGGATTACCTTGAAGATACCCACCTATATGAAGACCAGCGCATGGCAATATAGTGGCGATTTGCCCTCAAGGCTCCTGATGGATGGCGTGACTACAAGGTCGTACATACTGTGCTGGACAACTGCGAGATCCGTGGGTCAAACACTGAGGTCGGCGAGGGTAGACTCCTCTCGTATGGAAATGTTATCGCCCAGAGACTGCAGAGGAGCTAGAAAGCCAATGAAGGAAGGCGCAGATGGCCATATAAGGATATATAACAAGGCAACTATTATATCAGAAGTCCCCATTCGCCTCGTCAGTGTCGAGCCAACCCCGACACATCTCCACCGCTTTACCCCACTTCTTGAACATCTTCGCGCTCTCTTCCTTGGTGATCTTCGGCTCAAAGATCATGCGGTCTTTCTGATTAATCTCCTTGAGCTCATCAAAATCTTTCCAAATGTCGACTGCGAAGCCTGCCGCGATAGCAGCCCCAAGCGCCGTGGTTTCACGCATAGCCGGGCGATCCACGGGAATGCCGATGAGGTTTGCTTGCGTCTAGAATCGCAGGGTTGTCAACAAGCTTTCCAACCGGGGTAAAGGAACAAGTTGCAGGCGGACTTACCTGCATACATAGATTAGAGTTGCTCATACCCCCGTCAACTGCGAGGGCGCTGAGCTTGTGGCCACTGTCGAGCTCCATCGCGTCGAGGATGGCCTTCGTTTGGAAGCAAGTGGCTTCGAGGGTTGCACGAGCAATGTGCCCTCGCTCTGTGAATTGCGTAATGCCAAATATCGTTCCTTTGGCATCGTCAATCCAGTATGGAGCAAAGAGACCACTAAAAGCCGTCACAAAGACACAGCCGCCATTGTCCTCCACCGTCGCCGCCAGTTCGCTGATCTTGTGGGATTGGGTGATGAACCCCATGTTGTTCATCAGGAACTGCACACCACTTCCTGCTACAGCAATGCTACCCTCGAGCGCGTACACAGGCTTCCGCTGACCACCGAAGTCGTATGCAACGGTGGCAAGCAGGCCATGGGTAGATGCTACAGGTTTCTCGCCTACGTTGTACAGCAGAAAGCATCCTGTGCCGTACGTATTCTTTGCACAGCCAGGGGTAAATCCTTGCTGGCCTACGAGAGCTGCAGATTGATCACCCAGACATCCTGCAATCCGAATTCCTTTCAGTGGACCGTAGGCCAAAGCCCCAAACTCATCGGGGGAGGAAGACGGTACGATTTTAGGAAGTGCGACCTTGTTGCGATCCAGATCAAAGAACTTGAGCAGCGTGTCGTCATATTGCAGAGTATTCAGGTTCATGAACATGGTTCGCGAAGCATTCGTAGCATCCGTGACAAAGTATTTCCTGTCTTTTCCATTCAATTGGTACAAAAGCCATGTGTCGACGGTGCCAAATGTCAAGCGTCCTTCCTCGTACGCCTTGCGGACGGTATCCACGTGCTTCAGGAGCCAGAGGAGCTTGACAGATGATGGGTAGGTTGAGAGCGGGAGGCCGCAGATCTTTTGCAGCTCGTCGGCGCCTTCCTTGGCCTTTAGCTCTCGAACGATGCCCTTGGTTCTGGTGTCAGGCCATGCCACTGCATGGTACAGCGGCTCTCCTGTGTTGGTGTCCCACACAAGTGTGGTTTCGCGCTGGTTGGTGATGCCTATGGCCTTGATGTCTGATATGTCATGACCCTGGTATATAAAAGCTTGAGTCGCTTTCTCTATGCATTGCTCGACGGATGTAAGTATCTCCTTGGGGTCATGCTCATGCCATCTGTACCAAAATATGTAAGCATTAAAAGCCACGAGCAACCTTCTTGCATGACTGACCCTGAGTGAGGGTAGATCTGACTAAACTCAATCTGATGCTGCGCGACGGGGTGACCAATTCCATCGAAAATGATAAATCGCGTGCTCGTCGTTCCCTGATCAATCGAGCCAATGTAGAACTTCTTTAGTTTCTTCTCGTCCAGCGGCTTCCCTTCCGATGCGATGTTTGTTTGCTCCTTGGGAATTGGCTGGGGGATCGCATCTTGTGTGGCGCTTTTTTCGGTGCCCATGGCTGAAAGTCGCCTTCTCTTCCGCTGCGACTTGGCGGAAGATCTCGACATGCGCGGTGTGTAAAATGTCCGGATGGAAGTCTCTAGGTCAGATGGGGACCTGTGATGTTATTGTTGTTGTTGTTTGGTGATGACGTCGGTTTATATTGCTTTCCACACTCAAGCGACAACAACTACAATGTTCACGGACCGCAAGGTCCAGTGCAAGCAATTAAGGATGACGGATGGAGTAGGATCATAGCTAGAATAAGAGGAATTTAGGGAAGAGGTCAGCTAGCGAAGCATTGTTCCTCCGCAGGGTGGTCGGAATGATGGAGAGGCAAGCGGGGGTGGGGTAAGTTCGGGAGGTTGAGCATTGGCTACCGAAGGCTTGTCATGTGAACTCAAACGAATTTATGTCTCAAGTTTCTCCGGTAACGCTAGATTTGGCATGCCGGGCTATCCTGAGCAATCGACAATGCTGGGGCCAATCTTTATTTCAACTCATCCACATCAATGCGTGGGGTAGTGGGCCCAGCATTGGCTTTGCCGTTGTGTCACTCGCGTCAAACTGAGATACTCCTTGCTATTACAACTTAGTTATGCTTCCAACAACTATAATACAACCGACATATCTGCGCTCTCGACATGAACCAACATGCTGCCACGGCACAAGAAAGCCCCAAATTGGAAGGCAGCAGAAAAACATCCACCCCAAGAATCTACTTTCTTTTCTAGCAAACCTCACTCTGGGCGGCTCGCCCAGACTGATAGCCGAGATCTGGCGGTAGACGGAAAAATAACGTCCGGTCTCGAACTCGACGCCAGCTCAACAAATCTAACTCCACGGCCGTCAGTTAATCCTCCTTCGCGGCATCGGCCGCTTTCTGGGCCCCAATGCCTTCCTCTTGATGGGATAGGGCTTGCTGCGCATCGTCTTTTAGATTCTTCATCCTATCTACTGCGCCCGGGATACCTTTGATGTGGTCGGCAACTTCTCCTCTTCCAACGAGACTCAAAACAATACTTGCGCCTACGATGAAGGTCAAGACGAATCGGTAGATACCGTACCAGGAGGGCGTCCAGCCCCGAGTTGCGGCGCGAGTGTCCACATAGTATAGGACAGTAAAAGCCATAAACTGTGTGATGAGGGCGTACTCGACTGGCATAAGGATTGTAGGCCACGCCACTGCTGGAGCGACAACCCCAATGGCGTACCGTTTATAGCCGTGGTTCCCACCATAGCCAGCGAATTCAAGGCCCCAGTGAATGGCGCCTAGGAAAGACAAAATCTACGACAAAGTTACTATCCTATGTTCATACTCGCAACGGAAAATAGCCTTACGACAGCTCCATAGCCCACTTGCAGGGGCTCTAGGAAATGGAGAAGCTGCTCCGCGGTCTGGGCAGACAAGAAATAGCCATATCCGGCGACAGAGTGATTGATTTCCCACGCGCAGTACACAGTGGATATCGATGTTGCCAAGTACGGTAGAACACCGGCCAGACCAATCAAGTACGCCTGGCGGGGCACTGCGCTCAAGTCGAAGGTATCCTTGATTGTTGTCTGATGAGGCGTAGTCAGTACTATGTCACCAACTCACTCTTTGCAGACTACATACAAAATCATACTTTACACGGGCCATCATGTCCACATCCTTTGGAGCTTCCGGCGTGGCCACTTCTGAGAATGCCGATCGGACCGAGGACGTTGTTGTGACAAGCTCAGGATGTGGTTCCAGCTTTTCATGCTGGTACCTGTCTTCAGCCTTGCGGTCTATCTTGCCCACCATGGCTCGTCGGAGCACAGCGCCCTGGATAGGTGTGAGCTGGCGCATTGGCGGCAACTGGGGCCGTCTGGATGCCATTGAACTGAGTCTGCTTGTCCATTGCAAAGGAGGAGTAAAGGACGGCGCAGCTGGACGTGCAGCCGGGCCCGCGATTGATCGCAGCGCGAGACGGGAAGCTCCCGTGCGGAGCATCTTGAAGCTGGGGACTTGCGCTGGAAGACGTGTGCAAGGGCGACAAGATGATCAAGCACAGCGGTCAACGGACATCAAACAGCAGCTGAGAAGAGTAGAAAAGAAAAGCAGAGCTGTTGCTGGACAATGGTTGACAGACAGCGAGCTTAACCTGGCTTTCCCCGCCCAAAACTGTCTGGAGCTGCCTCCAATCATAATGGTACGCCAGAGTGACATCATCGGGAGAGTCCGTGCGCAAGCTTCCCTTTGTGGCTCCATGCACGTGCTGAATGCTCTTGGTGGGCGTTCAGAGATGCAGTTGTCCGACCCAACACTGTTTGCTGGCAGAGTGCCAATTTGTTTGTTGACCAAGCCTCGTCAAACATGCTGGTGGCAAGCAGGCTTCCTCCTCGCCTTCCATGAGGCCTACTTGGCTGTGCATTGTGGCGTTTTCTTGTGACTGCGCAAAGTCTCAGTTTGGGTCTCCAAGAGGATGTGCACAGGTGGTCCAACACGTACTTGTGTCTGCAGTAGCTGTCATCATGGAGGGAATGTGAGATGCCTTGAATTGGGGCCGTCTCCATGATTCACAGTCGCAAACCCAGGGCCTGCGACGATAAGGATTAGAATTTGTCGAGGACCACAATCTAGGCACAGGCAACAGGATTGAGAACATGCAGTGTAAACAGCGATCCTGAGGTCACTGCCCCGCGAGAGACCGTATGCTGTTGGTGAGGTGACGTGTTGCAGCTTGAACTCGATGAAACCGCATCCTGTATTCAATCTCAGACCACAGGACTGATGCAAGCACCGCAGATTCATCAACAGGAGGAGGCTGTCTGAACAACACGAGTCCACCACACCATGCATGGGAAGTAGAATGGCCCGAGGTGAATCTGCTGCTAGTGCCACGTCAAAATACATTCCTCTGCGCCTGGCCCTGGAAAACCGACGGCCCTTGAAAACCGATGCGTCGAACTCGTGGAGACCGTCACAGCGGAAAAGTTCGAAGACGCTAGTTGTTCGCTTAGCTGCCCAAATGCGGTGGCGGGGTCCGCCATGGAAGGGCGGCGAAGGGCAGCAGAGATGCAGTCAACCGCGAATTCACTCCGCGCTGCACGGCACCAATGTGAATCAGGCTTGCGCTGGGGCGTTGGCCGTGAAAACCAGCCGTATTTGCCCCCATGGAAGCAGCAGGCAGCATCCGTAGTGGGCCGAAGACGCTGCGAGAAGGCCCCAGAAACCGCTGGTTGGCCGGTGAGCCAGATGGAAAGTTCCAGAAGAGCTTCCGAAAACTGCGACTCCCACCGATACAAAAACCCCCCCGCAGCCCTTTCTCCTCCTCCTCAGAACCATCCACAAACCTTCACCAAGCCCTCCCAAGACTCACACACTTAAGTTTCGGGCTTTTGTGAGCAACTCTCGCTGTCAGGGCTCCTACCACATCTTGTTTGATACCCCACCTACCCTTCCCCACAACCTCACACCACAGCCCACCATGGCTCCCGCTATTGGTATCGATTTGGGAACTACCTACTCCTGCGTGGGTATCTTCCGCGATGACCGCATTGAGATCATTGCCAACGACCAGGGCAACCGCACAACGCCCTCGTTCGTGGCCTTCACCGACACCGAGCGCCTCATCGGAGACTCGGCCAAGAACCAGGTCGCCATGAACCCCGCAAACACCGTCTTTGATGCGAAGCGTCTCATCGGCCGCAAGTTCGCCGACGCCGAGGTCCAGGCCGACATGAAGCATTTCCCCTTCAAGGTCCTCGAGAAGGGCGGCAAGCCCATCATCGGCGTTGAGTTCAAGGGCGAGACCAAGACCTTCACACCCGAGGAGATCTCGTCAATGATCTTGACCAAGATGAGGGAGACTGCCGAGTCGTACCTCGGCTGCACTGTCAACAACGCCGTCGTCACTGTCCCCGCCTACTTCAACGACTCCCAGCGTCAGGCCACCAAGGACGCCGGCCTCATCTCAGGCCTCAACGTGCTCCGTATCATCAACGAGCCCACCGCGGCCGCCATTGCCTACGGTCTTGACAAGAAGATTGAGGGCGAGCGCAATGTCTTGATTTTCGATCTCGGAGGTGGAACTTTCGATGTTTCCCTGTTGACGATTGAGGAGGGCATCTTCGAGGTCAAGTCCACTGCTGGTGACACCCATTTGGGCGGCGAAGACTTTGACAACCGACTTGTCAACCACTTCGTAAATGAGTTCAAACGCAAACACAAGAAGGTAACTAATCTCCATTCTCTTGATTCTTCGACATCTGCTAACTCTGGCCAGGATCTCACATCCAACGCACGTGCTCTCCGTCGTCTCCGGACTGCCTGCGAGCGGGCCAAGCGCACCCTGTCCTCCTCCGCCCAGACCTCCATCGAGATCGACTCTCTGTTCGAGGGCATCGACTTTTACACTTCCATCACTCGTGCTCGTTTCGAGGAGCTTTGCCAGGATCTCTTCCGCTCCACCATGGAGCCCGTCGAGCGTGTCCTCCGCGATGCCAAGATTGACAAGTCCTCCGTCCACGAGATCGTCTTGGTTGGTGGTTCCACCCGTATCCCCAAGATCCAGAAGATGGTCTCCGACTTCTTCAACGGCAAGGAGCCCAACAAGTCCATCAACCCCGACGAGGCTGTCGCCTACGGTGCTGCCGTCCAGGCCGCCATTCTTTCCGGTGACACTTCCTCCAAGTCCACCAACGAGATCCTGCTCTTGGATGTCGCCCCGCTTTCCCTCGGTATCGAGACTGCTGGCGGTGTCATGACCCCCCTCATCAAGCGCAACACCACCATCCCCACCAAGAAGTCCGAGGTCTTCTCCACATTCAGCGACAACCAGCCTGGTGTGCTCATCCAGGTCTACGAGGGTGAGCGTGCCCGCACAAAGGACAACAACCTCATGGGCAAGTTTGAACTCACTGGTATCCCGCCTGCGCCTCGTGGTGTTCCCCAGATTGAGGTCACCTTCGATCTGGACGCCAACGGTATCATGAACGTCTCCGCTGTCGAGAAGGGCACCGGCAAGACCAACAAGATCACCATCACCAACGACAAGGGCCGTCTTTCCAAGGAGGACATTGAGCGCATGTTGTCTGAGGCTGAGAAGTACAAGGCTGAAGATGAGGCGGAAGCTGCCCGTATCGGTGCCAAGAACGGCCTCGAGTCATATGCCTACTCCCTGCGCAACACATTGAGCGACGGCAAGGTCGACGAGAAGCTCGATGCTGCCGACAAGGAGAAGCTCAAGGCCGAGATCGACAAGACTGTCCAATGGCTCGACGACAACCAGCAGGCAACCAAGGACGAGTACGAGTCGACACAGAAGGAGCTCGAGAGCGTCGCCAACCCCATCATGATGAAGTTCTACGGTGCGGGCGGCGAGGGTGGTATGCCCGGCGGCATGCCCGGTGCTCCCGGCGGCGGCTTCCCAGGCGGTGCGCCCGGCGGTGGCCACGCTGACGATGGCCCCACTGTCGAGGAGGTTGATTAGACGACTCGCCTTGAGTTGTTCGTCTTCCTTTTCCTTTTTCTTCAGCAGCATCAAGATTCCCTTTTTTGGGTGGCGGATTATGGAGTTCACTGGCTCATGGGCCCTCTTTTTTCTCTCTTTCTTCATGGGTTTCCGGATTTGCATCACGGATGAATCATGAAATAATGATTGGGGATGTAAAAGTTAGGTGGATGGGTGGATGGATGGGTGGATGGGTGGATGATTCGATTTGTATCTAGTTATATTGACCTACTAGATAGAATGGATTGATATATTAGTCACGTTTTGGTGTCTTGCTGATGTGAACCTTTGTGATGTGAGTGCTGGAGAGGGTGTTTGGATGGGATTTTTCGGATAGTTTTGCTCTGATCTGGGTCTATGGTGGATGGGAGGATAATAAGTTCTTTGAAAGATTTGGATGGGGATTTTGCACCTTTGCTGACGCTATGTCGTGAACTTTGGATAGAGGTTGAACTGGACCAAACAAAGTATGGACATGGATTTGCTGCGTACTTGTTTTGAGTACTGGGCTCTTGGTTCTAGAATCGAATACCAAAGAGACCATTTTTTTCCACCTTTTTCCCCACATTTTTTCCTCTCGTATTGTGTATTGGAAACTTTTTGATGGGAGCGTTTGGACTGAAAAGTGGTGATGTTTCTGTCTGGAGTTGGAGCTTGATTGACCGTGTCCTGCGACTAAGAAGATATAGAGTTGGGAAAATATAAAGGATATATATATATGATACATCACGCTTCCCAGTTTCCGGGTATATTTTTTCCAGACTATTCATCCTCTTTCTCCCCTTCTATTTTTACATGCGCTCCCTCCCTCCCCCTCCCTCCCCCTTATGCTCCCCCCCTCCCTCCCTCCCCCTTATGCTCCCCCCACCCCCCCACCAAACGGCCTCCCCCCCTCTCCCACCCCCTCCCCCTCCCCTCCCCCCTCACCCCCCACACATCCTCACTATTCGCCCCCCGCCTAACCCGCTCCTCCTTCTCCCTATACCGATCCACAACATGTTCGCGCCGCCCCGCAGCACTCATCCCCTTCAAAGACATGCAAAACCGCCAGTCGGACCAGTGCTCGCTGCACGACCGCGTCTCGCCGTACCGGTATATGTGGTTGAACTTGCCCGCAAAGGATGTGCAGTAGAAGGCGCTGTCGAAGGCGGCGCGGCAGGACATGGTGGTTGGGTAGGAGGCGTGGCTGTGGGGGGTGGGTTCGTTGGTTGGGGGGTTGGTGGTTGAGGGGTTGGTGGGTGTGGGTGCGAGGTGGGGGAAGGCGGCGTGGAATTCGGCGTCGGGGTCTACGGGTGGTTTTGAGGGCGTGGGTGTTATGGCGGCGGGTGGTGATGGAGGTGGAGGTATCGCTGTGGGTGTGGGTGTGGAGGCGGGTTCTGAGGGTTGCGGGTTGGGGTTGGCTGGGGAGCCTGAGGACCAGGGCCAGACCATGTCAGAATGTCAATTGAAAGCGTCTTGATGGGCCCGAGGCAATGCGCGTGTGTCGATGTGCGGTGGTCGATGGCCGAGCTCCTCACTCGTCCGGAAAAGTTGCGCTGGTGTCAAAACATGGGACGAATCAGGGCGCAGAGCTCGCCGTGGACCGCCAAGGGTGTGGTGGGTTGTCGACAGTCCGCGACGTCATGCAGGAAGGAAGAAGCAGATGGTGGTTGCCTTGCCGATCGCCTTCCAGTCTCTGCACTGCTGCACTGCTGCCCTGGACACGCCGTGTCTTTTGCGCGCAATTCCCTTCTTGACGCACTGGATTGCTGCTTCTGCGCTCCTTCGCCCGGAATTTCTTGCCCTAGCCTCTTGCGCCCCCTCGGCCTGACGCGAAGGAAGCACAGCACTGTGCCACGGGAACGGGTTTCGCATCCACAGTCCACGGCCTGTTACTAGACTTTGATGCCCTACAGTCGCACTGTACCTCGCCCTCTGAGCAGCTCCCCATGAAGCAACGAAATCGTACGACCTAACAGCCCCCTAAAACCTCCACCACCACCACCACCGCTACCTACCCCTCCCTCACACCCCCCCCCGACCCGGGCACGGTCGTCCACTGCCGCCATGCTCGAAGGACTCGTCGCGAACCTGCTCAATCGGTTCCTGGGCATGTATGTCCAGAACTTCGACCCCAAGCAGCTCAATGTCGGCATCTGGTCGGGTGACGTCAAACTCCGAAATCTCGAATTGCGCAAAGAGGCACTGGACCAGCTCAAGCTGCCACTGAACGTCATAGAAGGACATTTGGGGCTCCTTACGCTGTCCATACCGTGGTCAAATCTGCGGGGGAAGCCTCTCAAGGTCGACATCGAGGACGTCTACCTGCTGGCCGCGCCCAAGGAGGATGCAGACTACGATGCCGGAGAAGAGGAGCGCAGGGCGCATGCCGTCAAGATGGAGAAGCTGGACAGTGCAGAGCTGCTGCGGGAGCGGAACACCGAGGGCATGAGTGCCGAGGAGCAGCAGAAACAGCAGAGCTTCACGTCAAGCATGGTCACGACAATCGTAGACAATGTCCAGATCAGCATCAAAAACATCCACATCCGATATGAGGACTCGATATCAGACCCAGGTCACCCCTTTGCACTAGGTATCACGCTGGAAGACTTCAGCGCCCTCAGCACCGACGAGAACTGGAAGCCGACCTTCATCCAGGGGACGTCCTCGTCGACCCACAAGCTTGCTACTCTTGGATCGCTCGCCGTGTATTGGGACACGGATTCAGAACTGATAGGGAGCGGAAAGGGCGACGAGCAGGACATCGATCACGATGCCTTCATCGAAAAGGTCAAGGGCATGATCGTCCGGGGCGAAAACCCTGATCTCGGCGCGCATCAGTACATTCTCAAGCCCGTTAGTGGCCGTGCTGGCCTTGAGTTGGACAAGACGGGGAAACTTGATCGTCCGAAGATGAAAGCGCGCCTCTTGTTCGACGAACTTGGCTTCATCATCGACGAGGACCAGTACCGCGATGCGCTCATGCTGGTTGACCTCTTCCACTACTTCATTCGGCACCAAGAGTACAAGAAGTGGCAACCCAAGTCATCCCCCAAGGAAGACCCTCAGGGATGGCTTAGATTCGCTGGCAAGGCTGTGCTCGACAAGATCCATGATCGAAATAAGCGATGGAGCTGGGCGTACTTCAAAGAGCGACGAGATGATCGGATAAGATACATTGACTTGTTCAAAAAGAAGAAGCGCGAGGAGAAGCTTACCCCAGGAGACGCTGAGGAGCTCGACAAACTGGAGCGAAAGCTGACATACGAAGACCTCCGCTTCTGGCGCTCACTGGCTCGAAACCAGCTGCGGAAAGAGAACATTGCAGCACCCAAACCGGCACCAAAGGCAACATGGAGCCAGTGGGTGTGGGGCTCTGGCAAGCAGGAAGAGACCAAGGAGGATAACACCCAGATCACGGAAGAGCAGCGCAAAGAGTTATACAACGCTATCGACTGGGATGAGAAGAAGGCCATTACAGAATCTGTGGACATGCCACGAGAGTACGTCAAGATGGAGGTCAACATGAGTCTTCGAACAGGCAGCTTTACATTGAAGCGAGATCCACACGGAAAGTCGAATGAGATTCTCCGGCTCCTGTTCGACTCTTTTAGCACCACATTCTTGGAGCGGACCGACTCTCGATTTGTCAAGGTTGCCCTTGAGGGCATGCGTTTGTATGATGGCACAACCGAAGGCAGTCTGTTCCCTCAAATCATCACTATCAAGGATGCCGTTCCCATTCCGGATGACAAACGTATCGAGGAGCTAGATGACGATGAAGCCCTGAAAGAGGCTGACGAAGACGAGGAGAAAAAGAAGGGAGAAGACGAAAAGGACGATCCGTTCTTCCATCTTGAGCTGGAGCAAAACCCGCTCGATGGCAGTGCCGACACTGCTTTGACAATGAAGCTGAAGGGCATGGAGATTGTGTACAATCCCAAGTTCGTAGTCGAGGTCGCCAAGTTCTTCAAGCCCCCCGAGCGCCACATGGAGTCCATCGGTGCACTCATGGAGACGGCCGGTGCAACTGTAGAGGGAATCCGACAGCAGACTCGAGCTGGCCTGGAGTTTGCACTGACCGAGCACAAGACAATCAATGCGCAGCTCGATCTGCAAGCGCCTCTGATCATCATACCCGACTCGGTGACTAAAAAGTCGAGCAACTGCCTGATTCTTGATGCTGGTCATGCAAGCGTCACCAGCGAGTTGGTTGATAAGACTACTTTGCGCGACATTCAGAATAAGCAAAAGCACCAGTACACCGACGAAGACTACCGGCGGTTGGAAGGGCTCATGTACGACAAGTTTACTTTGAAGCTACAGTCGACGCAGGTTCTCATTGGGCCTTCTATTGAGGAGACGCGAGCACAACTCGTAGAGAACGCGAAATCAAAACACCTGCATATCGTTGACAGAATCAATATGGACTTCAAAATTGAGATATGCATAATACCCAAGGGTTCCGACCTCACCAAATTCAGAATCTCGGGTAACCTTCCTGTGTTGCATGCGTCCATCTCCGACGCCAAGTACAAGAATCTCATGAAGTTGATCGATGTGGCTGTTCCAAAATTCGACAAAGATACACCAAGCAAGCAAATTACGGAGGGTGCTAAAGGGCCTTCAAATCTCAAGCCGACAAGCGATGCTAAGCCCAAGGAAGATCCTCTCGGACGGTCTCGATCAAAGTCATTTCAGTTCGCCGCCCAGGACCACGCTATTGTCATGGACGACGAGGGCCCTGGGGACAAAGATGAGAAGTTCGAGGAAGCTCCTGGGGCGAAGGAAAAGAGCGACATCAATATTCATCAGCGCAATTTCGAGTTCAACTTTACTGTCGACAAGTTGCAAGGTTCGCTGTACAGATCGGACCCCGAGGGCAAGAAGGCTGATACGCTTCTTGTTGAATTGGTTGCAGAGCAATTTGACCTCTCCTTCTATCAAGAGCCTTTCGAAATGGTAGCCGATGTCCGCCTCAGGTCTTTGGCAGTTGAAGATCATGTAGAGGAGAAGCCATTACCGGAGTTCCGTAACATCATAACATCCGAGGACGTGTCCGAGACAGAGCAAAAGGACCTGTTCTCGTTGAAGTTTGTCAAAGTCAACAAGGACTCTCCAGAGTTCCAGACAAAGTTCGAAGGCATATCAACGAATTTGGACGTGGCGGTATCCACCATCAATCTAATGGTGACACGGCGAACACTGTTGACGCTTCTGGATTTCGTTCTCATCACTTTCACCAACCCTGATGCTCAAAATCAACAGCAGCAAGTTGAAGCGGCGAAGCCAGAAGGCGAAGTTGCCAAACCGGCGCAAGGAGAGACTGACAAAATTCGGATCAGGGCCGAGCTTAAGCGTATTACAGTGGTGCTCAACAACGACGGCATCAGACTGGCTACCCTGAGTTTGAGCTCCGGCGATGTTGGTATCTTCCTGAATGGCAAAACTATGCGCATCGGCGGCAGGCTCGGCAATTTGTCCTTGATTGATGATGTGAATCAAGGAGTCCCCGAAGAGTCCCCTCTCCGCCAGCTTGTTACCATTGAAGGAAAGAATTTGGCCGATTTCAGCTACGAGACCTTTGATAGCGAGCTTGATAGCTATCCAGGCTACGACACTGCAATCGTTTTGAAAACCGGATCGATCAAGATCAATTTCCTCACAGAGCCTTTCCGCAAGATAATGGAGTTTGGTGTGAAATTTGGCAAGATGCAAGCCATCTTCAATGCTGCACGCCAAGCTGCGGCAAATCAAGCAACCCAGATTCAGGAGCGGGCAACGAAGATGCACTTCGATATCGTCATCAGTACACCAATTGTTGTTTTCCCACGAATGGTGGTGGGTGAGAAGCCCGAACGAGATACTCTGGTCGCCAACTTGGGAGAGATATACGCCAAGAACACGTTCAATCCACTTGACGACACAGAAAACTCAGACGTGGCAAACAAGATAACTGCTGGTATTCGACATATCAAGTTGACTTCCAACTTGCACTATGACGAGGACAAGTCAGAGGAGATGGAACTCATTGACAAAGTCGACATAGACTTTAACATCTCAATGGTTGAGCACAAAGCCGGCCGCAAACGACCCGATCTCGAGATTGATGGTTCAATGTCAAACATTAACCTGAGAATCACGCCTGATCAGATGAAGTTCGCTCTTGAGCTATCACGGTCAATACCAGCGGCGTTTGCGATGGAATCGGATGATGCTCTTGAGGAGGAAGCGCACCAGGAGTTGCCTGAATCGACTTCTAAGCCGGCTAGGCAGCTCACCGACAAGCAGTCTCCAAAGGAGGAAAAGTCCAATGATCTAGAGCTTGATCCCAGTGGAGAAAAGTGGACCAAGCTTGACTTCATCTTCAAGGTTGGTACCATTGGCCTGGAACTCATCAAAGGTCAAGGGAACGAACCAGTCGGCAATATTGAGGCTGCAAGCCTGTCGAGATTTTCTTTGAACGAGACCAACATCAAGCTTCGCATGATCAGTGACGGAGCTCTGGAGGCTGAGCTGATGATTCAATCCTTCGCCATTCGAGATAGCCGGACACAAGAAACGAACAAGTTCCGAAAGATTATGTCCCTGATCAACAACGACGTAAAGCAGCAGTTTATGGCAAGCGTCACGATATCTGGAGGCAAGGAACGCAATCTCGTTATGCTCCTTACTATCGATAGCCCAAGGATCATATTGGCCCTGGATTACCTATTTGCATTACAAGCATTTGCTAATGCCGGACTTGCAACCGATGAACCACTGGAGATTGCGGAGGAAGCAGAAGAGGAAGATGCCGATAGCGACACGGATATAATGTCCCCAGACGGTGCTCGATCACCAGAGAAACTTCCCAATCCCAAGCCAGACGAAGGTGGCATGAACATCTCCTTCCGCCTTAACTTGGTAGATGCGCAAGTTGTGCTCATCGCAAACCCTGCTCTATCAAGCTCTGAGGCTATTGTTCTAGGCACAAAGCAAGTGCTTGTGTCGAAACAACAGGCTATGACTTTACAAGTCGACAAGGTTGGCATGTTCCTGTGTCGCATGGACAGATTTGAAACAAGCAGACTTCGAATTCTGGACGATTTCAGCATCCAGACGGCGTTGGACATGCGAAATCAAGGGACAAAGTCCTCATTGACTAGCATTAGTGTCGAAATCGAGCCACTCGTGCTTCGATTGTCTCTTCGCGATATTCTGCTCGCCATGCAGATTGTGAATCGCGCTTCTGCCATGTCTGCGAACGACAATGGCAAGTTGGCCGACGACGGACCTCAAAAGATCAAGCAAGGAGCCCCGTCCACGAAGGCGAAGTCAACGAAAGCAGTTTCTTCAAAACCACCCTCTAAATCAATCGCAAAGTCAATCGCCACGACAAAACGATCAAGCCTACAAGGACCTCCGCAACCTCCTAGGCCGGCCGGTTCCGCTGTTCTGAAGCGAGAAGAGATGAACGTGACAATCGATGGTATTCGAGTCGTCTTAATTGGAGACGTTCACGAGATGCCTATGCTGGATTGGCGAGTTAAGAAGTTCGGCGTCGATGTACGAGATTGGTCAGGTGCGATGACAGCGGACACGTCGGTGGATACCCTGATCAACATCTACAATTTCTCTAAATCAGCTTGGGAGCCATTGATTGAGCCATGGCAGTTGGGCTTCCACATGTCCAAGGACCAGAACCCAGAGAGGCTTTCGCTTGAGCTGTACTCACGGAAGTCCATGGAGCTCACTGTTACGGCTGCCACTATCGCATTGGCATCGAAATCTTTCGACTTTCTCACTACGGATGAGGATATTTTGTCAAAGCCTCGTGGCACAGACGCGCCTTATCGTATCCGCAACTACACTGGTTTCAATATCGATGTTTGGGCGGAGGGCAAAGCCGAATCAGACGGTTATGCAGCGAAGTTGGAAGATGGCGACGAACAGCCGTGGCGGTTCGAAGATCCCTCTGCCATGCGAGAGTCCTTGTCCGCCGAGGAAGCTACTGGTGTCCTGGGTGTCAGGCTCGAAGGCAGCGGCTTTGACAGTGTTCCACGCATTCCTGTTCATCGTGAGGGCGAAGTTCTTTACAACCTCAAGCCTAAGCAAGACCGTGTCCAGCACCGCATACTCGTGGAAGTTAAACTAGGTACCGACAACATCAAATACATAACCTTCAGGTCGCCACTTCTTGTTGAGAACAACACTCAGATTCCTATCGAGCTCGGCATCTTCAGTCCCGAGGAAGGCCATCTCCTTAAGATCGAAAAGATTGCACCAGGCGATGCGAGACCAGCACCAGTTGGTGCAGCTTTCATGCATTCTCTCGTCATTCGCCCAGATCAAGGCTTTGGCTACACTTGGTCCAATGAACGCCTGCACTGGAAAGATTTGTTGAAGCGACCAACGAGGACCATCACCTGTCGAGGAGAACAAGATGATTCATCACCGCCGTTTTACTTTCAGCTCCATGCAGCGTTCGACAAGAAGGATCCCATCACGAGTGTATATCCTCATATGCGTCTTCAGCTACGTGCACCGGTCGAGGTACAGAATCTGTTACCTTACGATTTCAAGTACAGGATCTACGACAGCAACACCAAGAAAGACTGGACAAACTTCCTTCGAAAGGGAGGAGTCAGCCCTGTTCATGTGGTTGAGCTCTCGCATCTTCTCCTCGTCAGCGTCGATATGCAAGATACCTCTTTCAAGGCAAGCAAATTTGGCATCATCAACTCTACCGATCGTGAGAACTTTAAGAGGGAGAAGGCATTGGAGGTCAAGGATGAGAATGACCTGTCACTTCGCCTCAATATGCATTTTTAGTGAGTGAAGACACAACACATTTTGCCCAATACGTACTAACCAAGCAGTAACTATCCCAACGGCGGCGGGTCTTTCAAAGCCACGATCTTCAGCCCCTATGTCATTCTTAATCGGACTGGCTTGGAGTTGGACGTTCGGGCCCAGCAGTTCATGAGCCAAGCAAGAGGCGCTGGTGGACAAGGTGTTTTTGCAGATACAGAAACAGACGCTGGCAAGGCGATGCCATTCATGTTCTCTTTCCCCAACGACAACAAGAAGAACCGTGCTTCGATCAAGGTCGGCGAGTCAGGTTGGAGCAAGCCACAGAGTTTCGATGCCATTGGAAGCACTTATGCTGTTACGCTTCCATCGACCAAAGCCCGTGCGGAGATGCACATTGGTGTTACAGTGTCTGAAGGAGAAGGAAAGTACAATCTCAGCAAGGTCGTTACTATCGCACCTCGGTTCATCATCAAGAACAAGATCAAAGAGGATCTTAATATCCGTGAGCCCGGCTCATCAGAATGGATGTCTGTCAAGAATGGCGAGCTGCTGCCTCTTCGATGGCTAAAGCAAGGAGGTACTCCACAACTGTCTCTCTGCTTCCCTGGTGTAAACAACCAATGGTCTTCGCCATTCAACATCTCCAACGTCGGAAGCGTCCATGTCAAGCTATCAAAAGCTGGTCAACGACAGAAGCTTATTCGCGTCGATGTGCTCATGGAAAACGCCACCATCTTCATTCACGTAAGCGTTGAGAGCAAACACTGGCCATTCTCGTTCAAGAACAAGAGTGACCAAGAGTTCCTCTACTGGCAAGCGAACCCTAACCTCGACGAAGACGAGGATGATCGTGGAACTGGCTTCAGGCCAATTCGGTACCGACTTCCTCCACGGAGCGTCATGCCTTACGCCTGGGATTTCCCAGCTGCCAAGAACAAGGAAATCGTCCTCAGCGCAAATGGAAGGGAACGACATGTCAAGCTTGCTGAAATTGGGAATCTGATCCCGTTGAAGTTACCACCAGCCCAAGGCCAGAACCGACAAAAGGTCATTGATCTTAATGTTGTTGCCAGTGGACCTACGCAGACTCTTGAAATTTCCAACTTCAAGCCGTCAAAGAGCTTGTACAAGCAGAAGACTGGCACGGCTTCTGGATCCACCATGGGTGGCTTTGAGGTCAAGGACATCGACCACGGTGTTACCTTCAAGGCTCAGCTACGCCTAGCTGGTATCGGAATCTCACTTGTGAATCGCCAGTTGAAGGAGTTGGTCTATGTCACACTGCGTGACATCGAACTCAAGTATTCCGATTCAAATCTCTACCAGATGGTCAATCTGCAAGTCAAGTGGATCCAGATTGACAACCAGCTGTACGGAGGCATCTTCCCAATCATCTTCTACCCCAGTGTCGTCCCGAAGACTGGCAAAGAGATGGAGGCGCATCCAATCTTCCAGACCAGCATCACCAAGGTCAAGGACGACACGTACGGAGTGCTCTACATCAAGTATTTCACCGTTCTGCTCCAGCAGATGACGCTTGAGATTGACGAAGACTTCATCTTTGCTGTCCTGGACTTTGCCAAGATTCCCGGGGCTTCTTGGTCTGAAGAGAAGGAGGGCAAGCTGTGGGATGAGTCGCTTGACATTCCGGAACCCCAACAAGAGCAGTCAGGCCAAGATGTGTACTTTGAGTTGCTTCACCTCCAGCCGATGCAGATCGATCTGTCTTTTGTGCGAACGGAGCGTATCAACGCTGAAGATACCATGACATCATCAAGTCCATTCATGTTCGCAGTCAATGTGTTGACCATGTCGATTGGAAATGTCAACGATGCGCCAATTCGATATAACGCCTTGATGCTCGAGAACGCTCGTGTATCTACCGATGCCCTATTCAACAATATCAAGAACCACTACGTCCAAGAGTCACTTCGACAGGTGCACGTTGTTATTGGTTCTGCAGATTTCCTCGGAAACCCAGTCGGTCTGTTCACCAATCTCAGCTCTGGTGTAGCAGACATCTTCTACGAGCCCTACCAAGGTCTTGTCAAGTCCGACCGTCCTGAAGATCTCGGTATTGGTATCGCAAAGGGCGCATCCAGCTTCGTCAAGAAATCGGTCTTTGGCTTCTCAGACAGTATGGCCAAGTTCACAGGCAGCATGTCCAAGGGTCTCTCTGCAGCAACAATGGACAAAGAATTCCAAGACTCACGCCGCATGTCGCGCTCCCGCAACAGGCCCAAGCATGCCCTCTACGGCATCACAGCCGGCGGCAACGCCTTCGCGAGCAGTCTTGCCAGCGGTCTCGGCGGTCTCGCTCGCCACCCCATTCAGGGTGCCGAGAAGGAAGGTGCAGTGGGGTTTGTAAAGGGCCTCGGCAAAGGCCTCCTAGGTGTTCCAACCAAAGCGGCAATCGGGGCCTTCGACCTCGCCTCCAACATGGCCGAAGGCGTGCGCAACACAACCACCGTCTTCGACCAAGAAGGTCTCGACCGCGTGCGCTTCACGCGTTTCATCGGCCAAGACGGCATTGTACGGCCGTACTCGCAACGCGAAGCGCTCGGCCAATTCTGGCTCAAAACGCTCGATAACGGCAAATACTTCAACGAAGACTATATCGCGCATCTCGAGTTGCCGGGCAAGGATATGCTCGTCATGTTGACGTATAATGGCATTATGCTGGTACGCCAGAAGGGCTTGAGGACCGATTGGGATGTCCCGCTTAAAGATGTGCAGACTATTAGTAAGGAGCGGACGGGCATGGGGATTACGCTCAAGGGTGGGACGAATGGGCCGTTTTTGCCGGTGGGCGATGAGGGGAGTCGGAATTGGTTTTATAGACAGGTTGCTGTGGCGGTTAATGCGTATAATGATCGGTGGAATGCTAAGGGGTGAGTGGGGGGTTGGGGGTTGGGGGTTGAGAGGGAGGGGTGTGGGTGTGGGGATGGGGATGGCATAGTGTGGGTAAAATTGTTAGAGCCTTTTTGTCTTTTTTCTTCTTTCGTATTGGCTTGTGGTCTGTGGGCTTAAAACGGGGTCATGAGGGTGATGGGATATATGCATGCGCGATTGAGTGCATTCGATTATGAGCATATGCTTGGGAGTATAATATCCGTTTTAGCAAGCAATGAACACATAAAACGTTCACATCTCTGATCGGGTTCAGTCAATTACTCTTGCGTGGGAAGTGGTCCATCGAAACTGCCCACTGCTGACTGACCTTGTTTCTCGTGCTGTCCCACTCACTACGAACACAAATCCTTCAAACGACATGTCTCGACGCTAGAATCGGACGCCGGTCTAAAGAAACACTAGAGCCCTCTACGCAGTTTCCCAAACCCCAGAGAGACTCGTGCTATAGATGAATGCTAAAGAATCGCCGAGGCCATGCAGTGTAACTCCCTAACAACTCCTCTCTCTCCCCCCTATCTATTCAAGTTCATACGCTCCCTCTCCCTCTCCCTCTCCCTCGAGCGCACATACAGCAAGCTCACGTAATTCACCCACCGTTCCTACGTCCGTCATATCCGGACCTGCCTCCTTGGACGCAGCGGTTACCCTCCCGCTATATATTCCCTTGGCTTGTAATCTCCGCTTCTGGGGCAAGAACCATGTTATAAACCCCATGCAGAGCGCGAAGGGAAGGCCTGGACCGAGAGCGAGGCCGAGAGCGAGAGCGAGAGCGAGGGGGTGTGTCTTTTTGGGCTTTTGTTGGAGTGGTGGGTTGGCGGTTGGCGGTTGGGGTTCTGGTTGGTGGGGATGTGGGGTTGTTTGTGTTGTGGTTGGTGTTGATGGTTGATGGGGAGACAGCGTGTCTGACGAGTCTATGATTGGGATTTGGGTCGTGGCAGAGCTTGCCTCGGATGATGCAGACAATGCAGGCGTTATAGGCAGTACTGAAAATGCAGGCGTTATAGACAGTACAAACAAACCTTCCCGCCAGCCAAATTCCTCCGCTATTTGTATCCCCCCCGGCCCTCCTTCCTCGCGACAACACGCCGCTTCGTCACAGCACCACGATCCGTCTCTGCAGCGAGATACGGAGAGCGAACCAAACGTCTCCTGGAAGCATCGGTCGGTCAGCTAATCTGCACAGTATCTACATGGCCGTTTCAATGGCTATACAATGACACGTCCATTATACCCAGTACATATACCAAGACATTTCCCGCTGCGCCAGTCTGGCTCGGTACAAGTTCCTCTGTACCTCCCCCCTCTATGCAATTCGCACAAGCCGTTTTTGGAACATGTATCTAGGAAGAAACAGCAGATTGTAGATAGAGGATTTGACGGGTTGTTGGAGCAGGGTAGGAATGCGGCTCTGGGGATGGGCTGGCTGTTGGGGTAGTAGCATTGCGTTAGGGATAAAGTAGAGAAGGTAGAGAGGATGGTGAGTTGTAGTAATAGGTGGCTGAGGGATGGGGGCATTTTGGGGTGTAGGTGGGTGGTGTAGAGAATGAGGTCAGGGGTGGGATGTGAGGATGGAGAGGCTTGTTTGTTCGTGGTCACTGGGTAGCACTAGGGGTGGGGGGGTACAAAGGCGTCAGACGCTGTGGAAGGTGAGCGAACTTTACTGCTGTAGCCAAGTTGTCACGAGGTCGTGAGTTCTTGGATTCTATCTGGGCATTATTATTGTTTAGATCTTCCGGCCAAGACCTAAAGAACAGACTGATGGCGGTTCATAATGTCGTAACAAGAGAATCACTCGAGTCTGTCGGTTGTAGATGTGCAGGAGGCCAACTTCAAACGCGTCGTTGTAGACATCCTGTCCTACATCACACTTATCAGGGTTGCTAACATGAAGCAAGAACCCGCGTGAAAGCGCTACACTCAATATTCCACATTATATATATTTCCCCAAAGCCGACTACAGCCACTTGAACCCTATCTCTCATCCTGACTCAACACCTGCCTCATTCAACCTCAAATGCAGGCTCGTGAGTGAATCCCGGCAACTCTGCCACCTCTTCTTTCGCGATACCTTGTCTTGTTTCTGGATCCCCTTGTATATCCCCACCCCCCACTACCCATGAGTTGTGCGTTGTTGAGGCCAGTTCTGGCAAAGTAGAGGAGAACCTCGCGCCGGATAAGCTGGTCCCAGAAGTCGTTCTTTTGTTTGCTGCTCTTTTCCTCAGAAGGAGCCAGAGCAAAGCGCCCATAGTGAGCGCGAGTGGAATCCCTAAGCCTAGCCCTAGCCCTAGCCCAAATTGAAGATGGGATGTTCGATTGCTTCCATTGTATGGACGGTCAGTGTTTTCATGAAATGTCGTGGATGTGGAGGGAGTGGCTGTTCCCGAGATGCCGGATGTTGAAATGGGGATCTGGGGTGATGCGATTTGATTGACGCTTGCAGGTGGGCTACTACTCAGGGTCGTTTTGCTCGAGGACGGAGAATATGAAGTCGTATGAGAGGAAGACGTTGTAGATGAATCAGAAGTCGTAGAAGGATAATAAGTCGTCGAAGAATACGAAATTGTAGAGGAGGAAGAAGTCGTGGGAGAAGAAAAGGTTGCCGAAGACAGCAGTGGGTCCCATCGAAACAGTTTACTGAGGATCGGCCCACCTGATCCCCCTCGATCTGGGCAACACTTCAAGTTATCACCACAACACCAAATTGATGCATACCGAGGACTGTCGCATTGCCGAAGCGGTATCGATGCTGGGGCATCTCCCTAGTCGGATTTCAATTATTTGACCTCTTTGATCGCGGCACATCTCAAAGATGTGCTAACAGATATAACTTACGTCGCTGGTGCAAATGTTGAGACATTTTCCGCTGTTCCAGTCCTGCTCCGTGCAGCTTCCTCTATAGAAGTTATAACGCTCCTTTCCGTTAAAAGTATCCTGAAACATACATAGCCCGTTCTCTCGGCATGTGTCAAATGCATTGCAGCAGATGGTAGAGAGTGGAAGTGACGAGTTTGTATTGCAGGGTTCATGATCGCTAGCTTGATCGCCGTTGGGGAAGAAACAATCAGATACACTCAGATCAAGAAGAACAAGAATGATTATGAATAGAAGTAGCAAGCGAGGTAAGAACAATCCCATCGCTCTGGCGAAGACGTGTGAAGGAGTTGACGGAGGACTCAGAGGTGACGGCACGACGGAGAAAGAGAAGAGCGCATTAATCCCCCTTGGTACCACTAGACACGGTGACTAAACACATAAAGGCGGGGCGCTTGTACTATCTGTAGCGGTGTTTGATTCCTCAATGTGATTTTATATCCGCCCTTCCCACCACTCATAATTCATGTGCCGGGGATACAAATTCGGGCAAAGCCGACAATAAAATGTCATCCGATGGATGACTGGAATTCGCTCCCTTGTCTGCTGTTCGCAGTCTCCGGAGGACCCAGAGCAGAGCACAGAGACTAAGGCTGACTGGAATTGCCAGACCCAAACTCAATACAAGGGCCAGTCGTAGTTTTTTTTCGATCGTGTTTTCCGCAGGTGTTGGTGTGGGCGTAGCTGGAGAGGGAGCTGCTAATGTACTGGAGATCAATGCTGAATTGAGAGGTGGAGCCGTTGTGCTTTCGTATGTATTCGGTGACCCTGCACTAGATGCCTGAGGGTTTGCCGAATTCTTGCTAGACAAAGCAGACCATGTCGAGGACGGGCGATTCCAGGTAAAACGTGCAGCGAGGGTTATGCCACCTTCACCCCCTTCTTCCTCACAGCATGCCGTGCTATTGCCACAGCAAAATGATCCATCGTTGCACGGAGACATGAAATAAGAGTACGGGCCCTAAAATTATCTGTCAGTCAATCTTCAGGGCTCCATTCACCGGATGTGACAACATACATAGTCAATGCAAACATTAAGACAAACCCCACTCTCCCAAGAACCATTTGTACAACCCCCTCTATAAAAGGTGGAGGAAGTCTTTCCAATCTCAACTTCATCGATCTGGCACACGCCATTTGTCAAACACCTGTGATCCTGATAGCAGCATATAGTGGATAAAGGCTTTGAAGAATCTCCGGAGCAGGGCTTAAAGGATCCATCAACGATATAACTGTCGCGACTCAGCCGGCAACTTGCTAAGCAGAAGGTAGAGAAAGACAAGGTGAGAATGAGTTGCAGCAATACGCGGATCAACGACAGAGACACGTCTCAATTCAGGGACGTTCAAGTGTGTGGTGAGAACTTCGCAAACGATGATCAGGAGTGGAGACGCGCACGAGAATGAGCGCGTATTAGTAACCCCTTGGTACTACTAGACACAGTGGTACAGTATGCAGACAGGCAATATCTCTATAGAGCATCGCAAAGCTGTTCAACCCTAAGTTTCACGCTGTCATTCGAGGAAGTCTGAATGACATCAACTCCTGAATGAATAGTTCTCAAGGAAGATGTCCAACTCTTGTTTCTACAAGGAAGAGCCATCACCGATAAAAGATGGCAGTATCTTGACGAGATTGTAGGTTTCAAAGTATCAAAGTTCCCACGTATTGATGCTGACTTCATGCGATTACAGAAGCTAGTTTTACAGCCCATCTACGAAGGTATACCCAGGCAATACCTCATGGCCAAATCATTCGAGTTCATGTACAGCCTGAAGCTCTTCCGCATGCTCAGGAAGCTCTTGCGGCTTTTCTATTGTCGCGAGCTCGTGCGTTAGTGTCGGCCCTAACTCTGGTAAAGTTGTATCCCTTCCCCCAGAAGAACAGGTTAAATCTTCTTCAGGTGTCTTGTGGTTATGTCTCTTGAGTAAGATCAAACATACGACACCTAAGGAGAGGGCGAGTGGAATCCCAAGACCCAAGGCTAATCCGAGTACTAGCTGCGGTATTTTTGTACTTGACTTCTCTGCTGACGTTGGGATTGCTGAGGTTTCTGCTATCGTGCTGGATGCTGAACTGATGAGCAGGGTCGCTGCGTACTGATCTTTGCTTGATGTTCTTGCAATTGGCGTATCGGAATTTGGTAGGCTCATGCTGGGTGAGGCGGATGGTGAAGATGAAGTTATATTCCAGGTGAAATGTTCAGCCAATGTCATGCAATTGCCCTAGGGCAGCACCATATACTATCGTCTTGATTGCACTGAGTTACAAAAATAAGCAGATTGTTCTATATTGTTGGTCAGCTAGTTTGCACACCGTTCTATTCGCTAAGTTTGCTTTGCTGCGTGGATGCCAACTCACACCATCATTGCAGATATCAAGACACATCCCACTCTCCCAATCTCGTTGTGTGCAGCCTGGTCTCATATAATCCTTTTTAGATTTGGGTCTGTCGAAATTATTCCATTGACATTGTCCATTTTCCATGCATTTATCATCCCGATGGCAGCAGATGGTCGATAAGGGGTCTGAGGAGTGGCTGGAACAACGTGTCCAATCTTTAATTCTCGTACCGCCTGGAAGGAAGCAATTTGTCGAAATTAGACCAAGGAAGGTAGTCGTGATTGTAAGTCGCAGCAACCAGCGAGTCGACGACATGGCCATGTTTCCGGTCTGAGCCCTCTATGTGTGTGCTGGGAATTCCGTAGAAGGTAATCAGGGGTGGAGAAACGAGGAGATCCAGAAGCGCTTATTAGTAACCTCTCGGTGCTACTGAACACAGAGAGTAATGAAGCACTAAGGCGGGGAGTTTGTCCCACATGCAGATACCTGCATCTGAGCATGAGAGAATCAGTTTGAGCTGTGAATGGCTGTCTCGGCAGAGTGCGTTTTATCGTACAGACTTGCAGCGCAAAGCGCCCGAAGCGAACTTTGTCCAGCTTCCTTAAAATGGGATTGAACTCTCGATAATGGATTGGGCCAAACTTTCCATTCCTCTTCAAAGGCATGTATTCAGGGCTCCGTGGGAAACCACTCTGTAGTTGTCTTTCAGGACTCTCATTCACGCTGATAGACCTCCTACTCTCATGGGAAAAGGCGTAACATGAGATGTACACAAGGTTCTCTAAGCACCTTTGCAGAGTTTACTATACAACAAAAGAATATAAAATCCTTAGTCACCGTTAAGTACCTACACACCTCCAATACTCCATCACAACACCTCAAACTCCTTCCCCTTCGCTGGGCTCAACCCAAACTGCGCCCCCATCTCCAACCTCCCAATACCCTTCCCCGCCTTCGCGTCCCCAATGAACCCCGGCAAACTATCCAACTTGTCCTTCCACGGATTCGTAAAAGGAACCCCATCAAGTTGATCTGAATAACACAACTTGTGGCCAATCCGCGATAGCTCATCCGCATAGCTCGCTCCAATTCTCAACATGGCTTCAGCCCCCAAATAGCTCACCCAAGCCCTCCTGTAAACGCTGTAGACGGTGAGGATAAGAAGGCCGAGGAGATGGGTTCCTAGGAATATCGAGCCGACGATGATTTGCCAGAGTGCCATCTTAGGTTTCATCATATTGATGCCTTTATTGTACTGAATACTGATCCAGCCTCTCGTTGGAAGTTTAGTCGTCACCCCCGCTCCACCGAGCCAGAGTCTGTTGGCCAGTGTTACGCCGCTGTCAAGGAGAGCCGTAGGCAATTCTCTTTTGAAAGTCGCAGATAACCACTCCCCAATCTGAGTGCCTACGTCTGCTAGTTGCTCGCCATTAATGACACATCCTCCGTCATTCATTAGCCTGAGAGGTGCAAGGTCGGCACAGAGTGTTTGGTTCCTGGGAGAATCAGGTCTGGGTTCCGACTGTTGGTAGGCTTCGGGGTGTTGAAGATGCGTTGCAATGTATGATCCATTGCCGAAAAGCGCGAGAGCGACGGATAGGAGTGGACCTTTGTTCGGTGTTCCTATCAAACTGAGGTTGCCAGTATTCTGCGCCTCAGACACAAACTCTGCTTTTGCTGCCCTTTTAGGTAATAATTGGAGAGAATGCGGATTGGTCGTGAAGTCGAAAGGGTCTTTTGCAATGATAGGGCCTGCCACGTTACCATTCCGATAACTTGGGATTTCAAAGTAGCCTAGTGTCGAGAATGTTGTGACTTTGATGTATCTTGTTTCCACTTCCCCTAAGATCAATATTGAAGAAGAAATGTTGAGATATAGGCTCTCGGTTAAGTTTTGTTGGTCCCGTGTTGGTCTCCAGTGAGTCTTGCTTTGATCGCCAGGCATGCAAGCCACAGCTCCAAACGTTGAATAGGAGGTTTCGTTGTAGGTACGCTCGTACTTGACGTATAATCCTCCCGAACTTGTCTCGTCGCGACAGTTGGCTTGGAATTCCTTCTCGTCAATATCAACGGCACTTGTATCCGAGTCTATTCGCGGCGCGTATTGGGGTTCGTGCATCACACCCGTGGTAAAGCCAGCAGGCAGATCACCCAAACGGCCTTGGTCACTTTCGCCGCGCTTCACGCTTCCAAACCACACGTTGTTTGGCGAATCATACAGCGTTGCTGCGTTCATTGTGCTCCGGAGTTGGTGGACTAGTATGCCTTGATCCTACCTCAGTCAGCAGTGCAGTAGACAATTGGGCAAGGCCACTCACATTGTAGCGCTGTATGGGAAGGTCTCTGACAAAGACGTATCCACCAACAGTGGCCGACCCAGAGTTGTAGCTTGGTACCTTGATCGTCTCAGGTTGGACACATACAGCTTGGAGCACCTGAAATACACATCCTGAAAGTTCTTAGCGCAATCGACTCTATGGGCTTAGATACTCACCGGTAAGAGTCAAAGTAATTGCAATCTGTAAGGGCCGAGACCCGTTTTGCTTTAGCCCTGTCCATGATCGAGGATTTGCCCAACCCTGATCCGCGAGAGCGACTAGCTGGCTCATATTAAGTTCTGTTCTTCCACTACCAGATTGGATATATACTATCACGGCTACTGAACATATTGCAGATGTGATGGGTATTGTCAGGACAGCACCGATCATGTGCAGAATTCGAGCGACGGTGTAATACTGCCGGCTAACTTCGTACCAATGCTCCAGGTCGAAACCTTCCGGGCTCTCCCAAGAGGTGAATTGCGGTGGACCACGGATGGGCCGTTTGCTAAGAATGCACAGTAGAATCCATGGGAAAAGAGTCGACACCGCATAAACAATGAAGATAACCGCCGGCCAAAGGTTCAACCTCAAAGTAGTAGTCGTGACGCGGTCGCGAACAGGAGTAGACCAAGAGTGTGGAGATCCAGGCACCATCTCCTGGACGTTGGCGGCCGTGAAGGTGTTGGGAGTTTTTAGGCTAGTCGGTGACATTTCAGTCTCTTGAAATTTAGACCGCATCTCATACCCCTCCTGCGGCATGTTGGTGAAGAGATTGGCCAATTGAGGTACAGGAATTAAAAGAAAAGAATGGCAGCGATAGAGTATCTCGCGGACTGAATTTGAAGAAGTCTGGGATGAAAACAGTAGACAACCAAAATAGCCCTAATTGTTTGGAAGGACCTCCGTTCTGATATATACTTCGCCTACAGCCAAAAAAGCCCTTCAACTCCGGTGTGATCAGTTCTACATCGTGCAACCGGGCGGCTCTAGACATTTTGCATGCTTGAGAAGGCTGAGGAAAGCGGCTATGAATGCGTTCTCCATGCCAGGGTGAGGCGAAGTAGTTTAAGCATTATTGAAGGCAGAAAGAACCCGAGGCTTTGAGAAGCATAATGCTGATACGCCTGCGGCGAGGTTCGCCTTCCTGGAGGAAGACCACAGGATCATGGAAGTAAGCGCTGCCAAGAATAACTTTTCAACCGCCAAGAAGATTTGGTAGGACGCTTGCTTCTGTAAGTTCGATTTGCACACAACCGACGCGGAAATTTTTGAAACGAAGTGCAAAGTTGGTCCCGGTGTTGAATTCGCCACGCGCCGCGGCACAGTTGTTTGTTTGTTTGCGCCTAACGTGCGTCTCGAACCACTGAACTCTACCCATCCAGGAATGGGGTCAGATGACAGCCTTGCTCAACACGGAGGTGGCTTTGCATGTTAGAGGATAGATAGGGTGGTCGCACTGATACCACTGGGTGAATGTATAAACTGGGTATGCGCTCCCTCTCTTATACGCCCTGTCTTCCTCCGTACGCCCGCCTAAAATTACTTGTAGAAATGAGGTTGGGGATCGTAGTCTAACGCCTCGCCTGAAAAGTTGAGGACAGCGTAGATAGGGTCTGTCGGTATGTGAAAAGCCCAAACACGTGACCGAGTTACTCCATACGGCCACCTTCTTTATGCGCCTTCCCACCGCGGGTGCCTTTGGGAATTGGGCCCTTATACGCCCCGAGGCGTATGTCTCAGTTGTTATGATATTCCCTGTTTCTTCGCAACCACAATGACTCCCCTCTGACACCCGATTTGCCCCACCATCTGAACATCCATTGGGCGGCATCGAACGATCCTAGTCCATATCCTACCATCTTCAATCTTTCATCTTGCTCTCCTAGATAATTTGCCAATGGTTCGAACACGTTTGTCGATATGTCTCTAATTCTGATGTCGACGTATCCGGCTTCTACTAGTTTCTGGCGGTACTGATCTGTCGTGACAAAATTCGCCCAGGGTGCACCGAGCAGTCGTGTAAGAACGCGGAGGACGACAAGTTGACGAATAGAGATATTGTCGGCAATGCAAAGATCAAACGCCATAAAGGACGCGTTCAAAGTGCGAGCTGCGTGGTCAATCACTTCCCATCGCGAAGGAGCAAAATGATACGCGGTATCGAGGGCCAACACCCAGCGCTCATCAACCGCAGTTAGGGTGGATTTGATGCGAGTTTGGAGCTCATCGTCCCAGATTTTGGGATTCGATGCATCTGCGCAGAAAATTCTTACGTCTCGTTTGAACCGTCGGGTTGGAAAATCCTTGTCCCATTGGGTGAGCTCTTCGACTCACGACTGGGCGAAGAGAAACCGTGTCCGGTCCAGCGTGATCCCAGTATAGTAGTCGAATCTGGGATTCCATCTCTGGACGTCCCACCAGTCCTTGTCAGTCTCCCGAACTGGAGCTCTGCGCGTCAGATAGATGGTTTGGTCGCCGCACCTAAAGCCGAGATCAAGCAATGCCCTTGTCGGACGCACACCTAGGCTCCCTGTGGTGCTATCCATTTTCCTGTCAAATCCTGCCTCTCGTAGAACTTCGCTAAGGAGATTCCTGCATGCTTGTGCGAGATCTGGTGGAGGCTTTTCTTCAGACTCATTCTATCCCATGTCAGCAAGTGACTCATCCGACTGATCTGATTCGAGACTATTTGCACCTGCCAATATCCCACGTTCATCCACATCACCGGTGGTATCTTCAAATGTAATCTTCCATGATCAAGTCCATAGACGGAGGCCGAGGATGTTCCCTTTTAAGATCTAGACCCCCTTCTCTTAAGAGCTATGGTTAGAACCCGTTTGAATAGTGACAGGACGAGTAACCCGCACACGAATGCTCCAAATCGTGCATTCAGAAGTTTAAGTGAGGACGAAAACACATTCAAGGGAGCGAACGCACAGTACATGATGGTCAGAAGAATCCCAGATGCGATTACTTTGAAGGAAGGCATAACGAAGCGACGATACAATCGCGTTGGAGGTCGGAGGAAGGGATGGGGTCAATGGGGCCGAGTGGTTAGCGCCGAACCATTCCATTTGGACACTAGCGTAATGCATATCGGAGCACACAAGCTCGTGGGAATCTTCATGTATTTACATATTTATGCTCAAAGAGGTATGTTTCCGCCATTATCGCCATGGCACGCTGACCCCGAACGCATGTGCGACTCTCATCGCTGACACAACACAGCCTTCTAGCAGCACCATCCCATCCCAGCACCAACCCCCCACAATCCAAACATTATCGTCTTCATTCTTCCACATGACACGCGTTTTCTCATCGCCATAGAATTCCCGAGTATCCTCAAAGATGCTGTTCACGATGTGTCTGCTCTCTGGACTCCTCAACACCCGGGTAAACTTTGCTGAGTGGATCAACTGAGAGGGGCCGATGTCACTGAAAGGACAGGTCGTGACAATTGCTCCACATGGCTGGACATGAAGCGACTCGGTCCGGTGCGATTCCGTAGTGGAAATGCGGAGATAAATCAGTTGGGATGCACCCTCATCGCGAACTTTATCCTGCGCTGCTGCAGTTCGTAACGCACTCTAGTCAGTATGGACGGCACTTTCCACTAGAGTCGTCGGTATTTTGGCCATGTGTCGTCAGAAGGGACTCGAGGCTTTGAGAAGTGTGGATAAGCATGCGGCGAGGTTTACCTTCCTAGCGAAAGACCATAGGATCATGGAAGTAAGCGCTGCCAAGAATAGCTTTTCATCCGCCAAGAAGATGTAGTAGGACACTTGCTTCTGCAAATCCTATTCGTACGAGTGCAGAGTTGGTACCGAGAAATTTGAAACGAAAAGGTTGGCCCCCAATATTAAATTAACTACGCGCTAAGGCGCAGCTATTTAATGGTAGGCATCTGCGGTACAGAAGTGGGAAAACAGGGTTCTTCGTCTCCGCCCCTTCACCTGCATTGCTGCTGCCTGAAGCTTACGCTCGACAAATACCTCTCCTGCTGCACTTTTTAACCAGTGCTTGCGCGTGCGCATCTTATCACTGAACAATTCCGACAACAACTCCATTCCTCATTCAAACGGTCCAGACAAACTATCTATCCTACTGATAGCCATGAACAGCCTTCTGCAACAGCTAAAACGTGAGCGGCAACAACACCCCCAATTCCACATATGCGTTGATTAAACACGGATACAGTCAACAAGAACCTCGATATCCGCGCATTCCTGGTCTTCCAGCGGCTTCAACGATTCTACAAAACGCTCAATGTCGTTTCTGCGTTGCTGGCCGCGTTGTCATTGGCAGTGTTGACTTTCGATGAGTTCCATCCGACTAAATCCGGTCTCATTCGAGCTGCGGAAGGACTACTTTGCAGCTCGGCCTTGAGCGCCGTAATAGCAGTCATGGCCTCAACAATGCTGCTGTTCAAGTTTGAAGGACGAGAATCTGCTACACGTAAAGATCTGTTGCTCGCCTGGTCCCCTTTGGCGGTAATGGATTTGGCTATTGTGGAGTACTTGTTCGGCTTGGTGCTGTGGTATTCTGGGAAAACCAGCATATGGAGGATGGTCTTGATGAGCTCCCAGCTGGCCTTCTTGTTAGGATACTGCGTATGGATCTCCCTTTGGATGTGGGATACCATGAGCAGCAAGGGGGGATTGGGTAGAGAGGAGGCACACGCCGCTACTGAACAGAAGCGAACTGCGGATGATTGAGGGCGTACACCTACTAAAACAAGCCAGATTGACGTAGTTCTGCCTGGAAATTGCTCAGACTTACATGTGTACCCATACTGCAAAGTGCAGCCCTAAGTCAAGCCCACGTCGTTAATCGCTAGGGGTGGAGAGATCAATCGATGCAGGCTAATCGTCTCGGCGCTGATTTTTGTGAGTCGTGATAGGATATACACCTGCCTTGGATGCACGCGTGGATCGTATCACGACCTCATAAAAATCAACATTGATACGATCATCCTGATGATTTACCTGAATATTCCTTGTACGAGGTACACGTGTTCTAGCGCCAAGCTAACCCTCCAGCTCTAACTCTCTCAATCAGCATTCGATGACTGGCACATCTACTCTCTAGAGACTCGTATGGACCACATGGAGTACTTGCTGTTCTTCGCCCCAATCTTGAATGCCCGGCCATTGAATGCTTGATACGGTTCTTGGACGATATCATGCTTGTTGTTCCTTGATTTCTGTTGGCGCTGAAACGCGACATGCCTCGTGGATCATCAGTCCACCTTGTCAAGACATGCGATATGGCATCATCCTAGAGGGGCAGAGAGGGGCATATAAAGCACCCCGGTGCCTTGTGAATGCGCCTGCTGATCTTCAGCGACTCACCTGACTTTCGCAGAGAACTCCTGACCGCACTGAGCAACCACAAGCAGCACCCCAGCACTCCAGCCATGGCTACGGCAGAGACAATCGACCTCAACGAGGCACACGCCCCTAAAGAAGCATCGCTCCACGCCTTCGAATCCGTCCTCCACTCTCTCAAGAACGAACTCATCAAGCTCCGCCACAACCACGACAGTATGCCCGCCTCCGCCTCCGCCTCCACTACCGCCTCGTTCCAGTATTCGCCTGACTAACACCTACAGAACACGAACCCGAATACTTCCGCGCCGTCTCCTCCCTCTCCGACCACCAGCTCGGGTCCATTTCTCCCTCCTCCCTTGTCCTCGTCCGCGTCGGCACGAGCGCTTACGGACTACACCTCTTCGGCAAAGTTAAACTCGAAGAGGCCGAGGACGCGTACATACACGTGCGGATCTTCATAGGCGCGGAGGAGGGCACAGAGGGGGAGACGGAAGAGGATAGGGTCGCAAAGTTGCATTGTATTCATACCGAAGAGGTGGTCAAGGAGGATGGCGATCATGTCTACAGGGCCATATTTATGGAGAAGGATCCTCTGGAGTGGTTTGATACTTAGGGGGTAATGGCTGCGAGATGGAGAATAGTGGAGAGGAGCATGCAGTTGTGACAGATGGGGTCAAGATGCGTGAATAAGATGCGTGCTCGTATGCGCGTCTGCTTCAGGCCCACCCCAATCATTGGGGTGTCCATGATCCTGAAGGCTCTCAGGCGAGACGCCTTAGCTTATATTTGCCACAAGGGTTTTTGTTGGTGCAATATCAAGAGCGTTCAAGCAAACCATAGTCGTTCCTCCGTCCAAGATCATCTCAGCATTTAGGTGCCCCGCTAGCCATGCATACGTATATATTGCCCCTGCAGCGTCCATCCCATCTCAAGGCCAACCTCGCCGCTTTTCCATCTTCCCCCTTCTCCTCCCAAGAACAACAATATCCCCTCCTGTATACGCAATGACTACCCCCTTTCTCCCCAAACAAGCCCCCAAATTCCACCCCGGCCTCCTCACAGAACTCCAATCTAACGTCTCCAACGACGTCGCACGCTACCAAATCAGCCTCATCCCAAAGCTCCCCCCAAATGCAACCATCCACGACAACGGCTGCGGCTTCGGCGCCGCAACCAGCGAAATGATCGCCTCAGACACCATCCCCAAGGACAGCACCATCACAGCCACAGACGTCAATCCCCTGTGGCTCGACCAACTGCGTCAGTCCGCCCGGGATGAAAACTGGAACGACAGAGTCAAAATCGACATCATGGATGCCTGTGCCGTGACATATCCAGACGCGTCGTTCGACCTGAGTGTCACGAATTTCGTATTTACGGGCTTGAAGGATCCCATTGCGGCGGCGAAACATATTCAGCGCACGCTCAAGGTGGGCGGCACGGCCGTCGTGGCTATTTGGAATGACATCTCGTGGCTGGAGCCGATGTTAGCTGCACACTATAAGACGAGGGGGAAGGAGGCTCCGCTTCCACCGGCGCTCTGCTTGAGTCTGACGGTTGAAGGGTTTGTGAAGGTGCTTGCGGATGCGGGGTGGGAGGAGGAGAAGATGCAGTGGGAGGATTTGACTGTGTGGCTGCAGACGAAGAATTTGAATGACTATGTGCGGTTGTCGTGGGGGTTTTTGGGGATGCCGGAGGGGGGGTGGACGGTCGAGGATGAGGAGAGGTGGGAGGAGGCTCTGGAGGCGATGAAGGAGGGGATTAGGGGGAACGCTGAGGGGTATAGGGAGAAGGATGGGGAGGTGGGGTTGAGGATGGATGCGAGGATTGTGGTGTTGAGGAAGTGAGATGAAGACTGAGATGAGGGACCTGGAGAAGATTGGAAATATGGGCAGGTACCTAATGCAGGTACACAACGCCCAGGTTCGGATCAGAGCATGAGATTGGAGTCACGTTTATGCATTTGTTGTGCAAAATGTTCGGGTGTTGTGGAGGTCGCCCCTTAGGATGCGTCAGTCATACTACTTCCAAACTCAACATTTACAATTTTAGATCCCAATTTATTCACTAGTCGCTTCATGACTGTGATTCGGCCTTCGATTTCGCAGTTCTACCTAATGATGATGGTTGTTCCTCCATCAGGCTGACCGTAAACGAACTTAGGAGTCAACTCTGACTCACCAGGCGAACAGTGACGGCGACCAACTTCCGCCCCACTTCAATGAAGTAACGGACATCAACATTGCATCACCTCTGAGTCCGTTGTGAAGGGGAGTCATTGTGGCATTATCAATCATGGCTCAATGAGACACAAAGACATGATATAATTTCTTTCAAATGCAAACAAACATTTATAGGTCAGAGCATAGGCTCTGCCTTTCTGTTCTGCACCGCAAAATCGAGTCGCATCGATCACACGGGAATTGCCACGATATTTGCCTAAGGGAGTTCCCAAAACCTGATTTCTGATCAGTCCATCGCCCTTCATCATCCATAGCCCGATAGGAAGTCCAACCCTTTCCCTACGCACACCGCGACACTACGACCCCATAACACAACACCACCCTACCTTAAACCAGGACCCTAACTCAATGGCTACCACCACCAACACCAATACTCCATCCACCCCAAATAAAACCTCACCCGAGCTGTCCACCTCCTACGCCGACGCCAACCTCGCCATCACCCCAGACAAACTCCTCACTCTCATCAAAGCCGCCGGCATCGAAGACATCGAGCCCATCTGGGCTACGCTTTTCACCAAAGCACTTGGGGGCAAGGATATCAAGGACTTGGTTACTACTGCTACGGCTGCTGCAGCTGTAGGGGGAACAGCAAAGGAGACTACTACTGGGAGTGAGACTAGTGGGGAGCTGGGGGGAGGGGACGATGGGAGGGATATTGGGTTGGGGAGTGGAGATGAGGGGAGTGATAGTGATGATGGGGAGGGGATGTTTGATTTGTTCGGCTAAAGGGGGGATCGGTGAGGAAGGGGTTGGAAGGTTGGGGGTGGAGGAAGGGTTGGGAGTTTTTAGGGCTTTGGTTTGGTGTATGAATTTAAGTCTTTCTTCCATTGGTGGTTGTCCTCTTGAGTGATGTTGTTGACGTTTTGGTACATTGAGCTTGCTTTTGGTGTGATACAATAGTGGTCCACACAGGTCAGTATTTCCCATGGGATGTCCAATGAGATGGTGGATGCGGTCACAATCTCTGTCGAAACAGGGCGATGTTGAGCCCCACACTCGATTTCTTGTGCTGTTTGTGGAATTCTAGCAAAAATCTCTTATTATTGTGAACTTTTTAGGGAAAGTGAGCGATTTTGCGGTTGGTATGCTTGAAAATCCGACATTCAGCCTGTGAACAAGTTCAAGTTTTGGTTTAACCCTAGGTAATTGATGAGAGCGCTCAATATCCTTCCGGTGAACGAAAGAGTTTTTTGGGAAAAATTCTCTCATTATGCAAAGTGGGAGCCTTGAGTGGGTATACACAGCCCCAGCCTTGTCGCCGCACGTGAGTGGCTCACATGCAAGCCATGTTGTGGCTTAGCTCCTATGACAAGGTAAGCACTCTGATGCCTCCTCCTAAACACCATCTTGACATCTCATCGTAATGTGTTTGGACGTACCATGGAAAAACATGAACCCCTACCAGTATTCGCCTTTATTACCGAAACCCAACAGTGTCCGCCTTCTTCGCCTTCGAGCAGGCGACAAGGCTGAGATAAGAGTTCAGATCTACGACTATTTCATCGACAGTTCCCGTCCAACACACGAATATGAAGCACTTTCGTACGTGTGGGGGGATGCTAGTCAGACGAAGAGGATAATCGTCGAGGACCGCCTCGGCGGCTCAGAACTAGGCTACTTGGACATCACTCTTAATCTTCATACAGCGCTATGTCGACTGAGGAATCCTGGCCTGGACAGATTTCTCTGGGTAGATGCAGTATGTATCAACCAAAGCGACATCAAAGAACGCGATCGTCAAGTTCAGCTCATGGTCAAGATTTATGCCAGCGCAACTCGAGTGATAGTCTGGCTTGGCGAGATGGCGAATGAGAGTGACTGGGTGATCAAGATGATACGCAATGCTGCACGAGCAGCTCAGCGAAAATTAGGAGTAAGAGTATGGCCCACCCCCTCCAAGGAGAACGAAAGGGATCAAAATTTGGAGAAGTGGCGGGATGCACACACGTCGAAGATGCTACTTGCGTTTCTCAGTCGGCCATGGTTCCGAAGAGTTTGGGTAGGTTATGCTGTGAGAGAAGTTGGATGAGGGCTGAAATTTGTTCCGTAGGTCCTCCAGGAGGTTGCTGCTGCACAATCCATCTTGATACTGTGTGGCCGTGAAGAGCTACCCGGACAGGCTTTTAGCCGGGGTCTCGACAATCTCCAGGTCCTTCACAATCTTCAAAATGCACGGCTGAAAAATCAGATCCAGGCAATAATTTACCTAATAGACTGGATCATTGATCCGGCACATTACTCGAACCTTGGGATCCTACCGTTGGGGGAATTGGTGGACATGTTTCAGGTCCACGAGGCGACCGATCGTCGAGACAAGGTCTATGCATTGCTAGCCATGAGTTCCCAAGACCTTGAGAGAACCTTCAGAGTTGACTACAACATTGTCTGGTCTGTGCTATTTGATCGTCTCGTCAAATCCATTTTTGGCAACGCAGTCGAAGTCATGACATGGAACAACCGAGAGAGGGCACTCATTCGGACCGAAGGCGGTGTGCTTGGGCGTATAACAGGCGTAGAGAGAGGTTGCGGATTTAGCATGCAAACGCTTCACATCAAGACGAGGGAACTTTGGACCTGCCAGAGCAGCACCCATGCTGAAGAAACTACAAGAAGGAGAATGGCCTGGACGATCGAGTGTAGTGTCCAGAACTCGGCGAACGTTATTCAAGCCGACGATATCTTGGTCTATTTAAGAGGAGCAAAGTACCCATCCATCATCAGACTAAGCTATGATCATTTCAAGATAATTGCAGCCGTTGCGCGTCCCCAGCTGTTTAGGATACCAGCGATGGACTGGGATGGAAACTGGGAAGACTTTTCAGAACTGATGCCAACAACGGCAAAGGATCTCACACTGCTCTGGGACTGGGAATGGTCGGAGACAGCACAAGATGCCAAGCCAGCACTTCAACAACCTTCCCTAGGATCGATCATAGATCGCCATGATGTGAAAGGCGAGGATAAAGAGCTTATACGGTTATCAAATGTTGCGTGCATACTGGAGGACCTGGAAGACCATGCGACATTGGTGGAGATGGCGAAATTAGCGCGAGAATATGTGATACCCGAGGAGCATAAGTCCGAAGCCGTCCAGGAAGCATTGGCACACTTTCGAAAACTGGACAAGATTCTTCCGCAATTCGAAACCTACCTGGGCTTCAAATTCAAGCTTGCAGTGTTGGAGTCTCCTGAGAATATCGCTCGGCGCCGGGCGATGGCGATCGAGTTTGCCCAGAAGGACTATGACGCCTCTGGATGGGGGCGGCATCATACCCTCAGAGAGTTTAAACTTTTCTTACAAGAAGAAGGGAAATTCAATATGGATCTCCTGGATGTGTTGTCTCTTGCGCCGACAAATCACAACCAAATCACCTCCAACTTCGACCAATTTGAGCCTGAAGAGATGGAACTATTGCAGGCTCTGGTTCCCGACCAAATTTGGATTACGGAAGAAACGATCAAACAACTAGTAGGATATGATTGCACTCGGAGGAAATCTGGAAAATGGCCCAAAGAGTGGCTAGACAAGCTCCTGTGTCTTCGACCTCCTAGTCTCAGGGTTACAGAGGGAATGCTCATGAGCGCAGCTAGAAATGCCCACTACAGTAGTGCAAGCATAATGTTTTCAGTTTTGCTCAAGCACTGCTCGGAGATTCCACCAATCACGCCACAGGTTTTGGAAGAAGTAGGAAAACTAAGCCGCGATTACGATCAGAGGAAGTGGCTCCTTTCTGTTCTGCTAGGCTCTGACCAAGACCCCAATATGGTATACGAACTACTGAATATGGCAATCCGAGACTGGTGCGCCTCGTCCGAAGCTCTTGTGTGGAAAGACTTGTTCATGGATTTTCACCATATGGAGAAGATAGAGCACTTCCTTGAACACACGGACTTTTGTCAGATCGCTCAATCCCACAAAGACGATGTTGTCCTCGAGTACCTTTATCTTGAATATATATCGCATGCCCACGCGATAAGCAAGAAGTGGAAAGAAGAAAAGAAACCGCTGAAGATAAAACTCAACAACCCCCTCGACTACCGTACGCTCGTGCAGGAAGGGAAAAAGTCCCCGAAAGAATTGGTTCTGGAAAGCATGAGAACCTATAAATTGGTGCGACTTGAGAAACCAGATCTCTTCCATGATTCAGGTTTTGGACTGTGGTTCGTAGGATGTTACCTTGTTGTAATGGCTTTAAGTATTGGAATCGCCTACCGCTATGGAGGGGGGTCAGAGGGCGTCATCAAGTTTCTTGATGCGATCAGTAGGGAACACTCAGGCGATAAGCGTAGGAGTCATCTCGGTGATTACTACTTGTAGTATTCCGCAAATACGTAGGCTCATTGATGTACCCAACATTATTCCCTTGTCTATTCCTGCGCCTAGTTTTGGTTCTATAGTGTACAAAGTGTCTGTTCTCTACAACAACTGGAATTTTCTTCTCCCGTATACGACCCGCATATACAAAGTATGTCCCCGCTCTTCAGTCTCAAGTTCCAATACCGCTGGAAGGGTGTCCATCTCCTGTCTCGAAATAGATATCTTTTCTTGAGGCAGCGCTATAATCTCATTAGTAATCATCCAACAACATGTTTGCAATTCATAACATACTCTTCGCGAATCTCGTCAACCCAGCAGCTGAAAGCCTGTGTCCTAGTATGCCCTTCCTCGCCAAATCTACATCCTTATTCTTCTTCCCATACTTCACTTCCACAACCTCTTCCCGCACATCTTCGAATCCAAACTCCTCTAGCCACTTTGCAGCATCGGCAATGGCTCCGTAGTTGGTTCCAATCATGTTGAAGACGTCATGCATGATCTGGAAGAGACTCTTCCAAGCCGGTCCATCCTCCTCGTCAATTCGGTCCTCCGCTTCCACAAGCTGAATCCACCCGCCCGGCTTCACAAGATCGCACAGGTTCTTGACCACGGCCTTGGTGTTTGGACCAGTAGCTGCCAGGCCCAGGCGTTGATGTACGAGGTCGAGACTGGCGGTCCAATTGGACGGCCATGGCGTGTTGATGTCTTGTTCTCGGTACACGAAGTTGGGTGCAGGTTTTGCGGGGAAGTCTTTAGAGTTCAGATCGGTCCCGATGAACTCGTGATGTGACCCTGGGATGGATGAAGCTGCATCGCGGAGCCAGAGTCCTATTTGGGGTTAGCACATAACCGGTATAACATAGGTACATATGTGGGAGACGCCTACCATCTGCCGTCGCGGAATCTAGAATTTTTCGTGGTTGTGACACGAAATCGATGGGCGCTAATATGAGCTTCCCACCCATGGCACCTTTGATTACGTCATGGTTGAGGCTTAAACGATAAATCTCTTGGTTGCTGGACATGAGATATTCATCGCTGCTGTCTTGGCTGATATTGCTACTGGATCGATTCACGTTCCCAAGACGCCTGAAGATGGATGTCTCCACATCGCTTTCACGATTATCGCCCATCTTGACACAAGTGGCTCGATTGAAACTCTCAAATAAATCAGAAATGGACGTTGTCGTTCTGACTTTGAGCATCCGCGCTCGCTGTCTGATACTTGACATTTCACCCATACTCAGGTGCCCTGGACAAAGTCGCCAGAAGACCACACAGTTGTCCTTGCGGAGACTTTCGAATCCCACGATTTGTACGCGGGCGGGCTACCAGCTTTAATACTAGGAGATGTCAGCCTTGACGGCAAACTGACTTATGCAGCCGATGCGCTAGTCAGGTGTCTTAACTCTTCTTACCAATCGTTAATACAGGCGCGGAAGGAAAAGGACATGTGGGGGCGGAAAGAGAAGGGGAGGAAATGTTAGAGACGACCCGCTCGCCTGTGCGACTTCATGCCTCGACCAGGTTGCTTGGGATTATCTAGCCTATTGAATATATTAATCCTGAAAGGTTATCCTTGATGAGGGGATAGAGGCATCCACAGTGCATGGACGGAAGCGTAGACGGGTGCTTGGACCATTTCCTTTCGGCCACGAGCCTAACCCAAATCAGTTGGTATGTGTCCGTTTATAGAGCCTGTGCCTCAACGTGGTGTTTGCGAATGTGAGACATGACGGTTTCGTCTTCACGGAACATCGCCTCGCAGGGCAGGAAACGCTATTGTGCACGTGAATAATTCCACAAATGGTGAACATAGCGCACCAGACCTAAGGCTCCTGAAACAACATCCACCGTTCTCCCGCAATGTTGTTGCTCTCTTAGCTCTTCTCGTTTTCTCTCTGCCTCAGCTTGACCCACAGTGGTCCTTTCTCCCATACGAGAAAAACCTTTTGCTGGATCCAACTCTTGCTCTCTTCGCAAATCTCCATGTCAAAGTTCCAGACCAGTCGCGCGATAGTTGATTTAATCTCAAAGTATGCAAGACTGTGATGGATAGTTAGTGGCCGTTATTCAAGAAGGAAGAACTGGTGTTCTCACTTTTTGCCGATGCATCCCCTAGGCCCGAGTTGAAATGGCTGGAACGCGGCCTTGACATCATCCTGGTATTCTTCTGCTCCCTCGGGAAGCCACCGTTCAGGTGCAAACCTGTTCGGATTCACGAAGTTCTTGGCTGAGCGGTAGGTGGCGAACTGGTGAACGCCAACCGAAGTCTTGAATAGATGTTAGTCAGGATAGCTATGCACTTGGTTCAATGCTCCTACATTTCCGGGTATGAAGATGCCATTCACAATGTCGCCCTCTGGAGGCGTACGACGTGGGAAGATGGATGAAGCAGGAGGATACATGCGCAGCGCTTCCTCAACCACGGCATCTAGATATGGAAGGCGCGTGAGTGTTCGTAGGTGTATCTCATCCTCTGTTGGAAAAGTGCTTCTGATTTCATCCTTGAGTCTCTCCATGACATGCGGTGTGACGAGCAGGTAGTAGGTAAGGCCGCAGAGCAGAGTCGCGGTAGTCTCTGAGCCTCCAACGATGAGGATCGATGCGGTATCGACGACCTCCTCGCGATTCATACCCCTCTCGTCATTGTATTTCAGAATCTAGAATGTGTGAGCGCGTGGTGCAATCACGAATGGGAACGGCACTGACATAGCTCATGAAGTCTTTGCGATCAGTCTTAGTCGCGAGCCTCTTCTCCACCTTGACCTTCGGCAGCTTGAAAAAGGAGTCTCGTATCTCTTCAATGCTAGGAATCACAGCCATCATGAATCTGAGAAAGTATCCCACCACGGGATACGCGTTGCCAAATCTTAGGACGCGCCAGAACTTGAGACCTTGGAAAATCTGCACGATCCAATCATGGTACTCACCACTCTCGATGGCCCCGAACGGTTCTCCGAGACACAGGTCACCAATGACATCGAATGTGAGAAAGTTGTAGTAATCCATCATGTTCACCCTGCCCTTTTCGGGGCCCTTAATGAGGGATTTGAACTTTTGCACAAGATGACTTGTATGGGAAGTCAGTAGCGACTCTTGTTCTCTCAGCGCAGTATCAGAGAAGGCATAGGAGACTAGCTTTCTAATCCGGGCATGGTCTGCATCGTTTGATTCTGCATGGATGGGTCAACGCAGGATCTTGAATACCCCCAATCGCACTCACTGATGATATTGACTGGTTCCTTGTGGTCCACAAACCACTCCTCATCCTTCTGCATCTGCTTCTTCCCTAGCCTCGTCCCATAGATATCCTTCCAAGCCTGCGCCGTATTGAAACTCAAATGATCCGGCGCAATCCTCACCACGTCCCCATACTTGTCGTGGAAGTCTTTGGTCTCCCTGACGGAGTCTCCTTTAAACATAGTCCATAGGAACGGAAATTTGAAGGCCCCACGAAGTATTGGTCCGGGGAATTTGGCCAATGGGTGGAAGGTGACATTGTATATCGCGATGACGACCCCGTAAGCTAGATACTGCCATTGATGAGTGAGGCGATGAAGCCATGACAGGAGGTGGCTTACCAATAGGAGAGAGACAAGGAGGAAGTCGGATAACGCCATGCTGGGCTGAGGGCCGTCACTGTCTCTTTGGTCTGCGCGTCTAATTCTCATGAAACAAACGTTAAGTATAGTAACAAGCGAAGACTCCACGTTTGCCAAGTAAACATGCCATGTGGCAGCCCTGATCATCCCGCTCCCATAGCGCCCGTTGTCGAGTGGTTGACGTGCTGCAGATGCGCCTGCCGGTTAGATTGTCGATAGATTGCGAGGGATCCCAAGCGCTGGGCCTCTTCTCAGCATTCCCAACCGGTTACCAAACTTAGACCGTCATCGCCTCCATTGGCCTTGCGTGAACTACCGTTTCGCGTCCGCCTGCCGCCCCGTAGCCCGAATAGATGAAGTGTCGCACCCGGTCCCCTATCGGCCACCTCTCGGCTACCAGCATCTCGGCTGCCGAGCCCAACCACGACCCACCACCTCATCGAACACGAGGAAACCGGTGTGTTCTCCGTGGTACAGGAATATCGCAGAGTATCTCAGACGTTGCCTGGGCGTGAGTGGTCGTTTGTTTCTGCGCGGCTACGATTGGCCATGAAGATGCAGATGTTTCTTCGGCGGCTACAGAGTGAATAGGAACAGTCTGTGCCTCATCAAAATGCTACATGCTTCCCCTTCCTGGCTGACATGCGTCATGTAGTCGAGGAGGCAGACTACAGCTGGCCTTTTGCTGCCTCGTGATATCCGATATTGGGGTGGTGGGCTGGACAACCATTACACACGATGTCTTGGATCGGCTGTTGAGGGGCCCAGGAGCCATCCAGTCCACGTTGCGCCCCTGTTGATCGGATACATATCTAGGGCTGAGGGACGGGACCAGCTGAGAGTTCATCGTCGAGATCTTCATCTACCTTTGAACATCGTTGAGATTTCAAAAGTCCCTCTCACTATCAAGTTTCGAATCGACGATCCATCTACACCATGGCTCCAGGTACTGCTTCTCCCGGTGGTCCCGGCGCCGCTCCGCCTACGCCAGAGCAGATGATGCAGATGATGGCCATGCCCATGGCCCCTCCACCGCCAGGTATTGTTCCCAACTTCACGAACCCCGATTCGAGGGTCGACTTGGCCATTGGACTTTGCTCCACCATTGTGGGGATAATGGTTTTCTTCGTCGCACTACGGATGTATATCAAAGGGTTTGTGACGAAAGCTATTGGATTAGAAGATTGTGAGTTTTGCTCTTGCTAAATGATGTATCGACATCGGATTAATGATGAGTAGGGGCATGCTTGTGCGCCGCTATTCTCAACTTCGGGTACGCAGCAGTGATATATCTCGGTGAGTTACCACTCCCTCGGACCACCTTTGTGCTACTCGATTGACTCGCATGGCAGTACTCATCGGCGGCGGCGTTGGCGTCCACGCCTGGGATCTCCAGATGGGCACTGTGATGAAGAAACCCTACTTCCAGCGTCTCATCGCCTCCCAATCGATCTACCCAATCGTGGTCCTTTTCACTAAACTCTCCGTCCTGCTCTTGGTGTACCGCATCTTCAAGGCCAACAACGTTGCCAAGTATCTTTGCTGGCTTGGTATCACCATATGCACGCTCTTCTACACGACCACGTTCATCCTCACCTTGGTTTGGTGCGCACCTAAGCCAGGCGGCGATCCCATGGTTTCCGCATCCGCGAGCTCTTGCCAGGACGATGCAAATCTCGTCAGCAGCATCCAAGCTGGATTCAACATTGGCTCGGATCTGTACCTGCTCTTGATTCCAATTCCACCAATCATGAAGCTGAAGACGACGATGGCGAAAAAGGTGCGCATCGCCTTTATCTTTGCGCTCGGTCTCTTGTAAGTCATACCATCACAGTAATGTTTGTGATCTATTCACTGACCATGTATAGGGCAACCGTTTGTTCAGGGTTGACGCTGAATTACCGTATCCAGACCCTGCGTACTGTTGATGTCTCTTGGATCTATATTCCTGTCATCATCTGCAGCATCTTTGAGCTCAATATCGGACTCATTTGTGCCTGCTTGCCATGCATCCCAGCCCTTCTCAAGTCGGAGAGAATCCAGTCATTCTTGTCTATCCGCACCTGGTCCATCTTCACTTCCCGCGGCGGATCGACCTCCAACTTGTACTCGGGAAGCAAAGATTCTCACAAGCGGAGCCAGTATAGCGACATCGAGAAGCTCAAGGATGGGAGCGCGAGTCCCAATGGCAGCACCACTGTGTATAGCGTTGAACTTAAGGAGGGTAGGCCTTACCATGCCCGCGAGCATGTTTGAAACTCGGCCGCTGGTTGACTGTTTATGTTGAGTCATGAGAGATGTATTGTCATGGGAGAGATATGGGTTTGTGATTTTGGGTTGGGAAACTGCTGTCGGAGTTGGATACGGCATGGTTTGGTTTGAGCTCCCTGTCCACGGGTTACGTTCGCTCTTGATTGTTCGATAGAGATTTCGGTTCACCGGAGGACTGGATTGTAACTGTATAACATTGTAATGTAGCCCAATAATGAAAATTGTGCGAGTGCTGAAACGTCATGTCAGTACAGCGTTTTGTCCGAGACCGGTCTTTCTCGCTTCTCAAGTCACGGCGTAACCTGGAAACCGGGCCCCGGCATGTACCACTTATATATCGAGATGCAGAACCCGTTTTATGGTAAGCCAACATCCGTCACACAGCAAAATGGCAAAAGATGAGGAAACGTATTTTATGGAGGGTCACAAGGCCGAGATTGAGCGCTTGACTCTCCAGCATGATGTAATCAAACACCACATGGGCAAGTTGATACTTTGCCCCATCGATCTGTCTAGGACGGGAGCTAGAGAGGTTAATTCAAGCGATGTCGACGGTAAGAGGAGGAGGAAGTCCTCGGGAGTTGGAGCTAAATTAACGGGTTCAGCATCGCCAGTCGCGGATGAGGATATAAGAGTTATAGACTCAGCAACTGCTGATGGTGAGTAGACGTTCGCTAGAAGGTCACGGATGCTGATATTCCACTGGGCCTTTGGTTACGAGACCTGCTGTCCTCACTCCCACCTGGGCCAAAGCGCTCTTTCGTCGGGACCGACATAGTAGAGCATTACTTCCCGCCGCAGTCTTCGTGGCCAGAGAACTTTACACTCCAGATCCAGTCGATTACGAAGCCCTGGCCAAGTCCGCTCCAAAACTCTTTCGATCTCGTTCACCAGCGCTTTGCACTCCCGGCCGCAGGGAAAGCAGGGGTCAAGGATGCGTTGAAAGGTCTCGTGGGGCTTCTCAAGCCTGGGGGTTGGATCCAGCTTGTCGAAGCGGACCATTCTGTTTTTACAGGGCCAGCTATGGGCGAGCTGTTTGAGCTCGTCAAGGAGGTCTTTGGAGCAATGGGGGTTGCCTGGGATCTTGGCAGACAATTGAAGGCAATGTTGGAGACAGAGGGTCTGGTCAATGTCGAGGAGAGAATCTACGACGTGCCGCTTGGAGCAAAGAACAACGATGGCGACATGGGGAAAAAGGGTGCAGCTGCGTTCGTTATGGGGGCAGAGGGTCTTGTGGGCGCGGCCAGACGTAAGCACTGGTGACATGGTAGTAATACGATGGGAAGCTAATTCGACGACAGAGTTTCCAACATCCTCATTCAACGTGGAAAGATTGGACAAGTTGAAGCCTTGGATTGAGAAAGAATTGGAGGAGGATGGAGGTGTCAATCGGGTGTACGTTGTCTGGGCACAACGACGTGCTTCTTAATGCGCATGTCTCGATGGCAATGGGAGGACTTTGAGGTTGTGAGTAGAGTCCTTCAAAACAACTCGCATCCGAGCACTCGCTTAATTTGACGCGTTCGTGACACGTGACATAAACCCTTCCCCCATCTGCAAAACACCATCTGCAGTATTCCCGCCATTCTAACCGTTGTCATCGCATCCATGCCAAGCTTCTCATCAAGCTTTTAAGTCGAAGGCATTTCCACTTCTTCCACACTTCAAATTCCAAGCGCGATCCTACCACGTATGGGGCTAGTGCTCTCCAAAATCTGGCAAGAATTTGACGCGGCAAAAGCATGCTTCCGGCCAGAGGGTCCTTCAGGTTTCTCCGGGACCTTCCAATACCCTGATTCAGTGGCCTGATATGAAATCAATGCAAAGAGCCCTGATATAAATCACGTGCGCAACTCTTGCACCCAAAAAGACGCGTTCCACATGTTCACCCAGCTCTAAATTGAAGCAGCTTCCTAAACGGCTTCTTCGGTTTCTCCGAAAGGGCTGTATGCCCAAACATTTGGGACACACCTAGCTAATGAGAAGCCAGGCTGCTATCAAGGCCTGGACTGGTTGTGTTGCAGTATTGATTAATTTACTCATGCACCTCAATATATATTGCTCAGCCTTACACGCGACTGCGACCCAGCGGTTATGTGACCCCGCTCACTACTAGTCCGGGGTGTGTATTTCTCAATGGATGCCAGGATCCATCCATGATGGTTATCAAAGACGAATACTACGCTTTCTGCGAAGTCTCACCTATTTCGGAGAAGCAACCTTCTCCGAAAGCGCCTTCAATCGGATCTCCAAATCAACAAAACACTTCTCTCGCTCTTCGGGAGTACTGGGACCCTTACTCGCCCCGCTCTCACCCACAGCCATCAGCTTCTTGATCCTGTTCAGCACTTCTGACGTCTGCTGAATCTCCTTGAGGACGATATGCGACCTCCACGAGGACTGTTCCTCAGGGTCCATCCCAAAACCGCCCAAGGCAATGCCGGGTAACATTCCTTGTATCTGCACAGCAAAGCTGTCTTTCCTATTGGCAGTCTTGTCCAAGAAGCACGCACACCCGCTCTCTAGCAGCTCGATGATTTGGTACAAAATCACCCCGAACATGGCCATGCATCGGAAGTTCCTCGATCCTTGCTGCAGACCTACGGCGTCGTTCAGCCGTTCGACTCCTTTCCGGACGATGCCAAGCACAATTCTCAGCGACTTGATGTCGGCTACCATGTAACTTTCCAACTCGCTGGCAATCTGACAGCATACGAGGACGCATTGGCTGTCGAGCTCAGCTCGTCTTCGCCCATCCTGCTCTTCGTTCACGGGAAGTGCAGTGGGCGAGCTGTCATACTGGCTCTGCTCGTTCGGATACCGTAGGAGGTCGTCGATGTCGAAGTCCATCTCAGGCAGGATAAGTTCCGAGTCTATGGAGGAGGGTGGCATCAGCTCTGAAGATTCTGTCATTTGGTCATCCGGCTGGCGCAGCGTCCGCTCCAACAGGTCGATGTCGGATCCGTGGCCGTTCGAGTCAGTGGCCCAGTGCACAAGACTGTCGTTCCCGTCGCTCAGCAGTGTAGATGCCGATGGAGGCCCATTCATACTTTGCGATATTGCAAAGTTGCCATTGTGATCAGGTCGTGGTATGTTGATGTGCTGGTGAACGCTTCTCTTTCTCGCCCGCACTCCAGGCACTTTCCCAACGCGCGACTCCATGTAGATGCACTGAAGGTCAAGATTGCGACATCGCTCGCAGCCCGTCTTCTCTCCACTGCATTTCACCTACTTTACTTGTCAGCTGCGTCTTTGGGGGGTTCGAGAAGAGGCACCTCTACCTTTCCGGCATTACATTGCGTGCACGCTGCGCGGAGTTTTATGGGCCTTGTTCTCCCAGACACGGAGCCAACCCCAGACCCAGACCCAGACCCACCACGATTTGCAATGAGCATCGGTGGAGCGCTATTCAACGAAGCTATGATTGGGGTATCTGAAACAGCGAGGCATTGCACGCCAACTATCTTCTGGCGAGCAATTGATGCTGACGATCAACAATTTGAGCAGCATCAAAGTATGGATGGGCTCACAAGCAGCATCTGTTACTCGCTTCGATATATCGAGCCCCGCCCATGCTCATAACCGCAATCCAGAACTGCCTTTTCCCCATGGTAGTTGCTGCTTGGCACATGAGAACCAATACGAATGCGCCATGGTTGGTAACAAGGTACTGGATCCTGGTTCTTGTTTGAGGAGGGCAGATTACGACCTCTCAACATACACGACCAAGAGGGTTGAGGATAGTTGCGTGCCGCCCGTCTAACGCGGATTTGCCCCGAGTATATCTAGAGTGCCCCTTACGTCTAGCGCGGCGGAAAAGGAAACAGCGCCGCAGAGGATCCGTGTAAATGCTCGCCCACATCTGATAGACAGCAAAGCACATCGGTCGGATATGTCGCGGTATTCTGGATCGTCGTATCTGCTTCGTCGGAAGCCGGGCTGTTCCGTCCGTCTGACATTGGCACTGCAGGCAATATCTTCCCCTGCTTGGTACACAGCTTGACCGGTGAAGAAGATATGAGAAAGAAGAAACGGATCATGCAGTACATTGGCAGAGATGTATTGGACATCTTGACCACCCTCTGAATTCCGAAGCTATGGGATTGACACAGCGTTTTTGCGCAGGACTAGGCGATCGTTCGTGTCCCGGCAGCACTATCGTATTGTTATCCTCACTTTGGAATAGAACGGGCTTAGTCCGGGGGCATTATCTGGTAGAAATCCATCTACAAACTATGTACGTACGTATGTGCCCGCCATCTAGTTATATTGTCGCTTAACGCCCCGACAGATCGATCACTCCACCGATCAACTCCACCCCCGCGCACTACAGGCTAAAATGCCCGCATGGACCCGGAGAGAGACTTGACGCCAGCACTGGTGACCAAAATCTTCCGAAAGGGGTGAGCATTATCGTCAGTCATAGGCCCACAGAGAACACGAAATACGACGAGTCCCGTGATCATAGTCACGTGATCAGTGGCTCAAGGAGAGAGCTTCTCATACCCATGTACCCCATGATATAACCGCATCGATGACAGCAATCACAGTATATAGAAACGGTTTAGGCTTAGCCCTGCTTGCATTCTCTCAACCCAACCAAACCCATACAGATTGCAGGCGGAATCCAGCTCATCACTCACAGCCTTTCAACCATCACATCAGTCTCTGGCTGTGTTATCCAGGTATCAGGGACCTTTGTCCACTTGACATCTGGTCCCAGAGTTAACCTGTATCTTTCCAACATTTCTACAAGAAAACCACGAATGATCAGTTCAGTTAGATGTTTTCCCATGCACTGTCGTGGTCCAAACCCAAATCGCCAATACTGATACCGATATTCTGTGCCGGACCGCTTGAGAAATCTTTCCGGCCGATACTGGTCAGCGTCTCCTTCCCAGAATGGATTCCTCAGATTGAGAGCGTAGGTATCGACAATGAAGTGGGTATTCGCGGGTATCAAGAAGTCGCCGAGAATGCGCATTGTCGGGGCTGATTGAGGTACAGTGAATGCAGCAATGGGTTTCACGCGCGCTGCCTCGAGGATGCATGCCGCCAGCAGTGTCGAAGAGCTCTGGAGGTATTTGTTCCATTCTTGCTTGTCTTCGGTTTTATGGGCGGACCGAATCTCCTCTCGGAGCTTGGTTTGGACCTCTGGATTTGCTGCGAGGTAGACCATATTCCAAGCCATTGCTGCAATGGTGATATCAAGATCGGCGAAGAGCATCTCATCGAGGGTCTGATACAAGTTCTCCGTGGTCATCTCTCCTCGTTCTCTCGCTTGGTACATGGGCACCATTGGGGGACATTCACCGGCCGCGATCAGCCCTGCGTATACCTTGTCGTTGAACGCTCGCCATTTTGTCTTGAACTCTGTAAGTTGTCGATTTGTCTTTGTCGGCAGGAATTGCGACCATGCGAATCGAGTCACACCGCCCTCGATCATCCTTTTGAAAACTTCTTCTCTGGCTGGAACTATCGACTCCAGCTCTTTCTTTTGGTCAGGAGTCAGCTTCCCATACAGGTGATCAGCGATCTGCCAGAACGGCAACATGCTCAGATCCTCTACAGGATTCATAACTCCTTGCGCTAACCGCCCTTCGGATTCTAGTTTCGCAAGAAGCTCTCTGGTTGAGATAGCAATTCCGGGAATATGCCTAGAAACAAGGTTCCGAGCATAGGATACATCGGTCGCGGCGCGGACATGTCTCCATTCTGCCGTTGAGGTGAGCCCTACGCATTTCCCAAGGAGTTGGCCCATGAGCCAGCCCGCGTTGTTATTCACAGCCTTGGAGTGATTATCAGAATCTCTGTAGACAGCCTTTACATCGTCCGGATGCGTTAAAACACTGGGAACATCAGTATGATACTCTGCTACACAAGAGGACAGCTTGTGCATACATTTCCGGCGTCATCCCATTCCATACTCGATAGATACGGCCGTATTCTTTCGCCCATGCTTCTGAGTTCTTCTCGCCCTCCAGAAACTTGGCTGCATCGCCCTGGCCGTCTGGGAAGATGTATGGCCGGGTAGGTATTGATCTCTTGCCGTCGACTGATCGAATGGGGTACTTCCACAACAGATATTTCTACAGTTTCTTAGGATGGTAATGCCAAAAGTTCACGCTGATAAGTACATACATTGATGACAAACGATAGCAGAGTTATGCCAATCCGCTGCCCATGTCTCCAGAACGGCACAAAAGGCAAGATGGCGAGCAAAGTCAATAAGGTGGGGCTGTGGGGAAGGAACTCGAGCATTTTGGACACGGATGCACGACAATCAATCTCAAGGGAACCTTGAACGGTGAAAAGAGGTGGGATTCGGATCCTGTGAAGCGAAAAGGCGGCCGGGCTGCTCACGTGTTTCGCTTCGAGCCGTACCCCAGCTCGTACGATTCAGCGCATTCGCCGGTTTTCCGTGAGACCGAATGTCCATGGCGTGCTCCTTTGACGGCCTCCAAGCACCGGCAACCGACTAAATTCTAGAACTCATCGTCCGAATCTGGGAGTCGAACCTGGGAACAAAGTGCATATCGAACAGACAGCTTTTAGGTGGAAAATGAGAGACTTCTAGTGTCCATAAGTCGGCCCCTTCTCAAGAATCTTTTTCACGGCTGGTCGCGCGACCATCTTATCACCCCACGCTTGGATGTTAGGGTACTTGCTGATATCAACGCTCAAAAACTTAAACATCCAAGGCATCGCGAAAGGGAAGTAGCTGATGTCGGCGATAGTCGGGCGATCGGGAAGAGCAATGTACTGTTGGCCTTCAAGCGAAAGTCGTTTTTCTAGTACATCCCATTGCTGAACAACGTTCTCGTGGAGTCTATCTCGCTGTCAGCAACAAACAGCGATGAATGGAACCCTCTTGGAAACTTACTTTGCGACTGTTTTTGGCAAAGGTTCTGGATTCTCGCGATTGGGATAACCTTTCAAAAAGTACAGCCAGTACTTTGCGCTCGGCCCCAAACCTGCAGTCTGATACGCAGTCCAGGTAATAACCTGGGCCTTTTCCCACACATTCCTACCTGCCCAATCTCCCGCAGTGTCGTATATCTCAGCTAGATACTGCAGACAAGCAGTGCTCTCAAATACCGTGACTTCTTTGCCGGTATCCGGGCAATGGTCCTTAAGAGCGGGTACATAGCGCTCGGGGTGGATGGAGTAGTACCACTGAGACTTTGTGTCGATGACAGAGACCACATATGGTGTGCCGAGCTCTTCGATGAGAATCAAAGGTTTGATGTAATTGATATATGACGTTTGATCGGCTGTCCACGTTAATTTGAGGCTTGAACTCCCAGGCATCACAACCATACCTTTGATGATGTAGATGATAACGCGACCATCGTACCCGACGTTGCCTTGAACCACTTCTCCAATTTGGGACGACATGGTGTATTAGGATGTATGCAGAACTGAGTAAACAAGCGACTTGTTGTTATTGTTGTTGGAGGTCTATGGTATGAGCTCACTACCGGCATCCGGTCCACTTCCCTGCCCGATCACCGAGCAAGCGGGACCTTGCATGCAGCAAAGTATTATACCCGGAATATATTGAGGTATACCGTCACACCTCCAAGGACACGTTGTAGCAACAGAAATATTGAAGAGGACGACGATCTGAATATTTCCCGTGGCGTTATCGTTCTTGTTGCTTTCGCCATGGCGATCCTCAATGCGCACACATTGCTGCTCCTTACCCAACTCACCCTCCTCTCAGCGCCCAATTTCGCCGGCCGAAGAGCTATCTTGGTAACTTCAATTGGGCTCTTCACGCTATGGACTCACCTCATCGGGCCGGTTGGCGATGACCCACGGGAGGCGCAAACCTGGACTCTTTTCTGGCCAGTCTGGCTCGCAACACTGGAAAAGTGCATAACCGCTGGACGGCAAACCATTGAGGAAAAGTACTGGAGACTCGACCAGCCAGCTCGGGAAGCAACAACCTTCCCCGCTTTCAGTCTAGCTAAGTTGAAATGGGCAGCAGGTCTCCTATTCAATGCCAGACTTGCCGGTTGGAATGCGCAAGTGAAGACCGTCACGCCCGTACCACACACGACCAAAGCAGCGTACTTGAGAAAGCAAGCATTTAAAGCGGCGCAGTCGTTTTTGATGGCGGATCTGGCGCTTCAATTGGGTATCAGATGGTTCTGGACAACGGCAGATGATCAGAAGTATCCGGATTCGAAGCTTCTTACAATCCGTCGCGAAGATACTTTGCCGAGCTTTGTGAACGCGTTGGTGTTTGGATGTGGACCGTACTTTTGTATGCAGTTTCAATATTTAACTGCATCAGTGATCGCGGTCGGCCTTAACCTTAGTCAACCTGAGGTATGTCACTCTCTGACCTTCAAAATCCCAGAACTCGAATTGAAACTAACATTCGAACAAAGGACTGGCCGCCTCTTTTCGGGAACATCACCGAAACTACCACCGTCCGCGCCTTTTGGGGTCAATTCTGGCACCAGACCCTTCGTCGGCCGCTGACAACGTTTGGACATGTTGTGACCGATTTCCTCCGTCTTTCTCGTCGAGGACCGCTGGCCTTTTACATCCATATATGGAATGCCTTCCTCATCTCAGGCCTACTACATGCCCAATCGATGGCTCTTCTCCCTCGGCCTAAGAACATCACACTTTACGAATCCACAGCCGGCCTCATGTACTTCTTCGTTTGGCAAGCCTTGATCATCACTGCTGAAGACATTGCGCAAAGGATATGGATCAAAAGTGGCCGTACCATCGAGAGTCTCGGTGCATTTAGATTCGTTGTGGGCTATACATGGGTAGCTTGGAGTCTGTGGGTCAGTTTACCCTGGGCGGCGGACGTCATGATGAGAGTACGCTTGACGGAGGAGTCTTTTCTGCCTTTTACTATCTTCGGACCTTGGATCAATGTCAGTCCGAGCGTGAGCCCAGGAATCAGTAAAAGGGGCGTTTGGGGGAATTTTGAGATGGTCTAAGAGTTTTGCATTGGTCTATGGAGAGTAAGGTGGGGGCTTGTGGAGGAGGAAGGTGCCGGTAAGGAAGGAGAGCAGAGAGAAGAGAGAAATGAAGGCGGCAATGAAGAAGACGGAAGGGCCTTTTGAGAGTGTTTGGGCGCTTCCTAGAATGATGGGCCCAAGAATGCTGCCTAGTGTTTCCATTGTCGTGAGGGCAGCGAGGGCTGTTGATTTCTCAGTGTTAGAGAAGAGAGATGTGGCGTAGCCTTTGATGAAGGATGGTGTTGGGAGACTGAGTGCCAGGAGAATAGTAGACAAATATATTTGCCAGCCTTTTGATGACATTCCAAAGCCAGTGAGGGCCGTTACTTGAAACATTAGTGAAAACACTGCAGGAAGCCAATCCGTTGTCGATGCGCGTTGTACCGTCTTTCCAATTCTAGGGATAAGAAATAGCGTAGAGAAGATATACAGTGATGCAGTCGAGTGAGCAATCGAAACAAGCATGCCATTTTCTCTACCCGTGAAACCAAGTTGGGTTGACGTGTATACAAGGAGTGCACTAAAGACGTACGATTGAACTATGTTGTAGACGAGTACAGATAGCCCGATGAACGTGTAGGCGGGCCGGTCTTGGAACGTCTTCAAGGGTACACCGATCGTCCTCGTCGCGGTCCACGCCAACTTCGAGAAAGATGATGGCGTGAATCTAGGGTGAGGCATTACGGCCACTCCCACCACGGGTTCTTTTGTGCCTCGAAGACCTGGAACACATGTTTGAAGGTAACCCAAACATACCCCGAAAAGAGCAATGGCCATGACGAAGCTGACCGCAAAGTTCCGGAACAAGCCAGCGACGAATGGACTGATCGATATCCCAATCAGATATAAGGCAAGTGATTGATTGATGAGCGAACAGGTCTTCTCCTGGTCAGAAACCCGCGTGTAGATTGTGTTGAGGATGAAATGGAGGATGTTGTCCGAGGCTAATCCTTCGAAAATCCTCCCCGAGAGCGCCACAAAGATATTTCTCACGCGCACTGTTTTTCTGTTAGCACGCGCTAGCAAATAGGAATCCCTTCGCTCTCACCTCCAAGAAGCAGCATTACTGCGCTCATTGAGCGACATACGATCCAGATGAACAGGCCTCGCTTTCGATGTCGGAGGGAGAGTCTCTGGAGATATCCCAGCGAGAATAGTCCACAGACGTTGGAGATGGCTGTTGTTGTCGCAACGAAGCGTGAATATTGGCTAGTCTCGTCTCCGGCGCAGTGCTCGGGGTCTGCGCAGAGTAGAGTCGCATATGCATAGAATGCTGTCCCTGCCGTTGTTGCCATGGCCAGAGCTGCGAGTATGGCAATTGGAAGTACACGCCAGGCAGGAAAGTCATTTTGAGATCGTGGGATTGTCGATGTTTGATATGTGGCGTACGTTTCTTGTGGCCCCGTGGTTTGTTCGTCAAGAAGGGGTGTTGCTTCTTCAAGTACTCGTCGAGAATTGGGTTCGGTGTGCATTTTGGCTGTGGCGAGTTTGGGGCCAAAGAGTGAAATCCAACATTACACCGCGTTAGGTGGAGGGTTTCAAGTCGACCTGAATCACCGTATGATGCAGGCTTACCCGGATGCCGAAGCCACTGCATAAGCCGGCCAACCAGGGGGCTCCGACAGTTTTTAGGGCCGCTTCCAAACGCGGCCTATGTGTACAAGTATTTTCCAAAAGTCTTGTGGAGATCGTTCTCAGTTCGACAATGGAGTTCATTCTCTCCAACCTCATTGCAACTCTGCAAACAACAACTCATCACCTGAAAACAACCGCCGCCCCTATCCTAAAGTCCACCCTCCACGACCCCGACTCCTTACCCAACCCAGAAATTTGGGATCTTACCTTAACCGCCCTCGACGCACTGTCCAACCTCCGTCTCCTACTCGAACCAGGCCATCTTATTCTCGCAGATCATTTCCTTGGGTACACGGATACCAAATGCCTGGTTGCTGCAGTCGACTTGCGAATTCCCGACGCCCTGAGCTCTGGACCCAAAACTCTGCCCGAACTAGCAAGCCATGTTGGTGCGAATCCGCTTCGGCTCCGACAAATTCTCCTTACCTTGGTCAATAATGGGATCTTTGAGTATGACAGGGAGAAATATGAGTATGAGAACAATCGTGTGAGCATTCTGTTGTTGGAAGGACACTGGACGCAGTGGAAAAGTTGGGTAAATGTTTATGGAAATGAGTTCTACGACATGGCCAGAGGGATCCCAGAAGCAGTGAAAGAGGGAGTGGCGAGAACACCGGCACAAATCAACTATGATACAGATGATAGTATGTTCAAGTATTTTGCGGATAGAAATTGGTTGGGCAAGGTTCAAGAGGCCATGAGCGGAGGCGCAATTGCGCAAGCAACAGGAATCCTACAAGACTATCCATGGGAAGAAATAGTGGATATGGCAATTCTAGATGTCGGAGGAGGCGTTGGGGGATTGGTCGCATCGCTCTTGCGACGGTTTGAAACAATGACTGGCGGAATTTTGGATCGGAAAGACGTCATCGATGTGGCTAAACTGAACTTTCATACAGAAGGGGGCCAGTACGCGGACGTGGGCGGCCGTGTGCCTGGTACTAGTCTGGTTGCAGGAGATTTCTTCGAACACGTACCGAAATCTGAAGTGTACGTCATGAAATGGTGTCTTCACAACTGGAACGACGAGAAAGCGAGTGTCATCCTCAAGAATATCCGTCGCTCGATTCAAAAGGGACCCAAAAGCCGTCTCATCATCTTAGAGTCCGTTCTAAAGGATGGTCATGTCGGGCGAATATCCAGATATGCAGACTTGAACATGTTTGTAGCCATTGGAGGCAAAGAGCGAGAGGCTGAAGAATGGGAGAAGTTGGCCACGGAGACCGGCTGGAACTTGTCCAGGATCTACCCTCTTCGCAACGCTTGGCCAAGTGCTATCGAATTCATCCCCAATTGGTGTGCATCGTTAGTTCTAGATCAACAACAAGAGAGTAAAACCGTTGTTGTAGCGAGCATGCGATTTCTCGAACCATGGGATCCATCTCGAGGTAATCCTTATATTAGAATCAGCCCAGACGAAGGATATGATCGGATGAACTTCAAGTGGGAGGACTACAAGGTGCACATACACGACGCTAGGAGCATGAAGGATCATTTTATGCTGGATACACACGGCTTCGCTTACTACGACGATCAGATATCGCCAGAGTTGGTGGGCCTGCTCCGCCAGAACGAGAAAGATACCGTTCGGGAACTCTATTATCCTCAGGTCGAGAATCTTGTGAAGCGTGCAACCGGTGCGACACGAGTAATCATTTTCGATCATACTCAGAGGAAAAGAAGATTGGAACTCGACAACCAATCCAATGACGATGGCAAAGAACAGCCTGCGACTATGGTGCACTGCGACCAATCCGTGAAAGGAGCGATCAGGAGACTGCGATTGAATATAGGCCCGAGAGAAGACATTGAGACTGTGCTCAAAAGCCGGGTTCAGATGATCAAGTACGTCAACCCTTACATGCACGTCCTCACTAACTCAACTTCTGCAGTGTGTGGCGACCCCTGACGGAGCCTGTCCAAGACTGGCCTTTAGCAACCATGGACTATCAGACTGCAAAAGAAACGGATATGCACCCTTGCGATCTACTGAAAGGGGTCTCTGAGGAACGAGGACAAACAGCCACCTTCACGCAAGCAGAAGACCAAAAATGGTATTATCTTAGCAACCAAAAGTCCAACGAAGTGACAATGATCAAAATTTGGGATACGCTGGACGGCGCCAGCAAGTGTACGTTCATGCGTGAATTTCTAGTGAGCAACTTTAGGGCTGACGACAATAGTCTGTGCACATGCGGCGTTCAACCACCCTAGTGCCCCGGTGGATGCTACGCCGCGGGAGAGTGTTGAAGTTCGCTGCTTGGTTATTCACGAGCCGGCTGATGCGTGGTTCTCAACATGTGAGCAGTGCACTTCAGGCACACATCTGCCGGGAGAATAGTTAGACACATTCACTTTGTACCTAGGTACCACAAAGTCTGATAATATGCAACATGTACTGGTCCTGAGGGTTGTGTGGCTGCAAACGAATAGTGCATAGAATGCGTGACCGGATGGGGGAAGTTGAACGCCGACATGAGGCACATACAACATCGAAATAACTATTGAGCTCTGATTTACACCTTAATTCGAACAGAATCTGGCACTCGCACTTTATCCCATCTTACTTGCATTGACACCCATGCAAGGCAACGGTCAGATCGAACGAGGTTATATTCCCCCTGCATCAACCCTGCAAAAAATGCCCCACATTCTCAAGCCTACGCCTCCAAGACCAAGCCTTGGCCAAGTGGGATAAACGCATTTCGTGTCGACGTCTCGCATTGGCCCAGTCAATGATAAACTGGAAGGTTCTGACGCGAAAGAACTCATCGTAACTAAATGATGGCATGGAGCACAGGAGACAGATCAAAGGACAATGCGAAAAACTATCATATTACAGTATGCCTATACCATACTCGGTTGACCAAGCGCCTCAGCGATGATCTGCCCAGATACGCCAGCACCAGCCACACTCCCCATAAACTGCGCATTTGGTGTAATCTTCATTGACGCAGCATTATCTCCTGCCGCAAACACGCCTTTCACACTGGTCTGTAGAAAGGGCGGATTTGCGACAATATCGCCCGATGGTGTTGTTTCCAACCCGAGTTGTTCTGCAAATGGCCCCTTCGCCTTGGTGAATGGCGCATGTCCTATGAACCCCTCAGTGACTTGGGTCCCATCTTCAAACTTGATGATGACTTCCGCTCCATGCCGACTCTTGACAAATTTCTTAATCTTGCGGGCATCGGTCTTGAAGATCGGAGAGCCGAGGAATGCTGCTTCAAACTCCTTTGCGAGAGTCTTATTGCCGTTGGTGTAAATGACGACGGTTTTGGAGAAGGGGGTTGCAGCCCGTCCGGCATGCATGGCGAACGGAATTGCAGTCATGATGTCTACCGCGAGGATGCCGCTGGAGTTTGCACCTCGGTCTTCGAAGCCTTTGCAGAAGTAACAATGATAACTGCGTTGTAAGCGTTAGCATTAAAATCTTGAAGTCATAGTTCAGAACACTTGCATTCCCTTCGACCAGCACTCTGCGTATCCCTCTATGGCAGGGAAGATATCTTCAACGCCAGTGGCCAGAATAAGCTTCTTTCCTTTCCATATTTTTCCAGTCTTGTCCTCAGCCTCAAACCCAGTATCGGTCTTCCTGACTTTCGTGATGTGTGTCTCTATAATCTTGACGGTGTCGTACTGCGACAGGATGTTCTCTCTTGCGGCGTTGCGGTATTCACGAGGATTATCTCCATCGGCAGTCAATACCATGTGCATGTCGTTGCTCAGTCGATTTCGGTAGGTGCCATCGTCGAAGACTGTCGAACTTTGAGCTTCGCGAGCAAGTGTAAGGGCAGCCGTCAATCCAGCAGGACCCCCTCCGATAATGAGAGCATCTACAGGACACATTTTGCACTTCTTCTTGTGCGCGAGTATCGGTTGAGTGAGGAATAGAAGCACAAAGAGGAATACGGCGATTCGGGAACTAAGCACTAATTTTGTGGAAGGAAGGTGGAGCATTCGGAGCTCACTGGTCCAACCGACCGGAAGGCTGTATGTTGATTGCATGGGGCTGGAATGTGAAGTAATGAATCTGATTATCTTTTCTCAGGTACGGATATGTGAGGCTGCACAAATCGCGTTCCGGTCACCGAGGTATAGCCAAATTGGAAGGGATGGATGAGCGAATCGCGGAGGGAGTGAAAACAATGGGCGTAAAAAGCAGATCATATCTCTCCAAAAAATGCTAGCTACATCTCTGCGCATTGAAACTTGTCCGATCGGACCCCACGTCAACTCGACACAAATTGAAACACTCTCCGATGGCCCGACCCAACCCTTCAGTGACAGACGTCCTCATCATTGGTGGAAGCCATGCCGCCCTGTCGTGTGCTTTAACGCTTTACCGTGCACTGCATACAAGCATCATTTTTGATGCGAGTAAGCCTAGGAATAACTACTCCACGGCTGTCCGCTTGAGTCCGACATGGGAGCACCAGAGTCCAGAGAGTTTCAAGGATGCGGCGAGGAAAGAGTTGCTAAGCGCTGGCTACACTAAATTTGTTGATGCGGAAATTACCAACATCCAGAAGACAGAAGCTGGCCTGTTCAAAGTCAGCGATGGGCAAGGCCAGACATGGGTTGGTCGAAAAGTGTTGATGGCGACTGGATCGAAGGATATTTTTCCAAGCGTTCCCGGGTATGCTTCGCTTTATGCAAAGGGAATGTATGTTGAAAACACTCTCTCATCAATTTCTTCGTTAATGCTCTTCGTAGTTTCCAGTGCATGTTCCAGTTTGGATACGAGCAAAAGGGATGCGCATCGGCGGGGCTTCTCGCCGTCGACGGTCTCGCGAATGTATTTCATTCAACAATGCTTGCAGACGATGGTAACAAATTCGCCGAGACCATGACAATTTATACCAACGACAACGCCACCTTGGCATCCGAAATATCGGCGGCACTGCAAACCCCTGACATCACTGTCGATGACCGTGGCATCAAGGCTCTGAGAAAAGGCCTCAAAGACTCCGAAGTTGTGATTGACTTTACTGATGGAACAGAGAAAATTGAAGGCTTCTTAGTGCATCGGCCTGATACAGAGCTGGACCGGACGTTGGTCGATCAGTTGGGATTGAAAATATCTGAGAGAGGAGACATCGAGGCGATGCCCCCGTTCTGTCAAACTACTGTTCCTGGTGTGTACGCTGCCGGAGACTGTGCGAGCCCGATGAAGATCATCCCAAACGCGATCAGTATGGGAGCATACGCAGGATGCGGACTTGCAAGAGAATTGCCGAATAGAGTCACGGGAAGAAAAGTGGTTGTAAATTAGTCTATTACCGGCAAATTCAATGAAGTTCACTCCCTGCATCATGTGCTCTGCGGTATTCGCTTCCGCTTTGGTGCACTTGACGCACTCTCGAGCCCAAGTGACCGCTTACGACTTTGCTTCAAGAGTGGAACATCGGGCTTCTCCGTCATTTGTGTGAGGACTGTCTTCATCCTCCGAATAGCTTCTGTGAGTTGATCAGGGTCAACGGCAAACCCGACTCTCATCCAACCCTTCTCATTCTCCGGGCCATGATATGCCCGCCCAGCGCTGACCAGTATACCACTGCTCTTCAGATCTGATATCACCGAAGATTCGTCTTCCCAAGTCTGTGCTTGTCGCGCCAACTTTGCGAAAACATACAGCCCTGCATTACAAGGCACATACTTTATAGATAGCTCCTTAAAGAAACCGGTCAAAGTTGTGTACGCCTGCGCAAGACGTTGAGAATTCAGCGCAATAAGCTTTGGTAGCTTAGGTGACGTGAGAAGACTCGTGACAAAAATCGTTGAGAGGGAGGATATTTGTGTGTTCGCTGCTAGCGCAAGGGCGACGGCCATTTCGTTGTTGGCCTGCGTGACTGCGCAGCCCTGAATAGCATTAGACTTTGTTTGAAGTGGCCGACGAGAGCTACTTGCCATTCGAAACCCGCTCTGGCCAAAGTCTTTACTCGTACTCCATACCATATGAACGCGGGAAGGATCAACCCGGAGCGCGTTCAAGTCTAAAGACAGCACTGACGTAAACTCTACAGGGTCTTGGATCTCAGGATTCTCAAATTTGGAAAGGGCATATACCTCATCCGAGATAAAGTGAATACCATGGTTATCGCAAAACTTGAGACATTCTTCCAGAACTCCCCGCGGGTAGCAAAGGCCCAATGGGTTGTGCGGATTCGTTATCATCAATGCTTTGATCGGGAAAGTTGAAGTCTTGATCGTCTCCTCGAGAGTGAGAATCAACTCCTCCGTGAAATTTGCTTTGAAAGTGGACAGTGACACCAACACAGGCGTCACTGAGGAGCGTACCTTGATTCCAAAATCGAACCCGTTCCAATATGGACCTGGAATCATTACCCCGTCCCCAGGGTCGCAGATGTTGTAGAGAAGTGCATCGATGCATCCCGATGCCCCTGGAGCTGTCGAAATGTGTGAAGGTACAATTGGCGTATGCGGATGGAAATAGTTGTTGAAGATGGATGCATATGCTTCAAGAAGATCCGGGTTTCCAGAGAAGCCACGAGGATATGAAAAATGCTATGTTGTCTTAATGTCTGGGTTGGGTTGCAGGGTGAAGTGAATGTACCTGTTTGTTCAGCCGTTGGGTGATGGCATCTTTGCAGATTTCCATCAACTCAGTCCGTATTAACCAATTCTCTGCCGTCGACAAGTCGATCTTTGTGGTGTCTGTAGACTTTCTTTCCTCTACTGCGCCTTTGATTTTGGGCATGATGGCTTCCACGTTGGCCAACCCTCTTCGAGAGAGGCCGGTCCCGTGACTGCGCGCCATGCTGACAGATGCGTACTTCAGCTTGAAAGTAGAACTTTTTGGGGGAGTAGCTATTCCTCTGTGCCCATAACAGTGTCCAAAGCTGCGCGTTTCCCGTTTGGGACGCTTCATCACCGTCGGTGGCCGGCTAAGCGACGTGGCGAGCAGCGGTCCGCTACAGGATTCTGAGACAGGGCCAATCACGGCGCAGTGTAAAGCACCCCTGCGACAATGATCCTCTTGCCCAACGGGCTTGATTTACGTGGAGGTGACATCTCTCGATACAGCAATGGCAGCAGTTCGCGTGGTGGTGCTGTATGCATACCCCCTTGGCTTGTATAGCATTCTGCTCTGTTTACCTCTTTGTCTGCAAACCAAGAGAGCCCTGAACACAAGAAGAGCTTGGGTATTGAAAATTGTGTGGTATCTTCAGTTCTTGCTTGCTATAAATCTGGTATGTGTAGTAAGCAAAGGGTTGCCGCCATCTAAATCCGATCCAGGTCATCAGTGGCACGCTATCAATACCTCCTTTCATCACCGCACTTAAACAACATGAAGATACTCATTTGATAGAGGCCTACGTAGTTAGCTTCGCTGCAGTTGCTCTCTACTACGCTGCGGGTCTTTTACCAGATCCACATGGCCCATTTCGTCCAACCCTAGGACACGCTGTTGCATGGTGGTTTTCAATCGCCATCGAAATAGCCAATCTCTTGATACAGGATTTTCACACAAGATATCATAGTGACTTTAGCATCGTACTTGGATCATTGCGCGTCTTGATACTATGCTGCATGTGCATTCTGTATCAGGGGCTTCTGAACCGGAAGCCTCTTGACGAGACCAACATAGAAGAAACAACCAGCCTCTTGAGCAATGCCGATGCCAATTCAACCTCATACGGCTCAACCATCAAAGCTGAGAACAATAAGCAACGTGAACCAGGGTGGTTGGGCTACTTCATTGGATTCGGTATCCTATTTCCTTACATATGGTTCGTCAAATATTGTACCTGAAGGGCTGTATTTACTAACTGCTCACAGGCCTGTGAATTCCAAGAAGCACCAGTTTATACTCTCGGTCAGTCTTCTGTTGATGATCGCGCAACGAATAATCAATATTCTCGTACCTTACCAACTTGGTATTCTTATGGAATCCATTGGAGTTGGCAAAATTCCGTACAAACAGATACTTCTCTACATTTTATTTCGCGGTCTCCAAGGTCAGCAAGGCGTCCTCGGATCCTCCCGTGCTATCCTATGGATTCCAGTCAGCCAGTCCCTCTTTCGAAGATTGACGTGTGCTGCATTCTCCCATGTTCTCTCGCTATCTCTGGAGTTCCACCTCAGCAAAAGAATCGGGGAGGTGATGAGTGCGCTCAACAAAGGAAGCGCATTGAACACTTTCCTTGATAGTTTTGCGTTCCAACTCTTCCCTATGGTGTTTGATTTGGGAATCGCAGCCGTGTATTTTATGATCTTCCTCGATGCATTCTACTCGCTGATTCTGATCGCAATCATGTGGAGTTATATCTACATGACCGTGTATATGGCGAAGTGGAGGGCGAAGTCGAGACGTGAGATGGCTTTGAAGGATAGAGAGATGGATGCAGTGAAGTAATGTCTGACTATTGGATTAACATTTGCCTATTCACTGACTGAACTAGAATGGACGCTATGATGTCCTACGAAACCGTTCATCACAACGGCGCCGTACCTACCGAAGGAGATCGCTTCGGAAAGCAGGTCCAAACCTACCAAAAGGCCGAGTTTGCGGTATTGTTCTCGCTTAATGCTCTGAACATAACGCAGAACTTGATTTTGACCATCGGAATTCTTCTAGTGGTTCTGCTCTCCTCTTTTCAAATATCCGTGGGGATGCACGATATCGCTATGTTTGTGAGTGTTCTAGCATACTTCACTCAACTACAAGCACCGCTGCAGTTTTTCGGCAGCTTTTACAACCAAGTACAGAACAGCCTCATTGACGCAGAGCGAATGCTTGATCTGGTAAGAAGCCTCATAACACCGTGACTGAAGTTACTTATTATATGTGTAGTTCAAGACTAAGCCTACTATTGTGGATACAGAGAGTTCACGAGAACTTCCAACATGCCGGGGCGGATTGGTATTCTCCCATGTTAACTTCTCCTATGATGGCCGAGCACCAGCGCTGTCAGACATAAATTTCACTGTCCCCCCTGGTACGTCGACGGCTATCGTTGGCGAGAGCGGGGCAGGCAAATCTACCATCCTCAAACTCCTCTTCCGGTTTTATGACGTTTCAGATGGAAGCATCTGCATAGATGGCCAAGGCATTCGTGACCTAAAGCTAGCGAGCTATCGACAACACATTGGAGTGGTACCTCAAGACACAGTCCTCTTCAACATGAGCATACTGTACAATCTGCAATATTCAAGGCCTGACGCCACAGAAGAGGAGATCTGGGATGCTTGTAGGAAAGCTAGTATTCATGACCGAATCTTAGGTTTCCCGGAAGGATACAATACTATGGTCGGAGAGCGGGGTTTGAGGCTGTCGGGGGGTGAGAAGCAACGAGTGAGTTTTATCCCTTTCCAACGTCATCGCTTTGCTGACGAAATTGGGTAGGTTGCTATCGCTCGTGCAATTATCAAGGGTCCGCAGATCATGCTGTTAGACGAAGCAACCGCATCATTAGACTCACACACCGAGAAGCAGATTCAAGAGGCTTTGGAGACAGCAACCAAAGGGCGGACAACAATCTCCATAGCACACCGTCTGTCCACTATAATCAAGTCTGACCAAATCCTGGTCATGCACGAAGGGCGGATTGTAGAGCGAGGTACTCATGAGGAGCTACTTGAGACAAACGGCCGATATGCGGACATGTGGGAGAAACAAACAAAGATCAAGAGTGTAGGGACTGGTGACACTGTGGAGGAAGGGAGATAATTCCCTGTTTCATCTTTTGGTATTGATTCTAGTCGAACGAATTCAACCCATCCCCACGGCCAAATACCGGCGTGAAGATCCAGTCATGAGTAGCCCATATCACGAACACTGTAAATCGTACTATAGCTATGACCCATCTGGGAGCATTGCCATCTTCTTTTATGTTTGTGGTAGTGATCTCCTCCATCAGAGCCATTAGTGGACGAAATATGTTGAGGAAGATGATGGCTCCCAACCGATGCCATGTACTGGACGAGGGTTGATAGGTAGGTAGATCTTCAAGATACTGGCAGTACTCCATAGACAACTTGGCGTCTTTAGCACCCTGCTGAAGCAGACCCTATTGATAGTTCAATTTCAAATCAGCAATATATCGCAAGACTCTATCAGGAGACAGAGAAGAACCGCTTACCATGTAACGCTCGCTCGGTCTGGGACAAGGACTTCGGTTCATGGCAGAGCCAAGTGTCCTTAACCGCACACTCGAACCATCATCAATTCTTGTTCCCACTGCCTCAATGTCACAGTACGCAATCCCGCCACCCTCAGAAGCGACAACATGTTGATATTGCTTCGCTGTGATAAGATACGCAACACCGGAAACATCTGGAGTGTGCAACACTTCTAGGTCATCTTGCATGCGCCGTCGGATCGAACTGAATGAGGGCTCCGAATACGGCAAGCCGGGAATCTCCATTAATAGAACCCACCCTGGAATGAAAACTGGAGTCGCGTTCAGTGGAATGATACCTCGGCTTCCGGAAAACTTGGCGACGCTCATGTTAGAGCCGTAGGCAAAGTACCAAAGGAGATCATCTTTCGATTCAATATCCATATCGACCGAACGGCTTATCAGGAAGACCGCGCGTAGAAGGCGTAAGAGTAAAGTACAGGAATATTCATATGGCGTAACGAGCGCTCACATTGATCAGTCGAACTGTGAGGCAACCGGCTACCGGGATGATATTCTCAACCGGTGGATACTCTAACCGGGAGAGCGTGAAGTGCGGCTCGTTGGTAGCTATGATGTTGTGGAACTAGAAGGATTCCCCTATGTAGATGGAAGCATACTGCTGCCGCAATAATTTATACGGCATTCGTTGGAGGTATTCATTCCTGCTGTTGAGATTGAAATGACTAGCAGAGAACTTGGTTTGCCAGTTTCGGATCACCCGAGCTTCAGAAATAACGGGGAAACAAGCGTAGTAATATCGCGGTGTCCGGTTACAATGGGGCATCTGAGATGACTGTTGCGATGATGAAATACCTCCAGCTACCATCTGACTTGTTGCTGTGCCTCATAACTTCTTGTTTTACCTTAGCCTTTGCCACGCTGCCAAATCTCAGCAATCGCTGCCTACTATCATCATGAATCATTTGAAAAACGGACGAATACTCGAAGAGGTCGCGAATGCGTTGAACACAAACACCGGCGCCTTGAATCTTCATAAAAGCTTTGTTAGCAATGGAGGAGATTCTCTATCTGCTTTGAAGCTTCGTAACACCCTTCGAATCCAGGGTCTCGACGCCTCGATTGATCTTATATTTCGAACACCAACACTTAGCCAGTTGGTGGATGCAGCAATATTCTGCCATGCTCCCCCTACCAGCACCTTCACCAGAAAAAGAAGAGGCTCTTTGCCACCGGAACCTCCACTCAAGAGGCAGCGAACATCCTCTTTCAACATCCAATGTGGCCATACAGCCAACCCGCAAGAGAGTGGGGCCGATGGTGGAATTACCGAGATGCAAGAGTCTCTTATACAATCCACAAACTGTCATCCTGGAAAGAATGTGATCTGGTACCATGAGATGCACCTACCTGAGCATATTCCTGCCTTAAAAGCGGCATGGAAGGCAGTGGTGGATGCTGAACCCATATTTCGAACGCCTTCGCGTACCAAAGTCGGCCCGGATCACAATGTCGACGAAAGCGCAGATTCATTTCCATGGACTGAGACTTTCGTGCCCGACAAAGTGTCATTCGAAAGAGAATTGATGCGACAGGATCTCCCCACCGACTTCCTATCCAGCTCTTTCAAAGTAATAACAGAGACGAGTGCTGAAGGGAAGAGCATGCTCATCTGGCGAGTTCATCATGCTCTGATCGATGGATGCTCTCGTGATCTTGTTTTGGTCAAAGTTCGAAGGCACCTTGACGGTGACTACGTTGGCCCCGGCCCACCGTTTGACCGTTTCGTGGAGTCTTTAAAAAGCCACCAGGATCATAACCGCGAAGCAGCGACGAAGTACTGGGCTGCCCAGCAAAGTATGCATTCGTCGTCGGTCTCGGAACTGGCTCTTTCGCGCCCAAAGCCAGCCCTGTCGACGTCGCTGTTGCGTCGTGTAGATGAGGTCACTCTCTCGATCGATATCGCGAAGTTGTCGACGGCGTGTCAAGAACAGAATATTACGTTGGCGACGCTTTTCCATGGAGCGTGGGCGCTGACCTTGACCAAATATATGGACTCAGATGACGTCACATTCGGCACCGTGCTCTCTGGCCGCACACTACCGTTTCAGGACATTGAGCACACCGTTGGCCCAACTTTCAACACGCTTCCCATTTCACTCGTCGTTGATTCTAACCTTACAGCTGATGATTTCCTCAGCCGTGTATTTGGTCAGCTCTTGGAACTCACGCATTATCAGTGGACAACCCCAGAGCATGGCTTCAAGCGGAAGTTCGCTTCCGCCATCAACCTTCAACTCCAAGATTCGTCACATGGCCAGTCTATCTATGCCCCCATCGAGCCTCCATACACCTACTTGGAGTCTGATATACCACTCCTTGTGGATGTGTCCTCTTTTGAACGGATACGGCTGATCTACCATACGGACACCTACTTCAAGTCAAATATCCAGACGATTGCAAACACGTTTGCAACGGCATTAGATACACTGATAAATCCTCAACACTCCATAACCAGATGCCTAGAATCTCCTGTAACTGATGTCGAACGGAAAGAGTTAGGAAGACTAGGAAATTGGGGATCGTCTACCACGAAGATTTCCAGTTATGAGGACGATCTGGTAACTACTTTTGTCAAAACCGCTTCCACATACCCACATACCGTTGCAATCGAAAAAGGGGGACAAACCATTACATATGGCGAACTCAGAACCCTCTCTTTCATGGTGGCCCAACGCATCTCACGATTGATTCGCCCAGGAGATGTTGTTTGCGTTCACGCAGATCGATCAATAAACTGGATTGTTGCAATCTATGCTGTGCTCAAAGCCGGTGGTGTATACTGTCCGTTCATTGAAGGTCTTCCGGAAGCGTTGCGCGATGAATATTTCATAGAAGCACGGGCGAAACTGTTCATCGGTACTGACGCCGCCTCTAAGGCTTTTTGTCCGGCATCCTGTGCAGTATATGTATCGGTTGAAGAGCTCCTCTTAGATACACCAATCCATCTGGAAGATGGCGAACTAGAGGTTCCACAATCCAGGCCAGACAGGAATGCATATCTCTGTTTTACATCTGGTTCAACTGGAAAGCCCAAGGGGGTTTTGTGTAAGCACCAGGGGCTCGTCGCGTTCCAAAGTGATGAGCAAGTACGCTTGCATGCTCGGTCTGACTGGAAGATCGCGCAAGTTATGTCTCCTGGGTTTGACGGTAGCATCCACGAGATATTCTCGGCACTGAGCTACGGCGCAACCCTCATTCTCCGCAGTTCCGATCCATTTTCGCATATTAAAGCTGCCGACGCAGTCATCCTGACCCCCTCACTCGCCGAAGTCCTTGACGTCAAGGACTATCCCAAGCTGACCATGGTATATCTTGTTGGAGAGGCTGTTTCTCAAAGGTTGTCTGACACCTGGTCGTCGTCGAAGATTCTCTACAACATGTACGGACCCACTGAAGCGACATGCGGAGCTACAATCAAAGAGTTGAAAGCTGGTCAACCAGTGACCCTTGGGAAACCGAACCCATCGTCTCGAATCTACATTCTGGACAGCCACAAACACCTGGCACCCCGCGGCGTTATTGGAGAAGTATATCTAGCCGGCGTCCAAGTTGCTTTAGGCTACATCGCCCGGCCCCAGCAGACCGTCTCGAAATTCCTCCCGGACTCTGTCAATTCGCAATACAGTGAAAGGATGTACCGAACTGGGGATCACGCGTACTGGGACGAAAACGGCGAGCTGGTTTTAGTAGGACGCCATGACCGACAAATCAAGTTAAATGGATTTAGAATGGACCTGGACGACTTGGAGACAAGGATATTGCAGGCGGATCCTTCTTGTTCTTCTGTTGCGCTCACAAGAAGAGATACTGATTTGGTAGCACTAGTGCAGCCGAAAGAAGTGGATGTGGCCCACGTTGTAGCGCAGCTCCGGCGTTACCTCCCTCCGTATGCTATCCCTCGCTATATATCAGCAGTGGAGTCGTTCCCTCTCACAATAGCCGGTAAGGTCGATTATAAAGCGATTGTCAGCCAAGAGTATGTACCACACGATATTGCCAACGATATGAGCTACACCACCAACGAAGCCATGATCATGGCAGCGATCCAAGATGTGTTGCAATCCAACGAAGCTCTGGGCGTGCACACGACACTCCAAGATATCGGAATGGACTCAATGGTATATATGCGCCTCTCTTCGCGTCTTAAAGGCATGTTTCGAGGCGTTTGCGGTTCTCCTCAAGTGTCGCTATACTCAACTATTCGTGAATTGGCTAAGTGGATGGAAACTTGGGACGGAGTAAACCATGGTGGAAATGGCGAAGAAGGCACGTCATGCCGAGAGTTGGGGGATCGAAATGTATCTCCGATTGAGAAGGAGTGGTGGAGGAAGTATCAGCATCTAGGAGGGTCAAGTGTTTTCAACGTAAGCTATGCTGCGGAACTGGGGCCGGAGGTTGAAACCCACTGCCTAATTGCTGCATGGAACCAAGTCCTCGCCCGCTATCCTATTTTCCGAAGTCTCTATCGATCAGATGCAGCAGGGCTGTTACGACACTACGCTTCTCGAGCTCCTCGGGTTGATGAAATGGAAGAAATCAATTTGCAATTGGAAATCAATACGCGCTTTGATATAGAAGATACCCTTCCTGTCAGAGTCATGATCTCGAAAACCCAGATGGTAGTGGTCGTCAGCCATATCATCTGCGATCTCACGACGCTCAAGACTCTTTTGCGAGAGATCAGTCAACTCTACCATGGAAGGGTATTGTTGCCGCCGACAAAGCTATATTCCCAAACGAGCTGGGACACACAACTAAAAATCTCACATTCACAATTCTGGTCTGAATATCTCGCTGGAGCTTCACAACACACTCGTCAGATTGGCAATAACCGCAAACGAACATCATGGACCGGAACATCCCGAAGCCACCATCTTCCACGGACAACTCACCAATCAATGAAGGACCTACGCTCAATGTACAAGCTTTCTATGCATCAGCTAGCCCTTGCCGCTGTCGGCCTAGCTCTATCAAGCGACAATGATCCACTCGACATTGTAATTGGGGCACCACATCTCAACCGCCATTCTCCCGAAGACCAGGACGTCGTCGGACTGTTTCTAGAACCTCTCCCGATACGGATTCGATATCCTCCTTCCGATGCTTTGTCCACACAAACGTCATCTAAATGGAGCACACTATCTTTGCTACAAGAAGTGCAACGCTCGAGTCGGTTGGCGCTCTCCTACGCTGTTCCCTGGACATCTCTCTTGGCGCATCTTAATGTGGAGTCTCCGCCGCCGAAACACCCTCTTTTCGATGTGATGGTCACGTTTCATGAAAAGACTCACTTACCGCTATTGGATATTGAGGGGGTAGAGTATGTGCATACGTGGGCAGAGGGCGCGAAGTTTGAGCTCATGGCCGAATTCATAGAAACCGAGGGGGAAGAGCTGATGCTGCGGTTTGAGTATAGCGATGAGTGTTTTAGTGAAGAGGATATCAGTAATTTAGAAAGAAGGGTGTGTAAAGTGTTGGACGGATTGAATCAGGGAATGGGATTTGACGATCTGAGATTGACACTTCGTGAGTAGACGTGGTCCTGCGTGAAAGGAACATGGACACCTGGGATCTTCGAAGATTTTTTCCCGAGCGAAGCTCATCGACTGCGGTTGGTGGATTGATGTGGCACGATGCAAATCCATTTGCGCAAACGTGGAGGACAGCTGCTCAGGTATGTGGCAGAATCTTGCGCCACCTGCGCCGCGAACAACCTCACGAATCGCAAGAGCGTCATGAGAGACTTTTAAGCGCCCTCATAGAGAACATAGTACATGTGGCAGTATCATGGAATACGTGGTCCACCTTGTTGTTTTAGTTTCTGTTTTCGAGATGAGAGTCGTAGTCTGCAGATGCGAAGTTGCAGAAATGAATATGTATGTAAACCTCTTGACCCCCCAACATCTTCAGAGGGATTATAGGCGGGATATATTCTTCATTTCACAATGTTTTTCCGATATGTACTGCTCTCGATCGTTCTCTTACTTTCTACCGTGAAAGCATTGCCCATTATATCAATCCAACCAATCGAAACTGCGTCAGTGATACTGATTGTTCCGGTAACGACGACCTCCGTGATACTAATTATTCCTATAACGACAACACCAGTGGAATCAAGTGTTCCTCCAAGGACATTAAACACGAAAACGCCGACGCCTACGTCAAAATCAAGCATGGTGTCGACCACTTCGGTGAAGTTACCGCCCGCCATATTCACCGTCTCCTCTGCAACGACCAAAACCGCAACAACGGTTCAGACCGAATATGCCGTGCAGACAGAGACAGCGGAGGTATTTTATCCAGTCACTAATAGAGTATCACTTACCTGACAAGCATCCAGCCCTCGGAGTACAAGGTATATTGGGCAGGTTCTCACTAACATCCCGAATCCGTGTTAATGGAATACTAGCTTGCGTTTTGTCCATTTCCTAAGGAAGACACACAATGTGTCAGTGTTGCTACGCCGAGTAATGCATCATGTCATCAAATTGCAGCAAAAGATCGTGCATTGTAAGTGTCTGAGCGACGAAAAGACGGTCTTAAACTTAAGCAACTCCCAGCTTCCAAATTGCCAAATTTGTGCGATTCGCATATCCCAAGGTTTCTATCGTATCTACTTGCAACATCTTTCCGTGGGTGCCTACAATCTCTTGAGTTGGTTGAAATTAAATTTGCTGATCACAACAGCAGGCAAAACGAGACTTGTGAACTCGGAAGCCTGCCGACGAGGGTAGCGACGTTTGGGGGACATGACATTAACCTTGATCTCTCGAGAACAGAGATCGGCAATCTTGAAAACAATATTGGAGGGTTTTGGTGTGCGCCGAAGGATCTGTCTGGGAGTGCATAGGAGGGCTGCTGAACAGAGTTGGAGAAGAAGTCCAGTCAGACTTATGGTGAGAAACAATGACAAGAGATGTTGCATATTTACTTCTAGTCGTTTCTGCCCAGCGTGGAGGGAGATAAGGAATCTCTTTTAGACTGTACCAAGAGCTTTGCGTTCGGATTTGTCGTGAGACTCTACCTAATCTCGCAGATGTTGGGCTGCGAAACAATCAAACATTATCTGTCACTCTCTATTGGTGCTTGGTAGACCTGTGATGGGACATGCACTGCCTTGAATGATTTTCGCTTGGGCTACCCCAAAGGTCATAGAGTTGGTGGGACGATGTCTGGGCATCGCGGGTGGTATCGTAGCGTAGCGAAGGGTGTTCCACATTTAGACGTTCCTTAAAATGCGCACCTATGCTATACATTACGCACCACCAACCCCCACCCAGCCAAGCGCAATGCGGGACCCTGTGACCTGCATGATCGTCTTCCATCCCACCACAATCAGCTCGAGTGACTGCGATACCTCTTCACGAGCGCAGAACGCAATAAAAATGTCTCGCATGCCTCACCACGTCGCTGAGCCTCTGATGGGCATGTGCTGTTTTCGTGTTCCCCGGCACGGAAAAGCAATTTGCCGGCATTCATAGCGTTTTCCGCTGTAACCAAACGTCGTTGTTCATGTCTCATCCCACAACGCGTCTGACCTTGACGTGCCTCGTCGGTGGGATTGCGCAATGCGCACCACGCCCAGCGAGTCTTCTCGCACTACCCACAATGTCGCGACATCTATACCCCTCCAAAGACTCCGTAGTCGTCCGTCACCACTTTCTCTCACCACCATGTTCAACAGGTCTTCAAGAGTTGAGTACCGCAAGCTGGAGGAGGATGTGGATGAGATAGAGCCGAGGTTGTCGACGAACAGCAGCAGCCCTATCTTGGGGAAGTTGTCCGAGGAGTTTGAGAGCAATGAAGGGAGAGAGCGGGAGAGGACGTTTGATACCGAGGGCCTGGAGACGTTCTTTGAACCCATTGAAGGGTATGAGGGTGCCCACCGCTACGATCCAGAGTATACATGGAGTGCTACTGATGAGCGGAAAGTAGTGCGAAAGGTATGGTGGATCCTGTGAGTTTGGGCAGACGCCCGGACACGTGATACGGATTGGACGTCACTTACATGGAAGATTAGATTGATCTCTGGATATGCTCGTGGGTCTGCTTGATGTTCTTTGCCTTGCAGCTGGATCGTGGCAATATCCAGCAAGCCCTCTCCGACAATATGCTCGGCGACCTGGGACTGAACACCAACGACTACAACTACGGCCAAGCCATATTCTATTTTGCATTCTTGTCTGCCGAACTTCCATCGCAGCTCATCTCGAAATGGATCGGCCCCGATCGCTGGATCCCCATTCAGATGGTCTCTTGGAGTGTGGTGGCGAGCCTTCAGGCCCTTCTAAAAGGACGCAAGTCCTTCTTCCTATGTCGGGCATTGGTGGGAACGATTGAAGGCGGTTTCATACCTGACAATGTGCTCTATTTGTCATACTGGTATACGGGTGCTGAACTCCCCGCACGACTCTCCTGGTTCTGGGTGTCATCCCAAGTCACAAACATCATGTCCGCCTTCTTTGCGTACGGCATCCTCCATCTACGTGGCCTCCACGGGCTCGCCGGGTGGCGGTGGCTCTTTGCCCTTGAAGGTACCCTGACAGGAATAATCGGCATCCTATCCTTCTTCTACCTCCCTCCCAGCCCGACGCAAACTGCTTCCAAATTTCGCGGCGAAGGAGGGTGGTTCACCGTGCACGAAGAGAAGATCATGGTGAACCGCATTCTGCGAGACGACCCCAGCAAAGGCGACATGCACAACCGCCAAGCCCTGTCCTTTGGCATGATCAAAGACTGTCTGACCGACTGGCATATGCTGCCCATCTTCCTCATCGGCCTCACATTCCAGATCCCAACCAACCCAATGACATCGTATCTCACCCTCCAACTCCGAGACATGAATTTTGATACCTTTCAAACGAATCTTCTCACTATTCCTGCCTATCTGCTCTTCATTGGACAACTGCTCTTCTGGACATGGTTCTCCGAACGCATCAATCAGCGGTTCTTGATTGGACTAGTGAACCAGATGTGGGCGTTTCCTCTCCTTCTTGCCCTGGAATATCTCCCTGCAGAAAGCAATCATTGGGTTAAGTATGCCTTCACAGCACTGTTGGTAGGACACCCATATGTGCACGCCATCAACGTAGCCATAACCAGCCGGAACGCGGGAACGGTGAGGACCAGGACAGTGGCGAGTGCCCTCTATAACATGATGGTGTACGTGTTATTTATGATTATTTGAATTCTGGCTTTCCTGAAGAAATTTACTAACTGTCCCATGAATCCTTAGCCAGGGGGGCGCTATCATCTCTCAGACCGTAGGTTGCCCATTTAGCCCTTTTCAGAAATTCAATCAAGAGTAAAAGCTGATGAGCAAGTAGATCTATAGGGACGACGATCGACCGCTTTACAGAAGGGGAAACAAAATTCTTCTCTGGGTCTGCGTTTTCAATTTTGTCCTTTTCATCGGCACAAAGATGTTCTATGTAAAGGTGAATAAGGACAGGGCGAGGGTATGGGATAGAATGTCGCATGAGGAGAAAAGGAAATACCATAAGACAACGACGGATGAGGGGAATAAACGGTAAAATATCTGCACAACCTTTTGCAAAGATGACTAACCAATTAATAGACTGGACTTTCGGTTCGCGCATTGATCAATATTCGGGATGACCGTGCAACGATAGACAGACGAACAGTCTCATCATAGACATTTCGCATTTTTACATACCAGCATCCACATAACCAGGGATTCGCAACATTTTCTTTCCGTCGATGCGGCTGGGCGATTGTCCGAAATCTAAGATACAAACCTTGCTCATCATAACCAACACATAGATAACGCTCAACATGTACCAGTTCACCTATATTTATCAACAATATCTCTCCTCAATTTTGATAAGCCGGCCTTTGCATATATGTTGAGCACCACCTCTCGCATATTTACTATGCAGTGACTCCGTCTCTATCATACCCCGCGCTGTTCTTGGTCACAATATCCATTTCTCCTCGTGCGGCGTATTCTCCCAGTGTACGCCCATTATGCAGTCATATCCCCAGTAGTATTTTGATTTCCTTTTAATTATACGGCTTGACAGTGTCGATCGGGGTCCCTAAGCGGTTGGGTGTTACCCATGAGGGATGACCAGTTTCCACTTTCGCTAATGAGAGCTCGAAGATTTGTTGAAGCAGAAACCACTCAGGATCGTGAAGTAATTTCGGTCCTCAGGTGGGGGAGGGAATGCGTAGGTAGCCTAAGGCTGTTGTGGGTCTGGGTGGGATTCGACGCAGTCATTGTTGACAAACAATAGATTGGGCAAGGGGAAAGTGTGAGCGAGCGAAGATGAAAAGAACAGAATTGGGAGATTCTGTCTTTCGCCTTATTCATCGGATATCTCCTGCAGGTTGCTGACCTTTTCTCCGTTGAGTGCCTCTGCTAACTCTCTTGGCATGCTTAACTCCATGGCCTCTGTCATCTCCTTCATTGTCAGCTTCTTTTCGCCTCGTTTCGATCGCCAATAGTTGGTGGACTCCACGAGCTCGGTACACCCGATGAAAAGCCACCCCCATTTGGCTAGGAATCCTGGGCTGATTTCCCAGTTCTTCGCATTCCATGGCTCCCCCCACACCAGCAACGTCGGCTTAGCGCCTGGCAACCCAACCTCAGACACTTCGTAGCACAATAAATCTTCATCGCAACCTTCGATTTCCGGATGCTGGAATGCTTGCAACATGTTATCTCTCGCACATGGCCATGGAAACATATCGATCCAGGGATGGTGTTCGATCACCAGCTGGAGGGCGGTGGGTTTCAAACACGGCGCCCGCTCCTCGACAACTTTTGTGATCTCTAGGCCACTCCCATTCGAGCCCTGTCTATTGAAGGCCGATATGCCCTCCCAACGCTGGTACTCCGCCCTATCACCTAGGAGGTCGGCATTCCGCCTGAGGCCATCGAGGAGATTGGCTTGGATGAGAAGCGGGAGATGTTCAATCGAAGGAGCGCCTTCGGTATAGCATCGGGCTGCATGATCGGAGAATTGCTTCAACAACTCGCGCACACGAGGCGCCGAACCCATGCAAGCCCAAGACCTTTGAGTTTCCGGCTTTCTTTCCGAGACACTCTCTGTATCCAGGGCTGCAATTATGTTTTGCTTTCGCATGCCTGGATGTAATGTCTAGTCAGCATCGCGACATGTGACCGCCGAGGGAGAAAAATTATCACTGACGTCGCGCCCTCTGATTCAGCCGATTCTGCATCCTCCTGCGCTGCTTCTGGTTGGACACCCCAGTCCAGTCCTCCTCCATGTCGCGTACGGCGAGCCGCTCCGACGCCCATTCCATCTCAACGCCACCTGCCTCCGATTTCCCCAGTCCTACCTCTCCGGTTCCACTCGCTGACATTGTTGGAAGTTCGGGAAATGTACAGGGGCCCGGTCACACTTGTAAGATGGATGTGCATCCTGCTGACCCGCTGCCAAGTTCGGCGAAATTAGGTACACCAACTAGCTGCGCATTTGCTCGGCATCACCCTGTACACACAACCTGCCGAAAGATTTCGGGACGACTACTGGATAGAAAATTCTTTACAAGACATTCAACGCTCGATTTTCCAATATTGAAGTTATTACAATGCTCCCAGACACCTCGATATGGACCTCTCTCGAGGAAAGGATCTTCTACCCCCAAAATCTACCCTGTACACCCTCTAATGCAAGCAATGCAACGCCGCCCACCCTAAAAGTCCCACAGCGTACCAAAAGCATGCAGTCCCGCCGCGCGACACCCTTGCATCATCTCATCATTGCCCTGCATATTCGACGTGATGAAGATGACCTCTGCACCGAATCTCGTCCATGTATCCTTCAAGAGTTCCATCGTGTTTGGGCGTCCACCTCGCTTCTTCGAGTCCCAGAGGATCATCCGCTCTGGCTCGATATGCTTGTGGATGAGGCCTGAGATGGTGGGTCCAAAGGTCCGCTCTTGATCGGAGCCTATCCAGATGAGAAACCAGTCTGGAGACTGGATGCACGTGGATAGAGCGGCGCCAATACCAGTGCCGGTTGCGACGCGGATGCCGCGCTTGAACATGGAAGAGCAGTTACCAACGCCAGCTACGGTGTGTTAGCATCCGCTAAGTCACGTGCAGATGAAATAACCCACCAAACTTTAGTTCTCGCGTCCACACCGTTTTGGGTGGATTGGCGACAAGATCCTTGGTGAAGTCTCCCTGCACACCACAGATCATATAGTGGCAATCCGCTTTGCGGCCCTCGCTGATAATACCAAATGCGTGGTACTCCATGATGGAAGTGCGACTTATTCTTCCCAAGAGACCCTGTTGCATTCCGCGCTTGAACTTGAGCACAGCAACCTTGGGGGAGGGAATCTCAACTTCAACGGGTACTTCTCGGAGAGTGAACCAGGGGATGAGGACGCTGTGAACTGTGAGTGCAAGTTGTAGACAAAGTGAGACGCAACGTACAATATGGTCATGAAGACGGCAAACCAAAGCTCCTGTGCGCTGAGTAGAGCGTGAGTGTCTGATCGCCATTCGCCCCGCTTGATATCATAAACGTTGCCCATGACTACAAACATCCATGTTGTCTACTACAAATTAGCACATGACTCGTCAATGGTCTAGTTTACAGCTACGTACCGCGAGGCCCAGCCATCCAATAAATCGATGATGCTTCTCAAAAACGTTATGATATGTGCTGCCGGCATGTTAGACTCGGATCTCAAAGCGCAAAGCTTAAGCCACTCACTTGCGGACCCAAGGAAAGGCGCTAAGAACGGAAACAATGATGAAGATGTTGGTGACGATTCCACTGACGACTACAGCAGGGTGCTGGACTGCGCGATACCGTATAATGCCGACGACATTATATATTAGCCAGCTAAAGCAGGTCAGCGTTGATCACCTGTCATTATTGGTGTACTTACCCAGCACCAGAGAGCGCACAGCCAGAATGAATGCCTCCAACATGCTGCAAGACAGACGTTGCCGCATACTTGATGGGCAAGGGAGCCCACTAGAAATAGCATGTTAGTGATCGTCCCGTGATGAGCGGGAGAAGTACGTACACTCCTGAGGCCATAAATAGCAACCAGGTACAAGAAGCGCAACCACAACTCATTCCGGAACAGAATTGCAGCGAGGAGGTTGCCCAGAACCATGGCGCCTTGATGGTGCTCCGCATAGGGAAACTTTCCAAGAGCACATAAGATAACGCCAGTCAAGTTGAGTAATGTGACGAAGGTGAAGAACTTCCGGTACGTATTGAACCACAACACGAATAATATCCACCGACTGACCTTGGGCTTCTTCGGTGCTGGTTTCTTGACAGTAGCCTCAAGGTCATTGGCGTCGGTTGCTTTGCGGGGCGTCTCCTTTGGCCAGGCCAAGGATAGCTCTGGCACACTGGAGAAGGGCGTGATACCCTCATGGACTGGCGATGCTGGCGACAAGTGAGTGTTGGTGGTATGTGTGTTGATGGTAATGGTGGCCTTTCGCTTGTCCCCTAGGTACACGAATGGTGGAGGAGCCGTGACCGCGACCGAGTGGTCGTACATCCCCTTCTCGGCATCGTCAAAGGAGTCCTGGCTACGGCCATCCATCGAAGCGTCTCGACACAGATGCTGAACAATCGACACTGCAGTTTCCGACAGGCGACAGGCACGCAGGGGTGATTTGTATTCAAGAGGTCACTCGCGGATTGCCAGCGCGAGAGTTTTAACCAGTCCCAGGGGGTCAAGCCCCACCACTTGGGCGAGTTGGGCCTCTAAACGGCCCAAAGGAGACAGATGAAGTTCCATTGTTTGATAGAGAGGTCGAAGGGGTGTGAGAACAGGCGAGCCACATGTGCCGGAAGTGCAAGCATAGTCGCCGTTAGCATCGGGTGGCACGAGGACAATTGCCGCATGTCCGTCGTAGAGCTATATTGAGAGGATATTATCATTTCTTCGTACAGCATTTTCTCAGCACATCATGCTATCATATGTCACTTGCTTGCCTTGAGCAAGGCCCCACTGCCGATTCATGCTGAGTTCTGGAACACAAGAATTCCCCCAATACTTGTCCTTGGGGATACTCTACCCGAAGATCGGCAGAGTACAGGCAGCCGCAAGCCAGGCCTCATCTTAGGTACTTACTCATAGACAATTTCCACGTCCAATCGCCTGGTCACCGGAACATGCCGCAGTCCTCTCGCGCTTTCAACCAAGCATATTGGGAGTGGCGATCGTCAAACCGCAGCACAGACTTGAGCCGCAGCTAATATATAAGTGTATTAAAAACAAAAAGAAAGGGTGGAGAGCAGATTACATATCGCGATACTTGTTTTCAAAGAATCGTTTCCGTTGTCTCCTGGATGGCTCAACTTTGGGTTCAAGACTTCCCTTTGCTCTAAATTTGCGTTCGACAACCATCACCACCTGAATAATGATGGAGGAATAGTGGAAAATGAACGTTTCGGAGACCGACCATACCTAGCCAAATCGGCGGTGACACTATCTTGGTGAGTGTTTACGATACTGGCTAAGTAATATAACACACAGCCCTGTCAGCCACCGCCGGAACTCCTGTTTAAAAAATAATTGGCATGTACTGCTTTTTGTCGGCGCCGCAATATTGCAAGTCTGCGGAGCCGACATGACAGCGCGCTGAGTGCCGGCATGCATGTGGATACTTCGTGTCTCACCGTCGCACAACTGAAATACTCCCACTCTAAACCAAAACACTCCTTCCACTCCTCGAACACTGCAATCAAGCGTAAATTTAGCAATACTGTGCGATGAGATCATGGACAAGTCACGACGCGCTGTGATATGACTTGCCAATTTTTCGGCTGATAACATAAAGTGCCGTGATTAACCCCAGATTCCGGCTGCACCGCAAGTCTGTGACACGTGGGTGGTTTGAAAATATCAGAGAAGGGCTGAGCGCAGCGTTGTCGCGACGAAACGGTGATGCAGTTCAGCCGCATTATCGATCGTAAATATGAGAAGTGGCGACTATCTATTCGGACTTGACCTTCCGCATTCGCGAGGGACTCTAGTGACAGCGGTGCGCGAAGCGCGGGCGCGCCGCTGTAATTGTGAGAACGACTCGGAAGTTAACACTGTTTATATTGAACCGGAGTATTTTTTTGGTCATGTGCTGAGGTGTATTGCACTCTATCCTGAGCACGAATGTCGAGGTAGAGGTGAGGCTTCGGGGAACGACAGGGGTTCGGAACACGTCTACATGAGCATGCCCACGTCGAAACCATCACAATCCAGAAGGCGGCTCGTGCGACATGGGTCTAGACAGATCGGAAGATGGCTGAGTCGTTCGTGATCGACAATTTTTAAGAACCACTTTGTTTGGTGAAGCACACGTCTGATCAGACCACCAGCTTGCATACATTGTAATTCCCCACACTCTTCCATGCGTTCCACGGCCGATACGAATCGTGGAGAATGCAAGCACGCTCGGGCCCATTAGCCGGGTCCTTGTTCCATAATCTTTGTGTTAGATTGTCTTCAGGCTTCACGATGTAGAGTACTGGGTATTGTGGGCAACAAATTTGAGATTTGAGGCCGAGGCAGGTCGTTCGACCACCGAAGAATTAGCACGTGTTCGTAGCGACGTCCCCTTTAATCGTAGGCAAATATAGCGGGTTCCCAATGACACTGTCCGCAGATGGCAAAGTGTCGTTGCTGCTTGGATTAGCAAATTCAGAGACACTGTCTAGCATAGCCAAAGGAGCAGCGTCACAACCATTGACGGGAAAGAATTCATGAAGCAGCTGTTGATTCCTACAAAGGTAGGCGCAGAGGATGGCCCAAAGCTTTCTAATGCGCTATCAGAGAAAGACAGGAAAACGCACCCGCGCTTTTCCTGGAATGCCTTCCCTCTATGACAGTGTACACCCAACTAGGTCGATTACCACTACCTTCCTCCCTTCCTCCGTTTTGTTCCATACTGCTGTTTTCAGCGTACAAGCGGGAATATGAACAAGCAGTAATGGACCAGTCTTCACACTCTTATCGTGGAACGGAGCCCTTATATTTCGTCCCAGTTTTCATACCAACCCTCTGTTTTAATTCCCACAGCCACTCTGATGTCAAAAGCACTTTCTAAGATGATAACTTTCTCCGCTTCTCGATTTCTAGTATTATCCATTGTCCTGAGGGTTTACTACCTGACAGAGGGTGATGATTCTCCAGGCCTCGATTGTTATGCTGGGGAAGTGCATTGTTGTACAGAACTCGGATGGAGACCGTTGATGTCCATAAATCCTGGGTAATGGAAAGAGAAGCCTCTGTATTGCCTGTTCTAAGCGGAGGTTATCGGGAGGCTCGGAGCACAGCTGCTGCTCACGATATCGGTGCCATGGGATATCATGTCCAGGAGAGAGGATATGGATATGATCCATACATTGACATCCGGTGAAGAAGATGGAGATCATTATGGTGAAGAGAAAGGGGTGTTCTTCGGACACCTCCAGGTGTCAGACTACACAGCCAACACGCAGACATTTTGGCTGGTGAAGAGATATAGAAGGGACGAAAGGTGCCCCAGGGAAGAGCATGGGATTGAAAATGAACGACGCCATGATGGTTGTGTTGTCTCGCAAATTGATGCTTGGAAGGGACACTAGTTAGCGCGGGTCTGTCAGCTGAGAGGTGCTTCAGCCGTGATCTCTGGAACGATCCGTACCGTTGTTTGATCTTAGTCTAGAACTGCCCCACAACCACATCCACTTGACCGGAATGGGGCTGAATGACCTACCATTTGATCGATATTACAGTCTTGCTATGGGTCAGCACTACCTCCCTCCACTTCTCGAGCTTCACGATACCATAGATCAGATTAGCCCGCCTCTCACGCATTTGTGGTGCTGTGCCATGAACCAGCAACCACTGTTGGTTCTTGTTCGTCGATCTTGAGCACTGCCCTTGATCGCTCCAGGACTATCGCAGTGATCGCCTAAGGCGGACCATGAATTCATGACGACACTCAGATAAACCCAATATTTCCTTGCTTTCAGCGAGCCCACTTCAAAAGGACCCACTGTGTGCTTTTATCGCCACTTCTTTTCCAATATCTTTTGACCCGAGACTTAATCCGTCTTACTCTCCATTCCCCGCCAGCTCCTCTGCTCTAGGTCCAAATATGCACACTCAACCCCTTCTCAATTTCGTCTTGGCTGTTGGCTGTTGGGTCGCAATTACCGGTGCCGCCCCCGTATCATCAGACTTTGTCAAGCGAGACGTGACCAAGAGTGTTGCCAGCTCGTTCATAAATCTACCCGCCAGGAACCTTAATTAATGCGCTAGACATAGAAACGGATGTGAGTCGGTACTTCTGCCGCTTGTTCCATGGAATGCTGATGCAGATGCTACAGGATATCAGGATTTCTTTCAGATGTTCCGCGAATACTTCTCCTTTGGCAGATTTCGAGAAGATAGTATGTAGAAATGAGTGTATAGACGAATAGGGGGACAGATCGTGGGTACTTTTCTGGCGGTTTGTGGTGCCATAATTCATGGAGTCGGACTTCTACAAAGCGGCTATTACTATCTTCGAGATATTATGAGACGAATATTGCAGTTTCACACCGGGTAGAAATATGGATCTTCTCACGAACTCTTTTGTCGTCGTGTTGCAGACACATATGAACGGTGACAGAAGATGAAGGTTCGTCTGTCTTTCGTGGCCGACACAACGGACGAATAACGAATACCACATTGCAACGTCATTAAGCATTGAGGTTTCAAATTGGCAGTCTGACAAGTACATTTTGTGCGGTACAGACTCCAGAATATATCACATAGAGAATGAATATTTTGTTCTCATACTGCACATATCTTCAGTCCCATCAGACATAGATCACCACCTCGGCTGCTCTTCCGACCCCAGGTCTCAAAAATATCCCAGCATATCCGATCCGCAAATTCCCCACATAAGTCCTTAAAACGGACTGATAACTCCTCTTGGCGACCCCCCACAAGTATCCGTCCCAGCATCATCCACGCAAGCCCTAGCGCTCACATACCTCGCCTTATTTGGCGGATTCACATTCCAAGCTATATTGTACTGGTGGATGGTGGTACCTTTGCCTTGGCTATTTCGCAGCTTGCTCGATGGCACTTGGTGGAATTTGCCGTATATGTCTTCAACAACACACCACCCGTAGACGTCGTTGCTGTCCCCCCTAGAGTCCTTGACTGAGAGTTGGATGACAAGTTCCCAGCCGTAGTAGAAATCGATGTTGCAGCATACAAGGACGCCAATCGAGGTTCCGCCATTGTCACCTAGGCAGGTTTGGCGTTTGATGGGTGCGCGTGCGATGAGTTCGGTCCCTGGAACTGGGGTTGAGGATACGATTGGTAGGAGGGCGGTGGCACTGAGGTATAAAGATGCGACCTTGGCGAGAGAGAATTTCATGGTGGTATTACGTTATGCAGGAAGTGTTCAGCTGTTTCACTGTTGATGTTGTACGTATAGTCTGAGTACTTGTCCTCCATTTCAACCCTTATATGTATCTCCTCACCATCGTTCAGCTGAAATGGACTGTCGGTGGCGTGGATCAACACGGAGCGACCGCGGTGGCATTCCCTCGCACTCTTCGCATTAAATTAAATAGTGTTGCGACAAGATCTGAATATGGATACTTGTGATTCAAGCTGGAAGGTAGCAACCCCAACCCCGGTTAGCGATCCCGTATTGCCCCTTGGCAAGATCTATCTTCAGACCCCGCATGCGGGGGGGCACATGGTTCTGGCCAACACTAAATCGCTACTGGTTTGTAAAGCCGCGGGTTTACCTACGTTAAGAACCTATGTCCGCCCCTTGCAGGCAGCAATACACTATTCTAAAATAACAAACTTTGCGCTCATTCAGCTTCAACGAGTAAATGTAACTTTGGAGCTCATGGCAACTCTTATTTTGGAATGTCAGACCATCGCGTTAAGGTGGACTGGGCATCGAATTGAAGAAGGCATTGAAGGGAATGGTCAAATATGATGTACTACTGAGGTAGTCCAAATGCATGTAGTTACAAAGATAGCTACATGTTCCATCACAGCTCGGCAATGCTTCCACAAACGTAGAAGCGGGGCACTGATAGTCACTCCTACGCTCGTTTCATCATCTTCGTTGTGATTGAAATTTGAGGCTCTTGCATTGTGATAGTAGCAATGGATTGACGATCAATGTAGTGCTTGATCAGAATGAGGATATCAATACCCCTCCAGTTCAGTTCGGAACATGCTCCGGGTTTTCCAACCTGTTGTTGGTATGCCATGAGTCTGGCGATGTATATTCAATTTCGGTTATATGCCCCGATGCTCCCCACCGTTTGGCCAACATACAACCTCTAAGCTTTCTTTGCTCCGGCCAAGAGTACTTCTTTCGGTTAACGCCATAAGGTTTATGGTAGTTCAACGGAACTTCCCTCCCCAAACACTCAAATCCGTAAACCTCAACTCAAGCAAGCGTTATGACCTCGCATTGTCCCCTGTGTTATATTACCCCCCAGATGGTATTTGGGGGGGTGGCAGACCCTCAATGCCAAAGCAGATTATAGCACAACAACTACGGACCCAAAACCTGCCGCTCTACAGCCCTCTTCTTCAAAAACCCCGCCATCTTCTCCAGCGCCGCTTTCAACCTATTATTGTCACTCCCGCTAATTTCCCTATTTCAATTGACAGTAACCTGCTTCCCTTCCTTGATCACTATAATCGGTTCATTCTTCTCTTTGTAATACATCTGCCTCTCGTCGGGTAAGCCTATTTGCGGGCGCAAAAACAAAATTTCCAGGCTCGGCGTAATTTTTCGAAAAAGCATAGAAGCTTCGCCATATATCGATCTGGGTGGTGTCGTAGTCGGTGAGGGAGTCGACGATGGCGTATATGGTAGAGGATAATATCGTTCGCAGCTCAGAGGAAGACCTAGCATGATGGATGATTGGTTCATCAAATTTACGAATCCATTTGTTGTACCTGTCGTCTTGGTTTGTGTCGTTCTCATTGGTTAGCGGAGTGGCGTTACAAAAGCCCAGAGGAAAGGGAAATTTAGACTTCTCCTTTGCCAGAAAACACTTGAACACCTTACTCGCGACCGATAAACCCATACCATGGCGGAACGGGTCGTCGGGGTCTTCTTTAAGAGGTAATTCTTACCCCTTTTCGTCACCATCTTCAGGGCGATAGGTGTAAATGCCCATCGCTCGGACGTCTTTGGCTTCTTCAAATGCGTCAACGCACATGGCCAAAGTTACATAGTCCTTTGGGCTCCGCGCGTCCTTTATCGGTTGATAATACTTTTCGATGCCCTTGACATGAGATCAATGTCCCAGAATTTGCGAAAGCCTTTAAGAACGGCGATACATTATGTAAGCAAGATCACATGATATCTCACGTGATCCGTCACTATAAGTACTTGACTCAGATCTCATCATGATCCTCAGATCAATACCTACATACTCAATATACACCTCGTTACCTCTCCCTCATATATTACCCCTGACATCACTTACAGTTATAAGCCCGGCCTAATCCGCCATCACATCACTGTTTATTCTACCTACCTTCTTCAATCAATCTATCCTACGATCGATCAATCGATCAACCTCATCGTCGACCTCATCGTCGACCTCATCGATACCATGCCGAAGGCTACCGAATCAACTGCGATCCTTCAGCACCAAACCGACTGGGAGAACTGGTTCTTCCTAGTACAATCAGTTGCCGAATCAGCTGATGTGTGGGAGTATATCAACCCTGATAAAGAAGCTAATACTCTCCTGCAGAAGCCCATTCAACCTGCTGAACCACTACCAACCAGCACTAATGGAGCTACCGCCGATGGAGCTACCTCTGAAGCTACCACTACACAACCTACGCAAGCTCAGCTCGAACGTTTCAACACTAAGATGATAGGGTATAACCTTAAGATGAAGGAGTATACTCATGTGAAGGAAAAGCTCAGCAAAGTGGAAGCTTATATCATGAAGACTATCCACCAGGACCTCTATACCCATATCAAGGATCAGAGCACTATACGCGATCGACTCAAGGTGCTCCAAAAGCTCTACTCGCCCACCAAGCGTGACCAGAAGTATCATATCCTCAAAGCCTATGAGGCAGCCAAGGTTCTCAACGCTCGTTAATCAAATATTGAGGATTGGTGCAACAACTTCCTCATAGCCTACAATCGAGCGAAGCAGATCAATCTCGCTGACGTGAGCGAATTCAGAGCTCACAATGATCTAATGAGAGCGATCAATCAGATCAACCCAGGCCTGGGTGGCACCCTATCGTTCCAGCTCCAGGCAGCTGAAGAAGCTGGAGAATCGCCCACCGCAGATCAACATAGGCTAGAAACGATCATAGGCAGCTTTCTTCAGTACCATCGATCAACGCACGCAAGAAAGGCAAATATCCACGGTGGGACCTTTGCAGCAGCGACTCTCAATCAAGAACAGTCGCCCTACGCCAATGCCAAGAAGAGGAGCAGAGACAGACAACCTGAGAAGCCTTGCCTCTGTAGAGACCTGCACTTCTGGGGTCAGTGCCCGTACATAGATAGGAGCAACCGACCAGCAAGAGGATTTGTCGAAGACCCTGAAAAAGCCAAGAAGATATCTGATTACGAAGCCAAGGACAAACGTGGCATTCTGAACAGGGTTCGGGAAAAGAACCGGCGCTATAAGAAGCAGAAAACAGCCACCAACACCAACACCAACTCTGCCAAGACGGAGTCTCAAACAATTGAGATTGATGCAGGTGATCAGATTGATCAATCAGCTCACGAGGCCTACGCAGTCCACCTATCAGCCTTTAGTCAAGCTCCGCAGTACCCACTGCTTCACTCATGGGTGTTGGATCCAGCTACCGATATCCACATATCTAATAATCCATCAGAATTCAGGTGGCAATCACCTGCCTCACCTGACGATATCGTACTGGCTGGTGGCTCTGAGGTATCTATCTCAGCATAGGGAGAAGTCAAGATACCCCTATCAACACCAACAGGGATCAAGACAACAACCTTGAAGCAAGTAGCCTTGATACCCTCATTCTTCACTAGCTTGGTATCACTATCACGCCTATCATCATCAAATATTCACTTCGACTCAGGCAGCAATACGCTGTATCGATCAACACCGAGCTCATCAAGATCGACCTCATCGAGCTCATCGAGCTCAGCCTCAGGCTCATCACGATCAACCCGATCAGATATCGCCCACCTCACACGGCTAGGTGGTCACTGGCTGGTCCTACATCGGACGGAAGCACCTCAACCAATCAGCAAACCTGAACCCTACTCAGCATTCGCAATCAACCGTCGGCCTCAGCGATCAGCTCAGCCACGTCAGCCTCGATCACTCACTAAGCCTCAGCTTCATGTGCTGCTGGGTCATCCTGGTAGTAAGGCGATCGATCACCTATTAGACAACGTCATCAGGATAGCTCCACCAACCGGCCAAGCACCAACGACTATCAACTGTGAGAGCTGCATGCGGTGCAAAGCTCATCAACTCATCTCACGGAGATTGGGCCATGAGGTAGGAGCCTCACGTCCATTCGAGACTGTTGCGATCGATATTATCAAGCTTAATGCAACAGGATACAACAGCCACAAATATATATTCCACGCATTTGATCTGTTCACAAAGATCCACATAGTATATACGATCGAAAACCGCGATAAAGCTACTCTGCTTGAGGTACTCAGGCAGCTTGATCGATTGATTAAGCGAGAATTCAACACGACTGTGACGTTCATAATCGCTGATGATGAGCGAGGCTACGGCCTCAACGACGATTCAGCTCAAGCCTACTGCCTCAGGGAAGGCATCAGATTCCAGATCAGAGCACCTCACACAGCCGAGCAGAATGGTGGTGCAGAGCGATCAGGCAAGAGCCTGATCGATCGATCTCAATCAATGAAGGACACCTTGAGCCTGCCTATCTCCATGGCCCCAGAGATCTATCTCTCTGCTGCCTACCTGCTCAACCGCACGCCTACACGCTCAATCAACTAGAAGACTCTATTTGAGATGGCCTACTCTAAGAAGCCCTCGATAGCTCACCTCAGAATCCATGGCTGCTGAGCCTACGCCCTACGCAAGCAGATACCAAGAGGTGATAAGCTCTCACCTCGAGCACTGATTGGCTACCTCGTCGGATACGACTCCACCAACGTCTATTGAGTATGGATACCTAACGCCAGATCAAAAGCTCATCAAGGCAAGGTCATCAGAATACGAGATGTTACCTTCAACGAGAATCTATTCTATCAAGATCGAGACGACTCAGATCAACTTCTCCAAGGCGCAGAGCTTGATGAGTTCATAGCCACCTACAGTGTACCAGATATCAACATCACTGATGATTCATCAGATGAGGAAGTTGATCAACCTATCAATCAACCTATCAATCGACCTATCAATCAACCAATTGATCAGCTCAATCAGCTCAATCAGATTGATCAGCTCGATCAGTTCGATCAGGTTGATCAGCTCGATCAGCTCGATCGTGATCCGACATCAAATCAGAACAAATCCTATCACATTCAGATGCTTCCTACTCCTGATACCTCACTATCTCCATCTGATCATCAATCGGATCATCGATCTGATCATCAATCTGATCATCAACCTCATCATCAACAATCAACCAGCCTTGATCAATCGATCAGCTCATCACATGATCACCAATCAAGAAAGCGAAAAAGGGAGAACACTGCTCAAAATCGAGAGCTCATCAACGCCAACCTTCATCAATCTTATATCCTACCTGAGGGTACAAGCAGATCTAGGAAACCATCAGCTAAGAAGAACAGTAGCTTCTTCATCAACAAGTATTGGTCTACCATAGTATCAGCCTCGATCAATGCTCCGAAGACTCGATTCTATCAAGCTGATCTACCACCTGAGCCTCAGCTTTATCAAGACCTCATGAAGCTACCTCAGCCTCATCAACAAGGATTCACAGCCGCCATGCACTATGAGCTATCAACAATTAAGCGCAAAGGCACCTATCAGCTGATCAGCTGGAAAGACTTTGATCCTCAGAACAACGAGGTACTTCCACTGAAATGGGTATTCAAATACAAGCTCAGTGAGGGATATCTTGAGAAGTACAAAGCTCGAATCTGCGTACGAGGCGATCTACAATCAACTGTTGAGGATACCTACGCAGCTACTCTAGCGATTCGAATATTCAGATCTGTGATGGCTATCGCTGCCCACTTCAACATAGAGATCCGACAGTATGATGCTGTCAATGCCTTCACCAACGCTCCGCTCACTAGCCCTGTATACTGCCACCCACCAGAAGGCTTTGGTAACGCTGATCAACTGTGGGAGCTCCACCGAGCGCTCTATGGCCTCAAGACCTCACCATCACTGTGGTACAAGGAGCTCACGAAGACTCTCACAGAGCTCGGCCTACATGAAGTTAAAGATGCGCCTTGTCTATGGAGAAACGACAAGCTCCTAGTAATTTTCTATGTGGACGATATAGTGATCCTAGCTAAGCCAGCTCACATGGCTGCTCTCAACGACTTCGAGCGCAAGCTCCTACATCGATATGAGATCAGATCACTAGGCGACCTCGATACCTTCTGTGGTATCCAAATCCGACGTGATCGATCAACTGGCAAGATATGGCTATCTCAACGAGCATATATCGATAAGATCGCTGCTCAATATCGACGACCTGGCCGATCAAGCAGCCGACCTATCACCACTCCATTTCCACCTGAGGAGCTGCTTCCATCTGATCAACCAACAGACGATATCAATATATATCGATATGCTCAGCTAGTTGGATCCATCGGCTACGCGGCTACCGGTACAAGGCCTGACGTCGCCAAGCCTCACTCAAAGCTAGCTGAATTCCTCACCAACCCGTCTACTCAGCATATGAGTGCTGCCTATCAGGTGATCGAATACCTTGAGCAATCAAGAGATCAATCGATCTGCTACAACTCATCGATATCAACCGACTCAGCCTATATATCTGATCATATACCTGATCATATATCTGATCATGAGGAACCTGATCACGACGAACCTCATTTCTATGGAGCTTCTGACGCATCCTACGCTGATCACAAAGCTACACGCAAAAGCTCTCAGGGGTATATCTTCTTCCTATTTGGAGGACCAATTGATTGGAAAGCTACCCTACAGCGTTGCGTCACCAAATCAACCACTGAAGCAGAGCTCATCGCTGCCTCATCAGCAGGTACAGAGCTCATCTGGTGGTGGAGGATCTTCAAAGAAATCGAATTCGATCCAGGTAACGAACAGATATTGTACTGTGACAATCAACAAACAATCAGACTAGTTACTGCAGAGACACCACGGCTCAAGACCTCGCTACGTCACGTGGATATCCATCACCACTGGCTACGCCAAGGAGTTCAGAACGATCAGATCAGCTTGGCCTATACCCAAACAACCTCTCAGCCAGCTGATGGTCTCACAAAGATACTACCTCGACAAAGGCATGAGAAGTGGCTATCACTGCTACACCTCGATCACTTCCCTATCGATCCCACCGACCAACCAACACCGACCTCAGCTCAATCAGCTCAATCAATCTCATCAAGCTGAGCTCAACCTATCCATCCCAACCGACATCAGATGAATCAATCTTATTGTATCAATCAATATCAATCAATATCTACCTGCTATTGGACACTCTTTCTCTTGTTTATCCCATGTGGTTTTGGAGAGTTTTATTGAGGCCAATATATATATCTAGTTTAGAAGTACTACAAAAGCACCTAAGGCCCACAAATGATCTCTGGGAGACGTCCTACTATTGGCGACGCCAATTAGTATAGAGCAAAGGCCACCACCACTGCGACGGCAGAAGATCACTACCTGGAACTGCTCAACGGCTGGCCTGCAATACTACCGCAGCAGGACACTTAAAGCAGCCCTGATCCAGATATATCAGGGGGTAGATCATGATCAACATCAGCTTCCAACTTCGTTCAAACCTGGGGGGGTGTGTAAGCAAGATCACATGATATCTCACGTGATCCGTCACTATAAGTACTTGACTCAGATCTCATCATGATCCTCAGATCAATACCTACATACTCAATATACACCTCGTTACCTCTCCCTCATATATTACCCCTGACATCACTTACACATTACTTTGTCAGGCAGATGTAGTCTATCAATATATCGTCGAAAACGTCTAGAAAGAGAATATGTGCTTTTGCGATCTATGTCTCCCACGCCGCTTTTTTGTGTGGCGCTTTTGCTGAATGGATTTCGAAATCACCTTGATCGAGCTCTGCAAACGATTGTTCCCTGATGATGTAATTAATATCTGATTGGCTGGAAAAGTCCTGTAAACTTCTAGAGCCTGTGATTGGTTGAACAATCCGGTGGCGCGTCAGCGCCGCTACGTTTGCAGGTTTCTGATAAGCTCGCAACCAAATCGAAGCTTCTGCCAACCCATGCCAACTCTGCCCGACACCCTGGGCTGTAACCACCATCCTGGTCGTCGGGCCCTATGGTTTGGAGTTGCCCTGTACCGTCCCTAGATGTACCTGCATGTCCGTCCATATCATTCACGGGTCGGTGCAGTGGTGAGCTTTTTTGTGAAATTGCTACGAATTGGTGCTGTCGCAACGCTCACGAAACAGATGCACGGGGCATCAATTAGCCCCCCAGCATCGGCTTGAGAATACGAGGGGTAGAGTTGAACAACCATCGAAAACAGTAGACAGGCGTCATCATTTATGATCACCATCCCACGCAGAAAAGCCATCGTAGACGAGCTGCCTAGACAGGCTACCCTGGAATGTCCCAACCCGGTCTCTGGACCGTTTCCCCACCTCTAGACCAAAAGCCTATCTTCACGAGGAGCTCGGCAATTCTGTTTGTCTCTAGCATCTGGACAAGCTCGCATCTTCTCCACTCCTCGATTGTGCTTATCTTCTCACATCGCACCATGGTTCATGGAGCCTTCCTATTTCGGCATCGTCTGCCAACTCGCTTGGTGTTTTTTGCCATGACATTTCACGGGTCCTGAGATTCACCACATGTAAAAAGGCTGGCCTCCGCACAGGGGATATTCCCCCAACAGCTCAACATCAAACCACCCCGGCCGTTCTAACGAACATAATTGGGGGTCAATCCAAGGTTTGCAAGATGCTGAAGACCGTCTTCCTTCTGTCCCTTGTGCTGGGCGCATTCGCAGCGCCCACCACAGAAGGTCTCACCGGGCGCTCCACGGGTCTCGATGTCAAGATCTCTATCGCGAAAGGCTTACTGAAATCGCCGACCGATGGCCGGGTCGTGCTGATGTTCGCTCCTGAGGGAATCGATCCTCTCGACGATACAGATGTCGATTCTTCGCCAAACAAAATATTTGGAAAGAATGTCTACGACTTCAGCTCCAAGAGCGCCGTCATATTTTCTGGAGGAAGCAACTCTGGCACTGCGACTGGGATCTATGGTTGGCCAGATGTCAGCATGACATCCATCACACCGGGCACTTACCGAGTGCAGGCATTCCTGACCCGCTACGAAAAGGTGACTCGAAGCGACGGATCCAAAGTCAACGTGCACTTCCCTTGCGGCGACGGCCAACCCAATGTCGACGGGTTTGGAAGTCTGACTACAACGGCCGTAGACGTTGCTGTCCATGGAGGTGCACAGACCATCGAACTCACGTTTACCGACATCGAGCCAGTCGAGGCTTTCACGGGGAAGGAAATTGGTGGATGTAATCAGGGCAACTACGCAGAAACAGAATACCTCAAGCGCATCAAGATCCGGAGCAAGAAACTGAGCAAGTTCTGGGGTCGTGACATGTACCTTGGCGCCAACATCGTTCTCCCCTTTGGATATAATGCCAAAGACACGAGGAAGCGCTACCCGGTCATCTACTCGCAAGGGCACTGGCCAGCTGGTGCGGGTCCCTTGGGATATCCCAACAATGCAGTCTTCAAGGCTGCGTGGGACAAAGGCATCATTCCGGCCACCAACACTACAGCCGAACGCCCAGCGCCCAAGCTGATCATGGTCTCCTTTCGCCATGAATCGCCACTCTACGATGACTCTTATGCCGTAAATACTGCGAATCTGGGCCCATACGGTGATGCTATCAACGACGAACTTATCCCAGTCATTGAATCGACATTCAACATTATCCGCGCTCCCTACGCCCGCGTGCAGGAGGGTGGATCAACCGGAGGCTGGGAGTCAATCGCCAGCGTCATCTTTCGACCAGACCTCTTCGGCGTTTGCTTTTCGTCCTACCCAGACTCTCTGGACTTTCACAGACACCAGGACATTGAGTTGTACACGGCCAAGAATGCATATACACGTGCAGACGGAAGTTCTGTGCCTTCTATCAGAACGCACACGAACGGTGTCGAAGTTGTCCTCGCGACGGTTGCACAAGAGAATCACTGGGAGCTTACCTTTGGCACTTCGACGCGCTCTGCAAACCAATGGGATGTCTGGAATGCGGTGTATGGAATCCAGGGATACAACAATTACCCACTGGAGCCTTGGGACAAAGTCACTGGCGAAATCTATCCTGAGGTGGTGGAAGCCTGGAAGCCGATGGACCTGAGCAATTACGTTGTCAGCAATTGGAACAACAAACGCAATCTCGGCAAGGCGCTGGCGGGTCGCATCTACATCTACGTGGGCTCTTGGGACAACTACTATCTAAACGAGGGCGTGATGGAGTTCCAGAAACGCACTGATGCGGTTGGCGGAGTTGGGTGGGCCAATGTCACCATTCTTGCGAACCAAACCCACGGTGGAAACTATCAACGACGCGCCACTTGGGATTACCTCGAATTTGTGCAGAAATGGGTCCAGGACCACAGTCCGAGTGGCCCACATCCTATCTCTAGCAAGGCCACCTCACCCTCTGGACGAGGAAACGAGTGGGACGAAGTCATTGCACGGGGTGGCCACAAGGCCGCACTCGCGCGCCAAGCGCCACCTTTGATTGATGTCAGAGGCAACGCAAAGCTCGGAAAGGAAATCAAGGCTTCAGTTGGTCGTTGGGATCCCGGCGTTACACTCGAGGCGCAATGGATTATCAGCGATGACAAGATCGGCAAGCCGTTTGCAGTGAAGCAAGGCGAGGTGTTGAAGTTCAAGCCCAATAAGAAGGGGTCTATGAGGCTTTTTATTACTGGATCGAAACTGAATTACGACACAGAGACGAGAAAGAGTTCAACGGTTGTGGTGAAAGGGTAGTTAATTAATAATTCAGAATCAGACCTGGTGACGCTATTGATATACTCGCGCCCTGGTCGTGGAAGCTTGCCAGGTGCATGGGAAATGTGGGAGGTTGTTGCTCTTTGAGCTTACCTACCAATATCGTGGACTCTTGTGAGAAGTCCTGACGCTTAGGTGGAACTTACATTCCTATTGACGGTGCCGAAAACCTTCAGCCGATTGAGCGGGGGTTATAAAATGAAAAGATGCCACCAGAGCCACGCCTTCACTTAAGCTCCTTCAATACGCCACACTGGCCTCTTTATCCCAATTGTCGGGAGTTCCCAAAGTGTAGCATCACGCTCTTCGCCGTACATCTCAGGTCGCGTGACGAATCTGAATATCCCAATGCCAGTCACCGACTAATCTTCCCTTGAATTCCATGAAGGATGCAGGGATGCCTATTTTGAGTGGATTTTGCTAAACGCTCTCGTCAGCTGGGGCTGCTTGAATTCGCTGGCGCATACTGGATTCTCTATGGGAGTGCTTTCCCATTCGCTTGGGAGAATGTTGTGGCACAGTAGTTGGAAACAATTAGAATGAGCGGCACAGCTATGCAGAATACTCCAAGCGCCTGCGACTGTTCCCCCCGACTCAGTACTTCAGCGGTCTCTAGAACATGTGTGAGTGAGGAGTATCTCTAGGGCTTCACTTTGACTTTCAGATCTCCTGGAGTAGATTGTACAGCTTCGAAGGTCAAGACATCCCCAGCATTCCATCGCACGTTTTCTACCGAGTTTGAGCATTTGTAGGATGTTCCTGATAGCTTCTTCTGTTACTGTAGCCCTGGTGCTAGTAAGAAACGTGGGTCAGAAGCGGACAATTTGAGACGCTAACACAGAGGTAGCCAGTGTTGTATATTCTCTGTCTTCTCTATCAGCGGTCACTTCATCCTCTTGCGAGATTCCCAGGCCCTAATCTTCGAGCTCTCTCGCAAATCCCTCATGCACTTTCTGCGGCGAATGGAACACAGGCTCGCGATGTCCGAGAGCTTCATCGGCGATATGGCGATGTCGTGCGCATTGCGCCAAATCAACTGTCCTTCATTACTCCTAGTGCATGGAAAGATATCTACGGGCAAACGGCGACGAAGCGTTTCCAAAAGTTTGGATATTTCAAGGTCCGACCGGATGCTCAACCACTGTTGACTGCGAATGGGGAAGAACACACTCGACAACGTAGCGCCTTCGCACCTGGATTTTCAGACCGAGCCATACATGCCCAAGAAAACCCCCTCGCCGCTCAAATAGATCGGTTCATAGAAACCCTGAAGCAGATCATGGCCGAGGACGACACCGTGGATATCGGCATGTGGTTTCGATTCCTTGCCTTCGACATCATCGGCGAGTTTGCCCTGAGCACTGATTTCAGCTGTGTCAGCAACCACGCATATCACCCATGGGTGGCCTTGCTTGTGGAATGGTTCCGAGCAGTGAGCTTTGTTAACATTGCCAATTCCTTCGGAGCATTGGCACCCCTTATCATGTTATTCGCACCAAGAAAACAACTACAAGGAGTCAAAGAACATCTTCGAATGAGCGCGGAGACGATGCATACGAGGCTATCCAAAAGCAATGACGAAAATCAATCTGATCTCTGGTCTCATGTTCTCCGAAACCAGTGCCATAGGTCGCTTTCTGACGCTGAGATGGAAGTCAATGCTGCCCTGCTCATCGTTGCGGCGACAGAGCCTCTTTCAGATGTCTTATGTGGTGCCATATACCTCCTCTCAAAACATCCGCTCGCACTATCCAAGTTGGTAAATGAACTTCAAGACGATCTTCATGAAGGTGAAGAGTTTACTATCTCGGGTGTGGCTCGGTTACCGTTTCTTCACGCAGTAATCAATGAAACCATGCGCCTGTATCCACCTATCCCAGGGGGCTTGCGTCGGCAAACTCCAGATGGGGGTGCTTCAATATCTGGATACTTTATTCCTGAGAAGGTTTGTCTCGTTCTTGGGATAGAAAGGCTTCGCTAAAATATGGATTTAGACCGTTGTCAGCGTATTCCAACTCCCAGCCTACACTCTTCCCACCAACTTCTCTCTTCCCGACAAGTTCATCCCCGAGCGTTGGCTCAAAGAAAGCCACATGGACCGCCCTGTGGGCACTTTGAACGACGAACATGATGCGTTTCAACCCTTTGGCATAGGGCCAAGGAACTGCATAGGTAAAGGTTTGGCGTACACAGAAATGAAGTTGATTTTGGCACGGTTTGTCTGGAATTTCACCTTCCACCTGGTCGACGAGGCTTTTGATATCAATAAGCAGAGAGTATATTTGTTTCGGGAGAGGCCGCCGTTGAGGGTGCAACTCGGAATCAGGCGCAAGGAATCAAGTTTGCACGTTTAGGGATGCCGGGTCAGCTAGCAGACAATCGTTATCAATTGGTATCGTGGAGAGCTCACGTCTGTCGTTGAAAATGGTACGCCTTCCAATGCTTGGTATTTCTTCCTGCGTTGCCCTAGCCAGCCAATCGAATTTTCCGTTGTCGCCTCGCTTTCGCGGGTAGAAAATCCTCTTCCCGATTTGATCTCGTAGCCCAATCACTTTTCTTCCCACCGGGAATTGCGCTGATAGACAAGATTGTCCTTTTGGAACAGGTCGTGGGACACATTTTCCTGTGCGGACAGGAATATACTCCGCATGTGGTTAGCTAGTCTGTCAAACCTCGTAAGGCACCAGCTCGAGCCTCCTATCACTGATATCGGAGAAAGTTTTTCAGAAATCAAGCACATCGGGACTGAACACGGTGTTACCTCAATGCAAGAGATTAGACAGTGGAGCGACACTTTTGTGCATGGCCATATTGGATCTTTACAGTTGTATCATTCGCCGAAGGACCTCACCCATACAACGCCAGTGCCCGCCACCTCATCTGGAGTATTACTGAGTAACTGTTCCAACTTCCCATACTTAGGAAAGAGGATTGGGAGTGAGGAGAGGGTGTATAGATCTAAAAGTTCTATGGATACATCATTATCACCTCAGCTCAAATACATGATTTGGTTTAACTTTGTAGAGCTCCTGGCGCGCTGCTCCCCCATCCATCATCCCGTGAATGTAGGCCGCCCCCAGGAATTCTTAATGGCGATATGGGTCTTTTTTATCTGTATTTATCTGCCTTGCTTTATTTCTACCCTCTCTTAGAATCTTTTTAAATTTCCTGTACCCTGGGTCCTTTCTGAAATCCTTACATGCTGGTGGTTTTTGGAGTCTTTGGTATAGAGGTCTACATCCCTATTGTAGGATGGCTGAGACGGCGCAACCAAATATAATGCACACCAAACCCCCCTTCTAGACTTGATCGGACACTAAACCGAGAAGCCCCTTCTTAGTCTTGATCAAGGCACGATTCCAAATGGCCGCCTGAACCTTACGGCAGAATTCGGCAATTACCAGATTTCGCTCGTTGTGGATGAGGGCAGTCGTGTCCACAGTATTGCTACGGAGACTCCCTTTCATGATGGTCTCTTTGCGTGCTCGAAGGGACCAGTAAGGCGGATTCCGGTCGTGCATTCCGCAATCTGCAACCAGGGTTCTCCATAACTCATCTGGCGGATCTTTCAGGCCATCCAGGGAGGTACCAGGCCTTAGTGCCGCGTCCCATTCCGCCAGCTTGAGTCACGTGGCCGGGATGGTTCCTGCTTGGGATACTTGAGCGACCTCAACTATTGTATCGAATTGGAACCCTTTGGTGTAAAGACTGTAATGGTCAAGCCGTGCTCGCTTGTGGAACTTGAGGCTTTTCAGGTCGATTTTGGTGGACTGCCCAGCACTGTAGTTTCTGTGGCCACCTTGTGGAATGCCTACGAGTGGGTCCGCGTTCTTCCGTCCCATTTGTACCATATCTACTCCTGGATGTGGAAAGAAATCGAAGGGTGCCCTGGTGATCCTCGCAATCTAAGAGGGTAACCCGGGTTCTGCAGGATCCTTCATCTCCCGTTCCGACCCTCGACCTGTTTCTTTCCTGTACCTCTTTGCTTTTTGTCGATCCTTTCTGGGTTTGCGACTTGAACTCCACGGTCTTACAGTCTCATCTACTATTAGACCTGCATGATCGGGTCTTGGGATATTAAGGGGAAGCTAAATATCGCCAAATCGAGTTTGTACCATCCTTGTATGCAACGATCTTCGCCCACGACACCCCCATCTTGCGAATATCTCGCACATTTCGAAACTCATATTCAGCTTATCACTCTTCTCTTCATGGCTCACAAGAGGCTTGTTTAGGTGCGGGATTGGCAAGACTTTCCTTTTCCATTTCGCATCTTCGTCTAGCTTGTTAAAATGCTCCGGAACACTGGGACCTGGGGTCGCGTCTCGAAATCTTTTGTCGTCTTTCGGACGCCAGTCCTTTGCCCAAGGTCAACAAAGAATATCCAGGGCCTAGATGGGGTCAGCTTTCGCCGCCCGCTGGATGCAAAAGCCGGTGAACTCTGCATATGTCCGGGTGAGGACAGTCGTAATCGAGAGGGTAGGGCTTTTGCTCGAGTCCATCCGAGAAGATTTCTGCAACAAAAGGTTCCTTTGTTCTTTCAACTACCGACGATGGGGAGCGAGGAGCAGCATCTCGTGCTATCGCAATTAGCGCGTAGACTGAGTCGTGAGGCCGGCCACAGTCGAGAATTGAAGGGAGGTGACAAGGAGCTCCAAGCACAGGAGACTCTGAAGATATTCTACCTTAGACCCCGGTGTTATTGAGCTGCTCGATTTATGAAATGCCTCGAATTGGTGTTCTCTAAAGATTCGGGCCGTCTCTTTTACCAAGAGACTAGCTCCGAGCTCAAAGATGTGTTCAAAAGAATCAGGAATCAACTTGAATCTCTCGTTCTTCTTCATCAACTCCGAGAGTCGATGTGTAGGAGTTTCAGCTTCGACGAAGAGCTTCATGGCGATTGTGAGTTCATGCCAGGAGATTGAGTCCGGCCGCAATATACCGTGACTTCCTGTGCTAGGGTGATCTCCTAGATCACCCAACGTTGAGAAAACCACAGGCGCAGCATCAACAACAGGAGAGCTTGGCATTTAGAAGCATGTTTTGAGTCTGTCCTTCTGGTTGATGCAAATGGCGTTGATCCACAAGATCCTGTTGCTGTCGCGCCTCAGATACTTCAATGCCAGGCCGAGTGTCTAGGATACGCGCCTTTTGGATTAAGTTCCATTTTTCTTCATCATGATTGCGTATGGACTGTTGTCTTCATTCCCCCATCGCCAAAATAGGGCTTCATACTGAACAGCTTCTCCAATGTGCGTCCCTATGCCGTCACCAGAGAAGAGCGATGTACTACTCGACGTGTTCTCAGAACGTTCGTCGACTCGCAACAACTGGTTGCCGTCATTGAACCCGGCTTCAAACATCTCGCAGTCCACCTGAGGGTTATCGACCACTCCAGGATGCAAAGCAAGCAGACGAATACGCTTCTTGTTGGGGGGCAACGGGTTGTACTTGAACTTGGGGATCCCAGGCCAGTTGCCAAATCGCAGGAGCCGAGAGTGTATCTCTCTCGGTATCTCGTGCCCTCAAGTCAGGCACTGCCGGATTCTTGAGATTGGTAATGGGGAAAATGCAATAATCATGGCTGTTACGAAAGGGGCCCCATCCTGCCGCGATCCCAATGCGTCACGAACCTGTTCGCAGAGCTGAAGCCATGGCTTAACGCCTCGTTATAGAGGCAATCGCTCCCGGAATGATGATTGGAAGTCGAAGCCGTGAGGCGCTGGAGTGAGTAGCCCACAGGCGATGCTGGTGTATTGAAGGGGGAGGCTGAACCTCAGCCTTGTTGAGGGTTACTGCTCATCGGCAACTCGAAAGGGTGAGAATTCCTGTTGTTCTGGGTATTGGACCCATCGGACAACACTTAGTGGTTGAGTTGAACGCCATGGCGTTCGTCCTCCTGTCAGCTGAGCGCCCAGCCTTATTGTTCACGCCATGTTGTCTCGCTATAGTCGGGAACGCCTCTCCAAATATGCTACGGCGGCTAATGGCCCGTCCCGTAATCATTCAGCTCTAAATCCATGCGGGAAACAGCTCTCTCCGCCAGGCCATGGGTATGGAGCGGACGGTGGACGTTGTGGAAGAGAGTTATTCACACCCAATGTCCATCGTTATCATGGGAACATTTAACGATGCACATGATGCAATACTCTGGAGGGTGAGAGATCCTTTGATAGACTTATCATACACCATCTTGATGGAACTGAAATTGAAGTTCAGGGATGTATGTATCAAGGAATTGAGTATGAATGGATGGGGATGGCGCCCGTGATAAAGATTCCTGGTAGAATTTAATTTAGGGATATTGTTCCCTTCTGCAGATCAACACATCAGCGCCGTAAAGACAAACATGGATCAAAGAACAAGGGTTCATCTTACCAACATAAGCACTGTAGCTACAGTTCTCACGCACTGATTGATAGTTCCTTTCGCGCCACAATACTCTGGAAATGTGGTGTGTGAATACATGCTTGCAAGGCTATTGGTCGCTACCGCACATCCACCTTTTTAGGCCGGAATCTTTCTCATGAAGTGCATCGCGAGCCGAAATCCATATCTAAACCTGTATAGGAGACTGTTGTCGATAGACTCGGTGACTCAATTAGAATCTCATCCTTTCCGCACCAGTCGAGCGTGTCGCAGTATGTGTTGCTAGCATACCAGCCGATGCACGAGGGATTCAATTCTGTATCGGGCAGATGAGGGGCATACCGAACGGACGCATGGCATATGCGGAGGGCATTACGGATGCTGTGGCATTTCTCTTGTCCTATAGGTTGGAGTGTATTACAGGCCAATGTTTACCTGTCCATGGGGGAGGTTTTCGACCGTTCGCAAACGCAGAAGCTGTCACGCCAAAGCAGGGTATACCTGATTAGGTAAGTACGGCAACCTTGATGAGGACTAGTATCGAGTTGCTGCCGTAGTATACATCGAGTCGGTGTATCTAGATTACTCAATCAACCCAGTTTCGCTCCCCATATCATCGATCGATCACTGCCGTGACAGAAGCCCGTCAGACATTGAGTATATGAACAGATTGTGGGTTCCTGAGAAGGGCACAGCGTGCCACCCATGACAAGGCAACTGGATGACCACAGGAAGAGCGGCAGTGGAGGTAGAGATTGATACAGTGACAATATAAGCTACCTAGCACTCGCGACCACCCTCAATCTGCTTCTGAATCCTCTCCTCCAATGATGAACAAGTCCAGTCCAGCTTCCTTACAGGCGTCCTTGATGACCCTTGGAACATAACAATCGTCCTCCCGTGCAACCATTTTTGTCCAAGCCTTGGCAATGATGTCCTTTTGCTCGATGGTATAAAGTAACAGATCTGTCACTTCCTCATCTGTGCCCATGTCGTTGAAGAACTCCAGGACCTCAAGCTGGGGCGGAAGACCAACCGAGAACAGGCGCGGCTTGGGGGACGTCTCGCCAAATAGCTGGTAATCCCAGTTCATGCGCAACGTCGTCAGCTCGGCAAAGTCTCGCATGCGCAGCGGTCTACGACAGCCAAGGGTGGGACTATCAATGGTGAAGCTTTTCAACGATGCAGCTTGCGACTTGAGCGCAACGACGTAGTCAGCCAAGTTATCGCCTGTTTCTTCTAGTTCGGGCGATGGTTCCTCCGTCTGTGTCATGACAAACTCCTCCAGGGCTTCAGGCAACTCGAGGACATCGGAAAGCCCATCGTCGCTGATATCGCATTCGACCAAGTGCAGTGCCTTCAGCGCCGTTGTGTGAGGCCGTTCCAGGAAGTCGAAGCCCTTGTCATCGAACTTTGCCCTTCTGATGATCAACGTCTCGAGCGTTGGGTGCGCAAAAACATGGATGTTCTCCCGCAAATCCCAGTACCGGTCGTTGGGGCACTGGTAGAACAACGAGCACCACTTGAGGCACGCGAGATCGAAGGGTCCGTTGAACAAGGCCCCGATGCCACTCAATAGTACATCTGGCACGGCAATATCGAGCTTTTCGAGGTTGGACATGATGGAGATGGTCTGCGAAAGCGTGTCGAAACTCGACGCACGATAGGCCGAGTTGTGCACGGGCGCATTGAGAGCTAGCTGCGAGAGCTCCGACGAGGGATAGACAAGCGTGACCTCATTGATGGACGAGCCACGACGCGGCCGGCGACCCAGTGACTCGCTGAAGGTGAGATGCAGCTCTGGTGTTTGGAATTGCACGCTTTTGTAAAGGATGGCGTCGCTGAGCCGGTGGTACCTCCGGTTCAGCCGCGAGGTATTGCATAGATGCATCCTGGAAATGCGGCCCAGCGACTCCAGGATCTGCAGGAGCAGCTCATCAGGAAGCACTCCGAGGCGATCATGTTTGTCGTCGGGGGTGTCACTGTCCGGGAAGAGCAACATGTTCGAGCTGACATGTGCACGCTAGGCGTGGAGTGTCAGCCGTGAACCTGTGGGGAACCTGGGTTGCCGCGCGGGGGAGGGGCCGAAGGCAGGCGGACGAGGAAATGCTACACAGGAAAAGTATCTCAAAGCATAGAAATGGGGAGCGCAAAGGTGCCAAGTGGTGCAATGGGATGTTGGTCTAAGATTCCTGTGCCAATTGACCGTGGAAGTGGAAGTGACAAGGTGACATCGACGGGTGCGATCCAGCTGTGGGTCCGGGAATTCGCGCACCGACATTGCCACCAGGGTGCTGACTCAGCATGAGAACACTTCCGCAATGCTGCGTTTATTCCCGAATATAACGTAGGTACTACCGTATTTCATCAGCCCGTGCACGCCCCCAGCCCGTGCACGATTTTGCCGAATCCTTCCCACATTCAATAGAGCTCTACCACCACCAATATACACGCTATGGAGGCCGCATTGGAGTCGTTGAAATCGCTGAAGCCTGGAGAATCACTGAATTACACCAAAACTGCGAAAGAGTATAGCATTGACAGGTCGTTGCTGTCAAAACGTTACCAGGGAAAAATTGGTACCCATGCTAAGGGGGTAGATAAATCCCAACTGTTAAATACTACATAAGAAACAGAGCTTGTACAGTACATAGATAAGCTCTGTATATAAGGCTTAGCACCTACAAGAGAGATAATATAGAATTTTATAGCAGAGATCTTAGGAAAAGAGCTAGGAAAAAACTAGGTAGATCGCTTCATTGCCTGGTATAAGATTAAGCTGGTATCTTACTGGATGGCTGGAATAGATACTATATAACATAGAGCTGATTTAGCCTTTAAATACAGCCTCTATTTCAAGCTCATAGGGGAGAAGATCTCTTAGTATGATATTGAGCCTCGTAACATGTACAATATGGATAAAAAGGGTTTCCTTATTAGGATACTCTCTAGGATAAAGTATGTATTCTCTTAACGTTAATATAAGCAAGGAGGGATAAAGCAAGTACTTCAAGATAGTAATAGAGAGTGGATTATAGTATTGGCTTGTATTTATGCAGATGGTAGTGTACTTCCTCTAGCCCTTATCTATTAAGCTCTTACTAGCAATATATAAGATACCTAGCTTCAAGATTTCAACCTATAAGAATATAAAACCTTCTTTACCTTATCTCCCAGTGGATAGATGAATAATGAGATTGGGCTGGCATAGCTTAAACAGGTATTCAACTGCGAAACAAAGGTAAAAGCTTAATAATCGTATTATCTACTTATTGTAGATAGCTATAGATCTTACGTTTCAATGGAATTCATCAAGTTCTGTAATAAGAATCGAATTCTACTAGTAATCTACCCACCTTATACTACCTATATACTCCAGCTACTCAACGTCTCTATGTTTAAACCTCTATTAGCTGTGTATATATATAAACTCTCTACCTTTATATATAACTACTAAGGGCTCTTAGTAATTACAAAAAGAGACTTCTTTAGGTTCTTCTACAAGGCCTGGCATACAGCCTTTTAAGAACTAATAATCCTAAACGCTTTTCAGGTTACTAGGCTTTGCCTACTAAATCTAGAGGTAATACTCAAAAGATTTAAGGTAGAGGAGACTAAGAGGCCTTTATTAAGCGAAAGTTCTACTTCTATACTTAGCACTTCAGATTAGAGGAGGATTGAACAACTTCTACATAAGGTGGTTAAGGATATCTATAATAAACAGTCCCAGTAGCTCAGCTACTCGGTTCACGTAATTGCAGTGAAAAGCCAGCTTCTCTAGTATAAAAATAAGTGACTATAGGAGGCTCTTATTAATAAGAAGAAGCGCTATCAGCGTAGTAAGCCTCTACTACTTTAAGCTCTAGAGGAATACTATAGTAGAGCTGTTTTCTGGTCTCTAAAGAAGGTTTAAGATGCCCGTAAACGCTAAGAACAGAAGGAGCTTAATAATCAGCTTTATTAAGAGTAGAAAACTGAGGAGATGAAGCGTAGAGAGCAGAAGAAGGTAGATAAAGCTATTATGCTTAAAGAAAGGAAACAACAACGCTAGGTGGCAAAGGAAATCCGCCTCTAAGAGCAGAAGGAGAAGGCTAAGAAGCGTAAGGAAATAAGGATTACGCGTGAAGCTGAAAAATAACTCTAAAAAGATATAAAATCTTCTAAAAAGGGTAACTAGAGTAGAAAAAAAGCTCCTCTACCCTCTCCTGAGTCGCCTTATAAAACAGATGTGGTGGATGCTGCTGTATCTACTGTGGTAGGTAGTAAGCCTGCAGTGGAGCTACCTACGCGCAGTCGGATCCAACGCCCCCTACTAAGGTATCGCAAATAGTTTATATAGCTCAAAATATCCATCAGCTCTATGAGATCCTTCCACCAAAAGACTTTGTAATAATACGTTTACTATAGAGCTCTACAGCCTCAAAAGTATCTGGGTGCTGGTGGGCAGAATCGTGCACGGACTGGGGGCGTGCACGGGCTGATGAAATACGGTACCGTGTCCGTGCGCGTGATGCGCGGATTCGCGTGATGCGCGGGCAACACCAAAACACCCCATTTTCAATACGCGATAACTCCACCAATATGGATCCAATTCAAGCTGCGATTAATGATATTAAATCCCTACCGCCTGGCGAAACTTTATTGTACACAAAAACTGCTGCTAAATATGGTATTGTACGGTCTACATTGATCTGAAGGCATAAAGGGATAATATAACCTCTAGAGGTTAAGAACTCTAACCAGCAAAAGCTCACCCTATAGCAAGAGCAGGAGCTTGTACAATATATCAAAAGCCTTATAGAGAGACATATACCTCCTACTAGAGAGATGGTACAGAACTTCGCCTCTGTAATAGCTAAAGAGCCAGTTAGCAAGAGCTGGGTTACGCGCTTTATCAACCGACATAGCATTTATCTCATCTCGCAATAGATAGTTGGCATAGATAGTAATCGCTATAGAGCTGATTTAGGGGATAAATATTGCCTCTACTTCAACCTGCTGCATAGCAAGATCAATTAATATCAGATAGATCCTCGTTATACCTACAATATGGATGAGAAAGGCTTCCTTATTAGTGTTATTAGTAGATTAAAGAGAATATTTAGCAGATAAATATAGGAGAAGAAGGAGGTTCAAGTATTACTCCAGGATAGCAATTAAGCGTAGATTACAGTCCTAGCGTGTATCTGCGCAGACGGATCAGCTCTGCCACTAAGCCTAATCTATAAGGCTGCTAATAAGGGTATTCAATTAGCCTAGGTGGACGCAATTAAGGCAGGAGAACATGAGGTCTTTATCACCTCATCCCCTTCTGGCTGGACAAACAATAATATTGGACTAGCCTAGCTTAAACAGGTATTCAACTGCTGCACTAAGGAGAAGACTCAATGATTATATTAACTCCTAGTCCTAGACGGCCACAGATCCTATATTACTATAGACTTTATTGACTACTGTGATCAGAATAGGATTCTGCTTGCTATCCTACCTCCTTATTCAACTTATACGCTGTAGCTACTTAACGTTACAATATTTAAGCCTCTATTAATAGCCTACTTAGCAGAGCTATTAAGATATCTTCAAATGGGCTAGGGGCTAGTTTCTATCACTAAGGACGACTTCTTCTCCCTATTCTAGAAGGCATAGAAGGCCTTATTTAAGGAATTAATAATCCTCAACTCTTTTAAATCAACAGGTATATTACTACCTAATCCAGATCCTATCCTTAATAGGTTCACCTATAATCAGGAATTAGGCAATAGCTCCTTATTAGGACTTAGTGATTATAACTGGAGAAAGATGGATAGGCTAGTACAATTAGCTGTTAAGGATCAGAGTAGTTAAGAGGCAAAGAAGCTTTCTCACTCAGTTCACCATCTATCTGTCTAAAATGAGCTGCTTAGGCATAAGATAGATAGGATTAAGCAGGTGCTAGCAACTAAACAGAAGCGTAAGAAGAAGGGTAAAGCTCTTAATCTATAACAGCGTAAGGAGTATCATAGTAGGGCAGTCTTCTAGTTGCTAAGGAAGATAAGAGAAGCGTATATACGTCAATCTATTAGAGAGTAGGAAGAAAAGGAGTAGTAGCTTCAAAAAGCAGAGACAGCAGAGCTGAGGAAGGCAGCTAAGCTTTACAAGGAGAAGATCCAGCAGGAAAAGCATGCTGCGCGAGAGGCAGCTAAGGAGGTAAGAGAGAAGGAGAGAGCTAAGAAGGTAGCTCAGCGCGCTGCCCAGAAGTCTACTCGCAACGCTGAAAAGGCTCTACAATTATCCCAAAAGGGTAAGAGGAAAGCCTCTCAGCTATCTCTACAGAGCAGAAAGCGTTAGAAACGTGTTGTTGATGCTGCAGATGCTACAGAGGTCTTAGAAGGCGCATCTGCTGCCCCAACTATCTCTATACGCCACAGCCGCAACGTTAATCATCCAAATAGATATAGATAGTGCAAATTGATCGCAGCTATCAACTTACTACTCCACTAGAATATCTTGTAATAATACCAATTGTGGGTGGTTCAATAGCTATAATTACAATAGAGCGTTAATGGTGTTGCCCGCGCATTACGCGAATCCGCGCATCACGCGCACGGACACGGTAAGCGAGCTGTCCAACCAAGCGAGCTGTCCACCTCACTAACTCTCTCTACCTTTGCAGCGATCTATCTCAACAACGCAACAAGATAATATTAATATAGTAAATATCCTAGATTAAGCAGTATCTACAGCACGCTTCTCACACGTTCGTAAGTTATAGCCTGTCTCTCTGCAGCGTGTGCAGCGTACTAAAGCCTACCGGCTCACTCCTGATCACGCCTTGCCTTGACGCATTTCCCCCTCTAGCTGCTGCTCAACCTCCTTTTAAGTAATAATATCCTCTCCCTCTGCCTTTGTTAAGGTGCCTTGCTTCTGGATCCGCTTCTTTTTACGCTTTTTACGCTCTGTAGCAGCCTTATTTGCCCTCTTAAGACTCGCAATCCACTCACGCATAAGCACAGCTGAGTACACTATCACCTCAGCGCCCTTTTTAAGCTGATCAAGCGCTGCAATAATAGAGGTAGGTGATGAGTCCTAATGCTTCTGTATACGATCACGGATCAGCGCTAATTGAGCCTCTAATTCGCGCGCGTTGCTAGGTGTTTTAGCTTCCTACAGGGTAGCCTCTGGCGCAGGTAGTATTAGCGTACGAAGCTTCACATCAAGCTTTGATATCACTACCTCTAGATCAAGTGGGACTAGGCCAGCGCCTCAAAAGCTTGCGCAGATATTATCCTTTGTGATTGATTAATCGTAGGCAGCACGGAAGGCTGGTAGGAATTTGAGCTTGCTGATGTGATTAATGCTGTCATAGATCAGGCTCTCAATCTGATGCCTATACGCGCGCTTCAGCAGTGAGAAGCAGCCCACATCAAGTGGCTGTAGGAGGTACAATGAATAAGGCGGCATACAGAGAGTATAGATATTGTTCTCCTTGCAGATATCTTGAAAGTTAACTAAGTTATAGCTCTTATAGCCATTAAAGATAAGCAGGCAATATGCCCTAACCTTCCTGCCCTCTGTATACTTGATAAAGTACTTTAGCCACTTAACTCCTATCTTATTGGTTGTCCAGCTGTTATCACTAACTGTGATAGCCCAGTTGTATAGTATATTGTTGCCCTTGTACTAGGCAGAGAGGTGGTACTAGCCTGCGAAGATAATGAATAGTGGGATAGGCCACCTAGCAGCGTTGATTCCCTAGATCACGCTGACCTACTTACAATTGCCTAGCTATACAGCCTTTGGCTGGCCACGTCTCTCTAAGCTAGTAATAACAAGATGAGATGATATCTTGCCTATTATAAAGCCAGCCTTATTAAAGTTGTACGTATCCTTATCACAGATACTATACTCCGCCTTGGTATGCTGTATAAGCTTAAACTATGCCTTAATAGTCTCAGGATCCTCACAGAGAGCTCTCTGTTAATCATACGGTTGATTATATTGCGTTTTAAGGCTTGCAGTCCAGTTAACAAAGTTCTTTAGCTAGTCTCTACCAACTAGTCTACCAGCGTACTCAGCAAGCAGCTTATTTGCTAGATCTCATATAATAGCTAGAGAGGGCGCAAATCCTTGCGAATCCAGGTCAAGTATATATCTCTCAATCACCTCCTCTTCTAGCTTGGTAAGCTTTTTTGACTTTGGCTCACAATCGCGTCACGCAGTAGTTCCGGCGCGTCAACTGCGCATTGTTGCTTAGGGGATATTATATATTCATGCAGCCTCTCGTTCGCTCTGGATCTGATTCTGATTAATTGCTGAGATAGCTAGGAAGATATCTGCTTCGTTATAGGGCGGTTGGGCAACAGTTGGTGGAGCCATTGTAGTTGATAAGTGACGCGTCGCGAAAAGTTGGTGAGGTGGACAGCTCGCTTGGTTGGACAGCTCGCTTAGTACCTACGTTACTTCACGTTATATATTTGCGAATACAAAGGCCCTACCCTGGAAGTGACTATGAAACGTTTGAGGCATATATTTACGAGACGACTTACTCCCCCACCCACAAGCCAGCATGCTCGACGCTTACGAACGAACACTCTCATATCCAAACACCGTTATGTACTGATACGCACGACATAACCTGCCTACACATCTATAAGTTAGCACACTGTCGCATCTCTTAGTTAACAACCTAAAATCCATCAGTCAACACACTCGCACACCTGAGTTAACACACTATCGGTTTAATGAGCTGACACACCCTTTCACAAAAAAACACACACGTTCTAAAATTTCAAGACAAACACTCCCCAAAGTCACAGGTCTATTTCACCTGATGCTGGCAGAGCGAAGGAAATTCAGTGGCTAGCCCTCATCAAGAAACGAACAAGGAAAGAACCAACAAAGTAAGCCGTAAGGTGTACTTGCCTTCGGATCTAATAAAGCAGGCTATAGAAATATCCTCAATCCGTTAAGTAGTTTCACTTTGACCTACTGAGCCTGCTTGCTCCTGCACACTCCTCTTCCTTTCACATTCCCCTTAGGTCACCGGATTAGAGTCTGTGCTATGCTATCCTCCTCCGACACCCAGGATAATGCCAATAAGCGAAAAAGCTCCCCAGATAGAGCCTTGGACATAAAGTTTTGGAGGACAGTAACTACACTCGGTTAGTATTTATGATATAAACGCAGGGCAAACGCCATCTTACAGATCACCAGCGAGACGAACAAAACCAGCCCAGAACAGCCAACTTCCTAACCAGGTATAAACTAAGTTGTAGAATATAAAGGCCGAATAAGCAGTCGATTTGATGCTCCGTTCCGACGTCTTTCTGCTCATTATATCGTCGTCGAACTCCCCAGCGTAATACAATATAACAAAGAGTATTTCAGCCAGCAACAGCGGAACTCCCAGACTAAGATAATATAGAGCACCTGCATACATGATTTTAGCTGCAGTAGGAAGGCTCTTGTTGGCTGCGGTCCCGACGAGATAGTATTGGCGAGTTGTAGCAAAATGCGCCGTCTTGCCCATGATGTAGAGCGCGATTATTTGCAAAAAGATCTCTGCAAAGGCCTGCGATTTTGCTGCCGAAGCCCAGGGACGATCCTTCTCGTGTCGTTGCATTAGACTAGGGTCTGGTGAAGTGGCATTCCTGTCTTTCGATCGAGGCTCCAATTCAAGTCCCTCTGTCGATGCGTCTCGCGCATAGGTTACCATGGGCGAGTAAACAACATCCGGATTGTGGACCTCATATTGACTGAGTAACATCAAACTTATCCAGGACAAACGAGGCCGAACGGTGAAAAATAACATAAGCTCCCAAATCTTGAAGTTGGCATTGTATCCTGGAGTCTTCTGAAAGATCCATCCAATCAGGGCATTAGCACCGAGCTGAAGGGCAACGGTGAGGATCCACATAATTCGGTGAAGTTTGCTGTTCTTATCTTTGAAGAATCGACGGCCAGTCAATCGGTAAAGGGTGTAGCGATTACCAAAGACCACGCTTAGCGCAGTCACGACGACGTTGACAAGGGCGAATGTTCCGAGGATCCTTGATGCTGAAGGGCAGATGATGAGGCTGTCATCTTTGGGCGTTATGGTCCAGCCCCACGGCAGCAATTCTGTCGCGTTCTTCATTGCCAGTGTGAGGCTTTTTAAGGTCGTTGGTCGGTAGGGCAACTCTTTGGGAGGAGCAAATGTTTGAAGGATATAGGTTTCGAGTTCAAGTAAAGGAAGAAGGCTTCAGCCTTCCTTGGGACAAGGCCGTCTATATATTCAACGACTGGAAGCAAACTTGGCCCTGAACGTGAGCTGATTAAGGCTGAACTTCGCTAAGAATATCGACGCCACAATAGATGCACAATTCGGATTAGGACAAATGTGCACGCTATTATCAGGCTATTCTTGTCAGACCACTTTGTGAAGATCCTTCGGGTATGGTAAGTACCTGTGGGGAACTGGGGTTAGTTTTCGTGGAGTAGTGAGGAACTCAATGGCAAGTAGAGGGTGAACTGTTGCAGTGTAACAACAAGCTGGGCAAGTTCAGATCACAGACAGTCACTAGATACCGATTGTAGTATTGTGTCTGAGGGAGTGAAGTAGGTTGAACACACTGAACTATAGGAGTTCAATTTCCTAGTCTATATACTTAGGCCTGTCTCTAAGTCTCTAAGTTGTCTAGAGACTCCCGGGACTCATAGACCTATAGACTCATGCATTCGTCACGTGACTTGTCTCGGAGTCTCTAAGCGAGTTGGCCGTGCCAAGATTGATAGACTGATAGACTTGTCACCTGATGTCCTGGTGCTGACTCAGTCGGGTCCAATTGGTTCATAATGTCACCGAGCCCCATAGTTCCTGAGATCCTAACAGATCTTTAGCAAAGTCTTATGGAAGGAGAAACTATACTCAAAGAATAAGCAAGCCAGCTTGTGTACCAGGGAGCGAATTATAGTAAAATCTTAGAGATAAATTAGCTACGTAGGTTTGGGGAATCCCCTCCGGGGGTTACTCCTAATCCAGACATTGCTGCTGCAGGATTAGCAACAAAATCAACTATTCTTTTGTATCTTACGTACAATACTCCTGATCTAAATCCTTATAAGAGCGTATCTGAATATTACAGATTACCTGCGCTGAAACCGCAAAAAGCAGCGTCAGTCCAAAGCTGATCCACTGAAAGACATGAAAAAGTTTTCCGTTGCTAACATGTACAGGGACCATAGCATCAGCAGATCGATATGCCAGGAGGATAGTGAACGCATTCAAGAACGACGTCACACATGCCAAAGAGGACAGAGCTCCGAGCACAAGCCGAAGCTTGATGCTCCGTGATGTATCATCTGGTGACCTATTGTCGGAGCCTAGGTATCGTTTGAAACGGTCTCCGGTGGCGAGGAGGAAGGCGGGGGCTGCAAGGATGATGAAGAGGGCGTATAGACTGGAGACAGAGGCCATAGGGAACGAAACTTTGTGCTGTAGGTCCAAACCTCTCTTCAGGAGGTCCTTTGAGATGGTGAGATTGACCAGGTTCGTCCCATTTATATCATTCGTTGCATTCAGGTCGGCACGGACAGTGAGGGTGGAGCTTGTGCCATTCACAGCGGTGAACGTGGTGGTCGTAGCGTTCGCAATGCTCGTGAGGTTGGAGTAAACGTCTTCCAGTGTGAACGCATGGACTCCATTCTGCGTCGATGTGCAAACGCGTGTCTCATTAAGGACAGCACAGATACCTAGCTATATCAGACCCAAGTCACCGATCAGAGAAACCTGTGCACTTACCATAGCAAGAGATACGGATATCGACACCAGTAGAATTGTCTTGCAGTGAGACAGCATAGAAGGCTGTTCGGAATCCAATGCTGAAGGCCGGGACGCCAGCGAAGCTTCCAGTAAATGCAGTAACTAAGATATAATAAGCGCGTGAATGTGAGAAGAGAGAAGGCATACTCACGCCAGAAACCTAGACCTAAAGCTGCACACCCAAGGATACCGAACATTACCAGTCGCGGCACTGTAAGAGTTTAGCAAAGTGGGTCCGGGAGAGAATGCGGAATTCAGTTTGACATACTACCAAAGGCTCCCATCTTGAAGACGTCACTGTGATGATCGAACTGAAAGCTGGGAAAGAAGTAGCGCCTAAGAAACTCTTGCAGATCTAGGATTAAAGAGGGTGTCGTTCAAGTGCCGGTACTCATTCACGACAGATGTGTACACGATGCTCTTATACATCCACTGCATGTGGTCGCAGAATAACCCCCTCCTTTTCCCCATTATGGGTCATTTCATTTTGTAAAGCATGGATGCTCTGCCTGCAAGTCTCCCACTGCAAGAAATCTCGAATGCGGAAGGTGCACTTCTACTCTAAGTGCCATCCCCGGTGATGTTTTCGCACCCTGAAACACACGCAGATGCGATCTTTATAATCAGCCCTAAAAATACAGATCTTCCTCATTCGCTAGGATAGTTGCGCAAACCGTGGGTCCGGTAAACAGCTCAGCCTTACAGCTTGGCTTGGTTTGCCTGATTGGTCGCGGGCCAACCCCTTTCAGATGCGGTTGGGGGCCACTCCCCCCCAAGCGATCTGCGCCAAGGGCCCTGTGGCCATTCACAGAACAAACGGGGGCGCTGAGGGAGTCCAGATGAAACTCCGCCCGTAAGATTCAGGTACTATACCTGCGTGGCGACCCTCGTGGTGGAGATAAAATATAACTTCACCCGACAGTGTGCTCCGCAAGGGGTAGAGTGCTTGTTTGGTCTCGTCGCAAGAAGAACACCGCTGCTTCGGTGCTTGTTCGAATATGGTAAAGCATAATTGTTTCAGGAGAAGGGACGCGTGATGTCCTTTCGATTGGTTCTGTGTGGTGATTCGACGGAAGGGAAAGAGCTTCATCAGGCAGTTAGTTTGAAGTTCAGCCTCTTCGCATGAATGAGTATCCAGGATTGAAAATATTGCGCGGGTATCAAAGACACATCATGTTAACGAGAAAATATTCAACATGAGAAGAAGACTCATGATAGGAGTTCGGATTGCGATGGCTTTACATGAGGTGGCAAACAAGATCGACCTATAAGTGTAGTTCATAGACGGCTACGCCAACGGGATGTTAAACCTCAATGCAATACAGTAAGGTTATAATAACCCCTCGAGCAGATCACTCGCAGTCAACCGTGCGCTTTCAAAGCTATTCCATCTTAGCCATACAGTTTCGGTCCGCGGCAGGTCACGCCAGCCACCTGTTTACTTTGTGGATCAGATCCAATCTACGTACAGCGTCCCTGAAAGCGCAGGATTCAAATATCAAGGCCATACATGAGAGAGATGTATAACTAATAAGATACGATGCAGTTCACTTCATTCAACTGCCCTCAAACTGCCGTACGCCATCTAATGCCTGTAAGACCCTCGTCCCAAACACCCCGCTCCCCCAGATCATAATCTTCGCCATGGCCTCGACAAACGCCTTTGCGTGTTCCATCTTCGTCATCCGCCATAAATTCATGTGAACACTCTGGTATCTCTTCTTCCCATCGCGATAGTGAGCCCACAGCTCGTGTATCGGTCCTTCGGTCGTGACGCTCCAGACCACCCTGTCCTCGCCGCAGTGAATAAGATCCAGTATCCGGAGCATGCAGGCAGCGCCGACAGCAGCCTGGTTCTGAGCGCCAAAGAGGCCCGCATTGCCTTTGGCTTCAAAAATCAGAAAAGGGAAATGCAGGCCCATAGCGGACGTGTGCGGGTCGGTCTTGAGATAGTTCAGGGTCGATTGGTGGTTGGTGGGGAACCATTCATGGGCGAGACCAACGCATATATCTGGTTTCGGGGTAGACAATGATTCGGCGTCAGTTTTAAAGGTCGTCGAGGTGTACCCAGAAGTATAGGAGAGGGAATCGCTGTTGATGGATGCGAGGTCGGCCGGTGGTCTATCGATCGGAGGGCAGACAATAGGTCCGGCGCTGGAACTGAAGCTATAGGGCCGGTCAAGAAGTAGCGTTGTCCCTAGGTCCTTTGGTTCTACAGCCACAGGAGATATGGTAAAAGGAGGTGGGGCGACGGTTGTCTGTGGTAGCGCCGTTGCGCGTACAGGCTTGAGCTCTGCCTGCCACAGCTTACCAGAACCGTTGACCTTCAAAACTTCTGCAAAACTTCTAAACCTCCGCAGCTTGCTCATGACGGTGACCGATGCATTCGCCCTCCAACTGCCTTCTCCCGAACCCGACATGGCGCTTTCCCTACACTCCTCACAGTATGTCTTTGCAATGTCATCCACAAGATTTTGCATCTCGGGCGGGACGGTCAGCGATTCGAGGTTGGGAGCGGCAGAGGGAGGTGCAAATTCGCGGTCAATAAAAATGCTGGCTTCGCTGAGGAGTATGCTGCGATACTCCCCAGGCTTCTTGGTGGGGCTGTCGGATCGCTTTCTGATCTGCGTCTTCTTTTCTCTGCGAGAAGGGTTCGAGCTCTGGGGTCGTGGATGGCATTCCATCGTCAATATCGAGTCCAGCGGTATTTTTGAGTCTTCGTGGTGATGCGGGTTCGGTCGCGCCTCTTCTGCACTGGTGCCTCGAGGCACGGCGTGTAGCCAGCCCATCACACCAGCCCATTTCGCTGTAGTCGGAGCAGCGCAAGTCGCGGGCAGCGAGAGACGGCGACGCTTGTGAGAAACATTACATAACTTAGAGTCACTATCATAGGATGCGCGTTTCATTGAAGCCTCGAGGTTGTTGAACTTAGATAGCAGCAAACCAGTTTGCTCTGCCGCGATCGAGGATTGGTTGCTTTGCCACCTTCGTTGTCACCAAAGCGTATGGTTCAGGCCTGCAAATAGGGAGGGATGTACGGATCCGATGAGCTGTAGAAAACGTTGGCGTTGAAGGGTAATAAGTTGTCGCCATTGTCGAGTTCCATGTTCGTATCCTACTCATGTCAACGTCGCTGGGGTAACAGCGGCTCGAGGCGCGCCGAGGTTCCGCCGAGGTTCCGCCGGGCCGCGCAGCATATCTAAGCAGATAAAGTACACACAGGAAACTGCACAAGAAGAGTTTGAATTTCTTCTAGCATCTGACTTCACTGGCCGGAGATCCACCAGCAGTAACCTGTTACCATTTTAGCCTTCAGCACAGAGTTTTAATAGCCCAGTCGTAGACGCTCCGTCATCATTCACGAGAATGTAACGGGTCGTGCTGGTCCTGGATAGCGCACTACATCATAGACTACCAAACCCTCCTAGGCTAGTATAGGGAACCTTCATCCTATACTGTAATAGTATTGCCTTGCAGATTGCTTTGCCAGAGTTTGATCTTGATACAGGTAGAATCTGTCAATCATAATTAGCGCAAGAGCATTCGTAGAAGAGATGGATAGTTGCATGAGATAGTAGGTGAAACCTTAGCAAGAGTCCGCTGAGTGGCAGAGTCGTATAGGAGAAGGGAGTCTCTTGGTTAGTTCCCTCTGGTGGATATAGCTGCTTCCGGAAAGTGCCTCCATGCCAAGGAGGTATAGGGCGCGCCACGAACATGCACGTGTAACGTATATCAGCACTGGCTACTAATCACCAAGCGACACACAAATACCCTGAGTCTTGGTTAAATGTCGCTGCCTGCCTTCCTATGATCCCACTGGAGTAAAGTTATCTTGTGGATGGAGTACAAGAGAAGCCGGCACCTGAAGCTCGGACATGAATTCTTACTTAAAACCCAACCAGAATGGAAACCAACTAAGCAGGGATGATTTAAGCCTTAAACTAACAAAACTTGTGGCAGACCAGTCGTAGGCTTCAGCCTGATCAAGTCCCCCCCTTTTATTGCCGATGTCACAATAAGATTCGCTATCACGACATATCTGCAATACAAACCGAACTCCTCTCCACACTAACTAAAGTATGCCCGGATTAGAAGCTCTAGCTGTGGTCAGCATCGTGGCTAATTTGCTCCAGCTTGTGGACTACAGTAGTCGGGCATTTGTCCAGATCAAGGAGTGTAATGATGACAGCTCCCACTTACCTAGAGCATTCTTAACTCTCCAGAATGTGAGTTTCAACTTAACATACAAGCAACACATGAATATACTAAATCTAATAGCAAATGCCATTGATCTCTCACTCTCTCAAAATAACATGGAAACATGCCGAAAGCAATGAACTCGATGAGGATTCTTGTCAGGCTTTACAGCCTGTGATCGAAGATTGCCACTCAACCCTAGCAAATTGAAAGCTATTCTTGAGAAAGTTTCAACTTCTCTTCAAGATACAGGTTGGAAAAAGAACTTCAAGGCCCTTTTGAGTTGTTTTCACGACAAGGAAGTTGCCGCTATCGAAGCTACGCTTTCACGCTCGTTGACGGTCATCAACCGATATCATGGCGCGTATACATCAGCAACCACAGGCGGTATTTTGAAGAAGCTGATAGCCGCTGTCGAGTCTTTCCCAGAAGTACCACCGAATTACTCCGAGCAAGTTTCAAGCCGTCATTTCTTGGTCCCAAGCATCTGGTCCGATGACTTTAGTGGACGGAAAGAGACCATGGACCGGTTAGAACAGATGGTTGCCATAGGAGAGAGACACTCCAGGGCTGCTATTGCCGGGCATGGAGGTGTTGGCAAGACCCGGGCCATGTTTGAGTATGCCTACTGGTAACTAACTCTTCCTCACATCGTGATCTAACTCGATACCTCATAACTTTGGAACAGTTTCAAGGATTCTGATTGCCACCCTGTATTTTGAATGCACGCTAGCAGCCGTGCTCGTACAAACAAAGCCTGTCTCGAAATTGCGAAGCTTACCAAAATTCCAGGTTGGGATGACCCAAAAACAGATAAGCTCGAGCTTATCTCTGCTTGGCTGGATAGCCCACAGTCAGGAAGCTGGATACTTATGGTAGACAATGCGGACGATTATGATTTACTCTTCGGATCTGGAAAACTGGTCAAATCATTTCCAAAATCGAGCAGCGGTACAATTTTGATGACCACTCGCGATGCTAGGGTTGGCATAGAGTTTGCGAAAAGATCTGTCATTATGTTAGGTACTTTGACCCTGAAAGAGCCCATCTTTTTAGTTGACTCCAGACTGGGTCCAGGTGAAAACGAGATGAAAGATATCACAAAACTGGGAGAAGAGCTTTGCGGGATTCCTCTTGCCCTTATTCAAGCTTGTTCGTTTATTACACAAAACTTCCTGTCGATCGTAAGCTACCTGGAACTTTATCATGCCAGCGAAAGAGACAAGATTAAACTCCTAAGCGAAGACTTCGAGGATGAAGTAAGGGATTCCAAGACCTTAAACTCAGTGGCCGCAACGTAGAGTATCACTTTCAACCACATCCTTAAAACGGATGTCCTCGCAGCTGAGGTCTTATCTATGATAAGTTTGTTTGACTCCCAGGTGATCCCAGAATCCCTCTCAAATGGGGGTATACTGAGAATCAAGTTCAGCAAAGCAGTCAGGACTCTTCAAGCTTTCAGCCTCATCACTGCTCGCAATGACGGACCCTTCTGGGATGGAAAGCAAGAAAGGCTCTTTGACTTTCACCAAATGGTGAGGCTAGCAATGCGTAGTTGGCTTAGTCTGAACAGCAAATTAGAAAGCTATACAGCCCACACGCTGAAGAACTTGTCACAGAGGTTTTCCAGCGGCCAATAGGAAACAAGAGATAAATGGTCAACATACCTACCACACGCTGCTGTACTTTTAGCATTGGGGCAACTCGCGCACCTCAAGCATCTTGTAACAGTACATGTACTACACAAGCAAGACTATAGAACTATAAACCACAATCCAGAAGAGTTGGTTTGCCCAATTTATACAGACAATATTCTTGTAATCTTAGTAACCTGCTATAACACAGTTGGCAACCCTAAAATCAATCTAGAAGAGGCTGAACGAGTGTATCTGTTGAGAAAGTAAGTATTTTAGATCTCATCTGAGACCCCCATGCTAATTTAAACAGACGATTTCTTAGTGGGAATTATACTAATACTATTGCTGCTTTAGATCTTATCTCAAGGCCTGCAAAGGAGATGTATCTATTTCTAAGGGTGGTTAAGGCATGCACATTAGCCATTAAGGCAAAGTCAGAAACACTTAGCCCAGAACATCTATCTAAACTTGCGAGCATGGCAACCCTTAGTATTATATATCATCTAATGGGCACGTTAAAAGAGGCCAAAGAGATTGGCTTACCTCGTTCTGAGGACCCGTTGCAGAATTCTCGGCGACACAGATCCGGCCACATTGACCTTACTGTCGTATATTGCTACAGCAGTAAGAGCCTCAGGCGACTACGCTGAGGCTGTGAAACTCGAATTAGAAAAGTTCCAGACATGGAGTACGCTGAGAGGTCCCTCACACCCTAAGGCATTAGAAGTGATGGCTGGTCTAGCGTGGGCAATTGCATGCCAAGGGAAATATAATTGCGCGCATCAGCTTATCATACTATCTGTTGACTAGCAACTTGAACTACAAGGTCTAAGACATTGGAATACGTTGTGGTCGATGGCGTCTATGGCTATAATCCTCGGGATGCAGGGTAAATACTTCGAAGTAGAGGAGCTAGGCGAAAGGGTCCTAGTGCTCCGAATCTAAGAGCTAATGTTAATGCGTCCGTTTTGTAGATTGGAGAAAGCTGAAGACATTGAGCTCAAAGTCCTAAGCTTCTAGAAGAAATTCTATAATTCCGAAAAGCATAACAACGTTCTGCATATGAAATCTCAACTCGCCTCTATATATACGTTTAGGGGACGTCACCAAGAGGCATACCTGGTGAAGAAGGAGGTCTTGAGGCTGCGAACGGAATTAAGCGGGGCTGGTCACCTCATAACTCTATGCTGTGTATCAAGCCTTGGCTTAACATGCCTAGACTTGGGGAATATCTCTGAAGTAGAAGCCTTGCTTTATTATGCTTAGAAGTCACAAAAAACCATTTTGGGAGTTGAGCATCCAGAATCAAGTACTGAAATGACATAGGTGGGGGAGCTTATGGAGAAGCAGAGTAAGCGCATTGAAGCTAGCAAGATCTATCATGAAGTGGTAGATTTGAGTGAGCGAAATTAGTGCGTTCCCAGCAGAGCTCTGCTTTTGACTCAGCAGGCATGTATTGCCCAACCGGATTTTGCCGTCCAGGCATTAGAGAGAGGTGACTTTGATGCTTTTGAGGCATACATGGACGTCAGCACACGACTGCTGGACGCGCCGACCACTTTAAAATTGGACGCAATCACGCAATCTGGCAAGTGGTTTAACATCAGCTTGATCAAGCAAGGTGTGTCTGTGTAGCTCAACTGGGGCTTGAAGGATCTGCTCGCCTATAACAACTTAACATTGAACCTTGGGGGAATCGGCATTGTCAACAGCGGCGCCTTACTAATAGGTGCAAAGCTCATCTCTGCATCAGTTGTCTTAGACATAATCAAGCTCACAAAGCTTATGCAAGATTGGACTACAGGCGTATAAACAAGAATCTCTTAGATGAGCAGAAGGCATCCCAGGCAAAGCCTTACGTCAACTCAGCTGTGGGATTGTGTAGCGATCTGGCCTCGACTACGGCTAAGCTCAACAATAGTTTTAATATAATCAATCCCACTATTACAGAGGCTTACAACAAGGTTGCTGCGGACGTCAAGGCCAAAGAGAATATGATACGCTTGACAAATGCCGGTTACTAGGAGAAGATAGCTCACATCAAGGACGATATCCCAGTAATTCTGACTCTCTTCTGGTCGAGACAAAGACTTATGGACGAAATTCAACATAGGGAAAACCAAATTGAGAGTACTCGCCAGAGGGCGGTCGACCCACTGGATGCCCAGAAGCTCAAGCTGGAGAAACTTCGCGACAGCGGCATTACCTACCAGAACCAGTACGTCTCATGGGTTGATCTTGTACAGAAACTCAGCGTCCAACTCGGCCGTGTTTGGACGACCCTGAAAGATATACAGGATGAGATCCACAGCGATGTCGCGTTCAATACCGATGTGATCGTTGGTATTCAATGGCCAGAGCTGCTGAAGAATGCCCAAGAGGTCCTCTCCCTGCTCAACGTCGACCCTCATATCAACATTTCTGCTGTACTTGGGGACGGCGGCACCACAGCAAAGCGAGCCGCTGTGCTAGCGGTAGAGGCACTCTTCGCGCTTAAAGCCCCAGGAGGGGAAGATAACGATGCGGGCGCCTTCCAGGGTCAGGTCGAAGATCCTATGCAATTCGCCATACAAGCCCACCCAGTCGTAGCGACCCTGTTGGCGGATGGGCCCGATGACACTCATCCATTCTTCAACAATGTAAAAGCTATCATGGTCTTGCCACATGTGCAGACGCTCAAGGCCTACGATAACACCCTTGGGTCATTCTCTTTGCACTCAGGCATAGCTGAGACTGTGGCAGCGTACGTGCAGACGTTTGGTTCCATCTTCAAGGCTCTGAACCGCATCGGTCCCGCAGCCTCAATCCAGAGCCGCCGCATCAAAAGGCTAGAAGACAAGGGAATCCGTTGGGCAACTTTCTACACGGGCACGCGACAAGCAACCATTAACGCCTCGCGCTATGTTGGTACTACTAATGATAGCCTTGAGAAGTCATACAGGGAGGTGCAGACACTTTTCCAAAAGATCAAGGATAGTCTCAACGTCTTCAAGTTGAAGATCAACGCAACACTCGCAGGAAAGTTTTGTGCTGTCAACAACGTAAACCTGTCACGTATTCCCCAAGGAGAACTCGGAACCTCATCATGATCCATTGTTCTCGCTGTGATCTGGAAACTTGATATCGACATGAAGCTACACTCAAGCAAAGGAAATCTCATGGACCAACCACCAGCCACCTGGCTCGACATCCCTCTCATCCCCCTTAGAACCCACGAAGGGCAACTCAGCGTCAAAATCCCCTTTGCGACGCTCATGGCACTATTCGCACTGACCAACGCCCGTCGCGTGAACTCCAATTCCTCAGCCTCAGGATACCAATCATCATATCCCTCCTACTGCAAACAATGGAGCATCGCGTGGCCAATTGGAAAGCCATCTGTCGTTCAACTCTCTCCACACAATAGCCACACTGCAAAGGGGGATGTGTACCCCACGGCCTTCCCCACACGAGTCGAAAAATGTGTGGAGATGATGGCCGGAATCATCTCAGATGGGGAATGGAAAATCACGTTTTCTGGACGTGCTAAGTACGATATAAATTGGGTGCTTGAAGAGCGAGTGAGAGGATTTAGTAGTGCACATAGAAGCTGACATCTGTACAATATGCAAGGTGGTCGCGTGTTTGATATTGACCTGCTGGCTATAGTTCCTGGGAATCCTTCTGGGGATATGCTGAAGCTCCAGATACGGTGCTTGCAAGGAAATACTGGCTCCACTTGTGTTTCTGTCGCTGAGCACGAGGCAAGCATGTTGGCGAGGGCTCTTGATTGTCTACCGTGGTCTTCATTATCTTGGCCGCTTCAGTAAAGGCTCCCGTGGTGGAACCATTGAAGTCGGAGAATTTTAACGAGATTGTGGCATTGACGAAGTTCTTCGTCTTGGAATGGTCGCAGGAGCTTGACTATCAACTCTATAACGATCTCCCTGTAGATATGCCACAATAAACTCACAGATTTAAGAAGAGAGCAGATCAGAACAGAAGAATATCTATCAGTAACAATCTACCTAACTAAGTCTTTAGTTTGATGTATAAGCCTTTCTACCACATTTTCATTAGAATACTTCAGAATAAACCTAGGTATCTTGCATAATATCCCTATGCGTGAGATAGAGCAGAAGAAATACAACCAGATTTGAAGCACTATAGTATTGTCAGCAAAATCGTAAGCTTCTTCACACTCGTTGCTACAGTTGCAGCTTTTCCTTCCGGATTAGATTGTTACAGGGCTAAAATTATGGCACACCACGGTTCTTAAAGGAGAAAGGCCTCCCTTCATCCCAGATGAGCTCTCGCTTCTCCCCTCTCATCAGACGATCTTGAGATTCACAGTGACATTCGGCTCGGTTTCTTCAATGATCGTAAAATTCTGAACATCAACAATATGCAGTCTTCTCAAACCCCCACCGACCGTCTGAGAAAGAAACGTGGTATCAGAACTCCTTCGCACGCCCTCGAATCGAGCCAAGTCTGCCACACGAACCTCGGTTCGTAGATGATCTTTACCAAGCGATTTGGTAGCAGAGTTGCCGTCTACTCCTTTCGATCTTTCAGATCTATTGGGCACAGTAAACTCTTTGCTACCAGCCAATGCTCCGATGTTGTTGAGTCGAGAGTCTTGTTCGCTACCAGCTGACACAACAGTCAATTCTTGCGCATCGCTTTTGAGCCCATTTGCCAAAGGCTGATAGACGGCCTCCAGGAGAGCGTGGAAAGCATCCTCATCAGATGGAGGTGCACTAGGCTCAACAGCAGGAGCTTGTAGTGCGCCAACGTCGGGATCAGCCTCTGGCAGGTAGATGCCCTAGGACATAAGCATGTCGAGATACATTTGTGAACCATTCTCAAGTTCTGTTGCCGACATTCTAGCGCTTTCAATTGTCCCGGTGCTGAACATCTCCTCGAATAACTCCTTGAATGCATCGGCAGTCCAGGTCAGGAGATCTCCGGAGCTGGCGCTCATGTGTCCCCAGAACATGTTCAGCGCCTTGTACTGGATCTCGAGCTCGCCGAATTTGGGCGTAATCTTTTTCAGATCCGCTATACAAGTTTCGAGTGAGTTCACTGAGGCTTGGGTCGTTCCAATATCGCTCATCATCTGGCTTTCCCTAGACTCGTACACCTTGTTAACGATAAAGGCCATGATGAACAAGACACCCAATCCCACCACGATGGCGGGCGCGGCAACACCGAAAGTCAAGATCAATAACACCGCCACTGATAGGATGTCAGTAGATAAGTCAAGTTGCTGGAGAGTGATAAACCCCACAAAATGGACTTGCAAATGAGGACAACGACCAAGCTCTAGAATTGCACATCTCGGATCTTCTTCAAGCCATCCTTCTGGCCTTGGAGTGTCTCTTTTAACGTCTTGAGTTGATCTTCCATCACTTTGTGCAACGCCGTAAGTTCTTAACTAATGCCTCTCAAAGCAACGCCCATGTTCACGATAGCATTCGAAGCATTAACTGGAGCCTCGTTGATGGTAGCCGCAATTTTGAGGACCCCCTTGACGCCTCTTTCCACGGCTCTTTTCTGGATCTTTTCCTTTTCGCTATTATCTTTGGTATCTTCGTATGCTTTCGCATCGGCTTCTATTAGCTTTTTCAGAGAAAGGTGCTGCTTAGAAGATATGAATGGTTTGGGCCAATCGTTTTTGGCATCGACCCATTTCGCGTCTGTCATGGGTTGTGGTTCCTTCTTCCACGGACTCCTTCCAACACTAAGACAAAATGACCCATTGTAAGGAACCATGTGGACGACACCCTCGGTCGTGTCAGCTTCTGCAGGTAAGTTGTCGAAGTGAGCCCAGCTCTCTGTGACGGTGCCAGCACCAGTGCCCATGGAAGTCTTGTTCAGATATCGGATTTCTCGACCACCCAGACCAACAATAGGTGACGTATTGAGGGTTGCGCTATATTTATCCAAATTGGGCTGAGTCTTTAGACAGTCAGTATTCCTAGGGCAAAGTTGGAAGGTATATTACCAAGAGCTCATCGAAATGGACGAGAATGGGCGTAGCAGCCGTCACCATAGTCTTCATGGTCAACGCCGCTCCCTTGCCCTTCTCGCCCTTGAGGAAATCGGTGACCTCCTTGATAGTATTTTGTTGCTCTTTCATCTTACCGATTGGTTTACTGGCTAGCGGCGCGGCGAAGCCCGAAAGATCTAGCTGCCCACCAAGTGATAAGGCATTCGCGTCGAATGCTGCTTTTTCCAGGGCCTGCCTGGTTATACAGTTTGGTGTTGTACGCAATAGTGTCAGCATCATCAGTAGTGTCCTCCCGCCGGACCTCCGTCACCACGTTGGTGACGATGTCAAGGAATGGGAGTACTTTGGACGGGGAAAACATCTTGACTCATAGATTTGATGGAAACGCCTATCAAAGTGGAAGGCATACACCCTGGAGCTGCCCTAACGATCTCGACTTAACATCCTATCAGATGGACTTATATGCTTGGTTTCCTGGGCACAAGATATAATTGGAGCTGCGAAGTATTAGCAAAGGCTCTTTCAGCAGCCACATTTAGAAAGCGTTGCACAGGCGGCAAGCCAGTCGTCTATCCTGAGTCAATATTCGGACCTGAATTTCAGCTGAAGTGGAGTATTGGCAGCCTAGAACTTATGCGGCTTGGTGCAATTATCTGCAGGCATGCACTTCAATGCACACGCAAGAATCTATGGGACCTAAAGGACCCTCGGTTCAGCCCGGGAGACATCGAGGACCAAATCAGCGACCCGCGTACTCCAAGATTCAGAGAGCTCGTTCCAGGCATTGGCACTGTGACCCGAACAGTGATAAGCCAGTAGTGTATCTCAAGCATTCTTATTCGTAAGGAGTATGCGGTGACATGGATAATAACTGTAGACTATGCAACCCTTTCAGCGCAGGGATCGCGATCCAAGAGTGTAGAACGCTCTAGGCACTGTGGTAATTGTTGCAGCATGCGTTCACGAGGTCCACCGTGGATTAAATGGCGTGGTACGAGTGAGCTGAAAAGGCTCAAAGCTGAAGTATACCAAGGATCGCCCCAAAGCGCCCGCTATAGGGACGGGCCTGATTCGCGCATATAACGCCAAAACTTTAATATTATATAACTCTATTAATATAAACTTAATTAAGGTTATACTTATAGCAATTTGATTAATAGAATATAGAGAAAAGGTTATATATGTCCAAACGTAATTCCCTGATTAATTGTGATCAATTGATCAGGTGATCAGGATCAGCCTCAGCCTCGGCCTCAGCCGAGGCCAAGGCTCCTGATGAGGCTCCTGCCTTGGCTTCGCCTTGGCAGGGGCATAAAAGCTTCCATCTTATCTCACTCTAGACAGTAGCATATAGTAGACAATCAGATTCTTTGTGCCTGCTTACCCTTCGGTACACCCTTTGGGCGTACGTTCATTCAATCAAACCCTGGTCTTCCGACACTAATTAGTCTATCAACTGACCCTATACTGCGTATATAGCTATGCAGAGGATTTTATCCTTAATAGATAGATTTACAAGGAACAATAAAACTACTACTATATAATAAAGCTTATACCTACTATATGCGTAGCTACGCAGAGAAGGTATAAAGAAGCTTATACTACTATATATATAGCTATATAGAGAGGCTTAAGCAAGCCTTATATATGCCCCTAGATTAACTAATTATATAAAGA